>NIPM01000003.1:984266-1315850 GCA_002738285.1 Holacanthella duospinosa | reverse complement strand
TTTTTTTTTTACTTTCGAATTTTAAATTATTAACAGTTTCAAAAACATAATTAATTGAAAAATGTCGACCTGCATTATTAATTCTTGTCGAAATAATTTTTAGCGTTAATAAAAATACGCTAATAAAAATTTAATCAGTAAAATTAATATTGAAATTTCAAAATTGTCATAGTAACATAGTTTGAAATTATACTGGCTGACGAAGTGTCAGCGAGGAAAAAAAAATAAAATAAAAAAAAAATAATAGTTATGGGCTAACCTCTTAGAGGACTTTTGGATTTTATTCCTCATAGCAACCTTGAATAAAACCTTAAAAATACAGGGTCTTTTAACTTTTTTTTGTACCATATTTCTTAATTTTCACATCGTAACTCCTCCCAATTTATATTGATGCTTGCAATAAAGCTGGAAAGAGAAGCGCGAAACAAATTTTTTTAATAAATTGAATGAGTGGAATGAGAGAAAGTATTACGCATGCGCGACGAGTTCTCACGTAATCGCTTATCAGTTCCTAACAATACAGTTGCCCAAATCTAAACTGTTATAAAAAAAGTATCATAAGCAACAAAAGTAATCATAAGTGTACAAGTTATCCTTCATTTAATTTTGGTAGGGTTTAGGCAACAGTTCTGGTTTATTATTGATGCTCTCTGGGTTATTTCCTTTAGGTTCCTATCTTAGAATTTAAAATTCCCGCGAAATATTTGAAAATCTTGCCAGTTGCTACATTAAGGTTTAAAAATATCATCAACAACCGCTGCCTAAATCCAACCTTAGTTTTTATTTCTGTTGAAATCCAAAGTATTTTACAACTGTTTTCCTACTTTTTTAAGGACAGTGAGAACGATGAACCATGTTAATAGCGTAAAGTGAGCAGTTTTAATTTAACATATTTGTGTAGATCAATTCCTCGAACTTGTAATAAAATTTAAGGATACCAGTTTCGGTAAGCCTACATCACAATATGGAAAAATGACATTATGTTTTCTAGCGTACAAAAAAAAAGATAAATCACCCTGTACTTAGTAGAGTGTAAGATTAAGCAAGCAATAATTGCTGAACATATAACATAAGTATATTATAGTAATAGCAAAAAAATTATTTCAATAAATTAGCAAAACAATTTGTAAAAACTTATTCAATCACAATTAAAGGTCTGTTTATTAAAAGTTTTTCAATTTTATAAATGTCTAGATTTTGGGATGTACGGTGTTTTGTGTTCCAACGCTTTTGAGTATCCCTGTGTTTAATTAATACAGTTTTTGATTTCCAAATTTTTGAGTGTTGTGATTTTTGATGATCTAATTTTGGGTAATAAGTATAAGACCTTCGAGTCTTGTAAAGACTACTACAATTTGTCTAATTCGGATTTAATATCAAAAAATTTCAAAATTATGCTTCCTACAGAAATCTTTAAAAAAGTGAAGAATTGTAATTTTTTTTTTTTTTTTTTTTGTAAAAATTGTAAATAATTTTTCTAAACTGCTAAGCAAAATTTTGAATGTAGGTAATTGTATAGTGTTGTATTGATTTTGATTATATTGATAGACTCCTGTACTGAAGGGATGAAGTATGGTGTAATAATTTCTTATGTATTCTAGTCGGTATGTTTCTCATTAGATAGGTATAAATTGTGGGTTGTGAGTCCGTTTTTTGGTGTTTCTCTCTCAGAGGTCAGTCTCTGGTTGCCCCGGTGTAAAAATAGCGTCTGGTAGGGGCTCTGCATGGATATCCGGTGTCCCTTCTCTGCCCTAAAAAACTCTCCTTAAAAAACTATTTTTGGTCTCCTTGGTCGCAGCTGCTGAGCAGGCAGGGAGGCATATCACAAAAACCCTTGAGACGGATTTTTCCCAGAGATTTTTTAGAAAAAAGACTCTGACTCAGAGATTTTGGACCGTTTCCAAGGGGAAATGAGCCACTCCGACACAAAGGACCCTTCCAGAGGTCAGAGTCATCCCAGAGGTCACAAGGGGGACCTTCTCTCGCTCCTTTGTAGCCGAGGTTGACCTAACGGATTCCTAGGGTCAGGCAAGGATCTTTTGCATATTCACCATCAAAAAAAAAGACTCCTTTTGCATATGAATAGGAAAAAAAAAGGACACAAAAAACCGAGACTTATTCTTTTCATATCCAGTGCCCAGTACTTTTTCATTTTGGGTATTTTTTTAGGCATATGTGTGTTGTTGTTGGCTCATCCGAAGGGTCCCTGTCCCTTTCAATTTAAGCCCATCAGAAGAAGGGGAGAAGTTTTTGCTAGAACCTACTCAAGCCTTGACCTCTCCCTTGGCCACAAAAAAAAAATCAGCCTGACCTCCACACATTTTCATTTTTTCTCCCTTCCTTCGTTTTTTAGTTGAAATATGCTCCTTATGATCTGCATTTCATGATCATACTGAGGTAACCTATGTAAATAAACTTACAGAATATATTCAGACTGTTTAACCAACTATTCAGCACCTATCATCATTATTAGAGTAAAAAGTTGGTTTATTATAACTAATTTCATTTTATATAAAGTACAAACTTTGATCAGTTTTGATTTGATTTTTTTTTAATCTAATATTTTAGCGTAGGTATCAAAAATTTAAATAATTAGAGTATAACAACCCTAACAACCTAACAACTTAACAACCTAAGCTAGGAACCTATGAGCAGAACACCTGTATACAAGTAATGATTGTTATTTTTATCCATGATTATCTGTGCTAAATATAAATAGTATCTCTTTTTTAATCTTGTAGTAAAATTACATAAAAAAAGGCAATTAATTTTGAAATTATATACACAACAAAAAAAATTTATCCGCCAAAACATTTGAATTTCTTGATCGAATTGAGTCAGGTCACTTACGTGAGTAGTATAGAATTAGCAATGCAAAAATATAATTAAAGATATGTAAGAATTACAGTGTAAAGTGATAAAATACAAAGAGAGTTTTTAAGGGTGTTAGGGGGACATTAACACTTCACCCTTTCACCCACCTAATGCACACGCCCATTCCTCAATTTTCTCAAATGTTACTGATTTAAAAATTTTTTATTAGGTAGGTTGAAGGGTGAAGTGTTGGTATCCCCGTAACACCCTTAAAAACTCTCTCTGTATATTTAAAAAAAAAAAGTAAGGAGAATGATTGGTAAAGAAAAGTATAAATTTATCTTGAGTGCGAGTTTGATAAAAAGTAAAGTAGGAGTTTTGAGTATTTTATTTGAATTTCTTATATTCCCGCCGTCTGACTAGTATGGGAAGGAAGTGGAGCATAAAAAAGTGTTTTTTCTTGAATATGGGCCCTTGGCATAGCTCAAGTGTCCACCACACCTGGCATCTAAAAAAGACCCCAACAACGTATCCAACGGATGAAAAAGTGGACAAGGGTCTTTTTTTTACCCAGATCCCAACTCAATCCAACGCTCAAGTATTTTTTAGGACAACGTCAAAAGAGAAAAGTACTCATCCTCTCTCTCTCTTTAGATGGGGCAGTGTGAGACTTCTTAGGGGTTTTCCCCATGTCTCCAACCCTTCCGAATTCCATGTTGATTTCCATCTGTTTTTGGTCGCTAATGAAAAACCGTTCGACGGAAGTTGAGACGAAGAGGAGGAAAAGGATTACTTAGCCAAGGATATTTTTAGGATATGAAAAAAAAAAAAAAATCCTCCCCTTCCTTTTGTTTTTTTCGCAAATGACTTCTTGAGGAGTCCACGTGGACAGGAGAATCCGAATCGCACTTTTTCAGGAAATCCGCGTCTAACGGCATTCTCTCTACCAATGAATGACTTCAAACCACACCCCACTCACCACCGGACACGAACAAAATATCATCTTCTCATGTCTTAATCTCATCCGGAGTAAACAAGAGAGAAAAAAAAATATATGACAAGATGATTGGGTGAGCTCACCTGGTCAAAAGACCGAAACCATGTCAAAAACTAAAAAGAGACGGAGGAGTTGACGTGGTCAATGAGGTTATGGATGAATATGAATATCTTTTCAATTTGTTACTACTACTCCCTTCCCCCCTCCAACCCCCTCTTCTCTATAACCTCTTACTCTGACCTCTATAGGTTGAGATTGGTGGTGATTCTAAAACGAATATTATCAAGGATATTTTGTCAAAATTTGTTAAAATTTGGCACAAGTTTCTATTATCATCATCATCCAATCACTATTCCAAAATATTAGTCATAAACGGAGCATTTAGCAAGTGAAGATGGATAAAAGTTGGTCATAATGATGGAAGCCTGATGAGAGATCTTCTGAGAATTGGTCTCTTCAGATGGAAAAAAAAAAAAGATGGTCAAAAATAGCACAAGTACAAAGTAGATTTTCCACTGCGTCAACTGAAATTTGACACGGTCAGAATAGGCCGACTCAGTAGATTTTGTTGTTATTACACTTACTAATTACCACTAAAAATAAAAGAAACAAAGACAAGAGAAAATAAAATATATTTAATTTTTTGGTTTAAAAGCAGACGGTTTTATACTTGTATAACCTTTAGTCAGAAAATTGATGAGGCGAGTTAATCAGAATATCATTGTTAAGAAAAAATTTCTAATTGTTAGTTCTTTTGTTATATAACTAATTTCTAAGGTCTTTGGTGAGAACAATGGGGAAATGGTTTGAGTAGATTTTGTTTTTGATTTTGAATGTTTTTTTTTTTATTCCTTGAACCATTTGGAGTTGACACGACGGGTCAAGATGACATCAGACTGTCTCAGATCTTGTCCTCATGAAAAGATCTCATGACTCTTCGAAACATTTATAGTAGATGAGGTCATGGGGTCAAGTAATTACAACGGGACGGACGAACACAATGTAACATTCAATTCAAAACTTGAGCTTAATTTTGTATTTTTATTATTATTTTTTTATATTATTTAACATTCAACCAATTCAATTTCTCGCTTAGAAACTTTCACCACAAATGTAATCAGAATATTAAATAGCGCGTAGCTAATTTAATTTGTTTCATTTTGAAACACACGGTACAAACTATGAGAATTTGTTCTCCGAGTAGAAAATAACTAAAAGGATATTATTATTTGTTATAGTGTAGCTGTGTAGCTGTGTAGCTGTGTAGCTGTGTAGCACACTGGAATATATATATATATATATATTTTTTTTTTCTTAAAGTTTTTTTGTATAAAAAAAAAACTGTTTTTGACAAACTCTGTAGAAACTCAAGGGAAACTTTTTTTTTCTAGATACTTGTGCCACGTGGCTGAGTAAATTGAAGCGTGGTCAGAAAAATCTATATAACTAAGGAGTGAGTAGTGGTTGGAGGAAGATGACATGGGGTGGTCAACCATGTCAAGGTCTCACGCATGAGCAGTTCTACTGATACATCACGTCTATATCAGGGAGAAATTATCATGAGATCATTCTCTTTGTCGTTCGTGGGAACAACGTCTTGGGTGGACGGAGAAATAAATATATAAAAAAATGACCAATGAGGGACTCATCCTGATTTGCACGACTGGATTTTGCGGAAGTGTTTGAAATTACGTGGGAAAGCCACAGAAAATGTTTGCGGAGAGGAGGAAATTGGAGAGAGGGAGATAAGAGAATATTACTTTCTCTAGAATTATTCCTCCTGCGCATGCCCATGTCTATGACCATTCTTTGACCAGAGTTGCGGTGACCGGTAGTTCCAAGGACCTTTCGTTATGCGGTTACCTTGTCAAGTCCTTTTGTCACTCAATTCTCTTCTTCTCGTCGTCGTCGGATGATGATGATGATGACAGTTTCGGGATTTTTCTCTCACAGATTTTTGACTTTGCCCATATTATTCGACCGTCTCCTTTTTTTTAACATTCAGACACTTTATCTACACTCATTTATCGCCATTTCCTTCCTTTTTATTTAGTTGTTTTTTTAATAAAAATTTATAACTAATTAATGACAAGAGAAGGAATTTTTTTTTTTTAGAAAAATAGTTTGAAAAGCTGATTTTGAATTATAGGAATTTGTTCTTGCTATAAAATTAAATTTGGCACACCTATCAATTCAATTCTCATTCATTTAATAATAATTAAGGCGGAGACAAATGGGTTATAATAAATAGAATAAATTTAATAAATAACATCAAATAAATATTAATTTAAATATTATAATAATAAATCATATATTCAAATATAATAAATATCAATTTAAAATCTCAAGTAATGATGTATTCACATAATAAGTTAATGAAATGAAAGGATAATTTTATTATTAAATTACAAAAACAGAATGTAAGTATTTGTTGGAATAGTTCAAAGATATACATTTTAAATAATGATTTCATTGATTTTATACAATGATATTTTTCAATGAGAATGCTGAGAATGAAAAAAAAAATTCAAAAATTCAAAATTGGCAATAATATTTGAATATTCCAAAATTTATTCAAATTTTATTGGTTAAAAGTTATAAAATTTTTATATATTGATGAAATTTTAGTTGAAAAAAGCTGTAAATATTTTTAAATATTGATTGAGTGATAGAGGATTGTGTAAATGATATTTGGTAAAGTAATAAATTGTATATAAATGGTTAGTTGGTATTGGTGTTGGTGTGAATGCGATAAATAGAGACAGATGAAGTGTGTTNCAAATTTTATTGGTTAAAAGTTATAAAATTTTTATATATTGATGAAATTTTAGTTGAAAAAAGCTGTAAATATTATTAAATATTGATTGAGTGATAGAGAGGATTGTGTAAATGATATTTGGTAAAGTAACAAATTGTATATAAATGGTTAGTTGGTATTGGTGTTGGTGTGAATGCGATAAATAGAGACAGATGAAGTGTGTTGATGAAGTGGTTGCGCTTGGATATATAATTTTTTTTTCAGATCATTTGTTTCTCCACCTGTGCGTGGAGCGTAGTGGAGCAGATCGGATGGCTGCTCGGTGTGGCCACCCAATGGGTCCTTGGTCTGATGGGCAAGTGGATCTACCTGAGGTCATGAGAGGTCAGATGAGACCCACCTCATGATGGATGGTAGGATTAGCGGAATGGCCCATTGAGCTAATTGGATCTCTCTCCCGAACGGAGTTTGGCGACAAAAGCCTCAGAAGGCATGGGGAATCATGTCCCATCCATTACAGACACTAAAACTAAGGACCAATCCAATCCCTACAACCTAACAACCACTTACATCACCACACACATACATACATAACACAAAACACTTGACGAATACCTACTCTACTTTCTTTACAAACAATCTCCTCTCTACAACTAAACAACAGAGAATTTCATTACATCTTCTAATAGAATTTTTATAGAATTTTATAATAATTAAACTAAATCTTAGACTAAAGGTATAGATCATAGTAAAGATCATAGAAAGATCATTATTATTGGTGAATTCCGTACTGGAGGTCAATTTTGTTGAATGAATAATTTTTATAAAGTATACCAATTATGTAGGATTATTTCTCTTCAAAAATTTAGTTCAGTACTGTCTAACAACTTCTGGGCCTGACTATATTCTAATTGGATCATTCGGATCATTCGTTATTTACATATACCATTTCGGATTCAATCTGATAATTTTTCTTGTATAGGTAATGTCGTTTGATTAAAATTTTCTGAAAACTTTGACCCATCAGGTCACTCACTCTTCCTCTTGGCCATTTTTGTTTTTCTNAAGTATACCAATTATGTAGGATTATTTCTCTTCAAAAATTTAGTTCAGTACTGTCTAACAACTTCTGGGCCTGAGTATATTCTAATTGGATCATTCGGATCATTCGCTATTTACATACACAATTTCGGATTCAATCTGATAATTTTTCTTGTATAGGTAAGGTCATTTGATTAAAATTTTCTGAAAACTTTGACCCATCAGGTCACTCACTCTTCCTCTTGGCCATTTTTGTTTTTCTTNTTTGATTAAAATTTTCTGAAAACTTTGACCCATCAGGTCACTCACTCTTCCTCTTGGCCATTTTTGTTTTTCTTAAAAAATTCATTTTTGTCTTATTCATCCGGTCCAGTGTGGTTAAAAATTGGGATGGATGAGGAGATTGCATTGAAGGACTTGTAGGTAATGACTGAGATGCAGTGCTGTGTCAAAGTAGGATGACTATGTAGACCGCTGGGAGGGCTAGAGTGTAAAAGAATGACAGGAAGTGATTGTTGGTGTTGGTATTTGTTTGTGAAATGGACTGGAGAGGCCGTTGGCCCGTCCCCCTTGACCCTCTGATCCCTGACTGAGATGAATTGAGATGCAGATGGAGTCGTGGTTGTCGTTAATGAGAGCAATTAGCATTTCCACTGTTAATCTCGTCCACTTCTATCCTCTGAGATAGAAGGGGAGTTGGTGGTGGGAGAGAGTGAGAGTAGGTAACTGACGTAGAGAATTGCAAAGTGAGTAGTTGGCTCCTGTATTTGCACAAGTGTGTCTTGATTGGTGGCCTTCCCTGGACAATGGATGTCTTGCATCTGTACAGGTGTGTCCTAAGTGGACGAGACGAGAGTGGGGTAAATCGGGGCCAACTCAATGGATCCGGGCCACTCCATCCCACCCGTCTCCACAATAACTCTCCTATTATTACCCACCACACCGGAGACTTTACGACCAGTCGCCAAACCCGCAATTAGCAAATATCCATTGTCTCTCACTACTACACAAACCATCCATTTAGTTACCTTCAAATTTTAACACTCCTACGGCTACACAACCCAGAGGTGACAGATTTACAAACATCACATTACTATTTTCACCAACCAACTTCTCATTCCTCAACAGAGGACCCAACTCAGTCAAAAAAAAAAATTTTTTTTTTTCGACTATTTTCACCACAATTTTTTTTACTCATTTACAAGTTTTTCTACAATTCCTACTAAAATTGAATTCTACAGACGTGAAAGTTAGGTTTAACCTAAGGTTTTTACAACTTAAGTTATATTATTATTTTGAACATTTAGTTTTTTGTTAGTGTGAGTTGACNTTTAACCTAAGGTTTTTACAACTTAAGTTATATTATTATTTTGAACATTTAGTTTTTTGTTAGTGTGAGTTGACGACCTAAACGTTTCAAGTTTGTGGTGTTCAATGTGGTGGATTTTTAACTGCTCAAGATTTTTCTAAATCAAAANCGACCTAAACGTTTCAAGTTTGTGGTGTTCAATGTGGTGGATTTTTAACTGCTCAAGATTTTTCTAAATCAAAATCAAATTTTGTTAAACTTTGAAGACTTTAATGACTAGAAGTGAAAGTTATACAGAGAAATAGCAAATCGGAACAAATTTTTCAAAATCCTTACAAAGATCCAACGTAAAAAAAAAAAGTTTTTTTTTTTTTTTTCCTACATTGCCTTTCAAGAAACTTTCCTGAGGTCTGAGAACAAATTTTTTTACTAATGTACTCTTTTTTCAAAAAGCAAACTTGGAAAGTACAAGTTTAATTTTACAAATTTTCAAACTTACTAAAATTAAAACTAAATTTTAAAAGAAATTGTAAAATCTAAGGTAATCTAGTTTTTTTTTTTTTTTTTTTTTTTTTTTTACATATTTTGGCACGCTGTAGTAAACAATTTGAACTTTTTAGAGTAAAAGTTTACAGTGAATTGAACAAACTTATGGGCCTAACTCTGTAGTCTGAACTTCCGACTTTTAAAATTTGTGATAATTTACACAACCTTTACCTTGGTAGATTGAAAATTGGATCAAGTTCACAAGTTTTGCTAAATTAATAAGATTAAGAAAGCTTGTCTTGCAAAATTTTCCAACCTTTACAATTTTTAAACAGTAAATCCTTTTTGTTTTTTCATAATTTTTTTTACAATAACTATAATATCACTTTCACAATTTTTACTTATAAAAAAAAGTTTTAAATTTTTTTTTTTTTTTTTTTTGTTTTAAATTTTACAATTTTGTGAAAGTTATTGCAAAATTGATTTGTTAAGTTTACTAAACTAAATTTAACAAAAAAAAAATTAAACTTTAGTTGCAACAATAGTGAAAATTTGAGTAAAAGAAAAAGAATTAATGTAGGTAATAATGATTGAATTTTGAAAATGGTGTAACATATTCTCATCCTCAGATTGACATTGAGTACTGAACCAGAAATACTTTTCCATATTTTATACGCAGGGGTCAAAGTCCGTTTTCGCAATATGTGCAAAAAAAAAAAAAAAAAAAAATTTGCAAAGTTTTTGTTCCCTGTCCCTATCACTCCCACTATAACAGTTATCTGTCATTAGAATTTACCCAATTAGCTCCATTCATTGTCTAAATTGAGGAGCAAATGATAAAATTAACATTCAAATTTCATCGTTTTCACTTTAGAATTAATTGCAAATTTCTGGAAAAATTTTTTTTTTTTTTTGTAAAATTTCTTAAAACTTTCTATTCTGGATATGTGAAATGCATAAAATGAGTAAAATTTGAATGAAATGAGTTGTCCTGTTGGATAGATGAATAGTGTGTTACATTTCAGGTGATNAAATTGAGGAGCAAATGATAAAATTAACATTCAAATTTCATCGTTTTCACTTTAGAATTAATTGCAAATTTCTGAAATTTTTTTTTTTTTTTTGTAAAATTTCTTAAAACTTTCTATTCTGGATATGTGAAATGCCTAAAATGAGTAAAATTTGAATGAAATGAGTTGTCCTGTTGGATAGATGAATAGTGTGTTACATTTCAGGTGATNCTAAAATGAGTAAAATTTGAATGAAATGAGTTGTCCTGTTGGATAGATGAATAGTGTGTTACATTTCAGGTGATATTGGTTTGCTGTGTGTTGAAGTGTCCACACGATGTCTCAGTGTGTCGCTGGATGAGATGTCGGGAGAAAGTGAGGATCCTTGGTCATTGGCCGCTTTCACCCGCCCTCTCCGCTTTCTCCGATTGGAGTCATGCGCCTGTCCTGTCGGTAAGTAAGGAGAAACCCCGGTCCTCTCCCCGTAAGTGAAGTAGTGAGTGTTTCGACAGTCGAGTCCCAACAGGCCCCGAGTCCAGACCAACGGCCTCCAGAGAACAATAGAATCAAGAACAATAGAGAGTGAAAGGCCAGAGAGAACAATCCTTTTTGTCTTATACGGACAGTAGTAGTTTCTTTACCGACAAACACACCCCGCAAATCACTCTCATCACACATGAGGCACTGACCAATTACAACACTTCTTCCAACCAGGCCTATCACTATCCAATAGGAATAGGCCGTGGTTTGGAAACTGACCAATAGGAAATTAGTAAGAAGAAATTGGTCTATTGGAACTGGCGGAAGTGACCCATTGAACAAGATGAGGATCAAGATGCCTGCAGTGAGGATCACCCAAGGTAAAATAATTACTTTCTCCCAAAATAGGCTCAATTATTATCAATCAACCATCCCCTGTGTCTTGTATACTCCAACTCAGCCGTTTGAGTAAAGTGTTTAGAAAAATTTACTTGACTCAACTTACTCATCAACCCACTCATTATAGTGCTCCTCGACATCAGTTCAGTTCTATTGACTTTCAACAATTACATCACTCTCACGTTGAGTTGACTCAATTCAGTTCTGACTTGTTTAGTTTTGATTTACTTTTTTACTCATTTTTTACTCAGAAGAAAGTTTTACTTTCATAACTTGAGTCATTTTCGAAGACTCAAACAGAAGTGAAATTTCTTAAGGCTTTTTCTTTTACACCAAAGTTTACATTCGGATATAAGAAACAACTTACTTTGAGTTTACATAAACTTTATAAAGTTTTTTATGTTACTCATTTTTATTTTTACTGCAGGAGATATGAGGCACTACNATAAAGTTTTTTATGTTACTCATTTTTATTTTTACTGCAGGAGATATGAGGCACTACATACTCGTGTTAAATATTTTACTCATTTTGATTTACTCGGAAATGAGTTCCTTAGATTAGCTAGTATATTCATGAATCATGAATGTTTGATTTGAATTCAATAACATTTTACTCATTCATCAATCATTTAAACTTGATTGAACTCTATTCCCTCAATACATTTGTACCATATAGTGTCATCAATTTTGANGTCATCAATCATTTAAACTTGATTGAACTCTATTCCCTCAATACATTTGTACCATATAGTGTCATCAATTTTGAACAATGATATGTCAATTCTTTGACCCCAATTGACCTCATGAAACATGAACTTATCCATGAAACAGGTGCGACAACAATAAGGAGCTTCGTACTTCTTTTTTTTTGTTTCCACGGGATGATGAAAGTAAAAATGACCAATGGATTCCTATTGTATCACCCTGTACATTTCAATTAAGAAAGCATCTAGCTTATATGTGTAAAATTGAAAAGTGTAAAATTTCCAAAGGATTGTTACACATTTCTAATGTAACAATAACGATTCGATAAGCGCTTTTACACACTATTTAAAAAATTTTTTTTTTTTTTTTTTTTTGGCTCAGGCTTTTGTTTTTGCGTGGTTGATTTATTGATTAAGTTGATTAAAATTTTTTTTTTACTCAGTTGATTAACAGAAGGATTGAGTAAAAAATATTTTTAGTGATTTGAGTTGATATTTGTGTAGTTGTGATTGGTTGATGAGAGTGAGTATATTCAGAGTGAGGTGTAAGTCGAAGAGTTGGAAAACATAAGTTTTCTTACAAGTTTTTGCCACACATGGTCCATAGTTTTTTGGTTTTTTTGAGTCATGATTTGACCACCCTTTGGGATTCCTTTTGCTCTTTGAGACTCTATTTTGGTCCATTTTTTACTCCACACGGGTTCAATTTTTCTCTTTTTTTTACTCTTCTTTTGCTCTCCTTCCGTTTTTTCCATCGTAAATCTCATTTGCATGAGAAAGAGACGAAGGAAAAACTAGAGGTTCTTTGGCTCTTTTTTTTTTTGTCTCCGGAAGAAAGGCCCTTCGAAGGGTCATGGGAAAGAAACGAAGAGTTGAGGTTCCCACTGGAGACGTGTCCAGGCATCCCATTGGTCACAATCAAACCATCTCTTCTGTGCCCATTGGTCGAAATCTCAGTCCGTGACACGTACGGCACAGAAACACAATGAGACAATAAGGAATGAGTATTTCTCATTACCATGTTCAAGTCGGTGGACATGGACAGGTGAAGAGGGTAGAGAACTTTGATTACATGATTACTCTGTAATCAACTTACTAGTAGTGGATGTTTGCGAAAGACAATTCCGTATCAACCAATCAGAGAGAAAGAAAAAAAAAGTTGGGATTTAACATTAGGATTAGATAGAAGAAGCTGTAGTATAAGTAATGAGAATGGTCAGTTTTTCTAATAATGAATAAATTGTGGTGATTGATTTGAGAGTGATAATTTGATGGTGTTGTCTGGTTGGTTGAAGTAATTGATTAGTATTTGGTGGTGGGGAGGGAGGGGGTGAGAGTGGGGATGGGGGGTGGTGTTTGTGTGTTTAGAAACCGGAGAGTCAGTTTCCCTGGATGAATATTCATGTGGCCATAATGAGTAGGAAATGGAAGTTCCTGCCTAATCTTCGTCTCTTTAGTGGACAGCCTAACAAAAGTCATTAGAGAGAAAGTATCGATCTCAGGTGAGAGAAAGCCCGAGCCTTGACCCCCCTCCATCCTCCTAATGGCACACCTAATGGCCCCACTTCCGCCCCACAGGCACAACTTATACCAAAAAACAGAGACAGGAAGGATCCCACCAATCACAGCTCTAGGATTCTTAAAACCTATAGAAACGAGATCAAAAGTTCAATTTATCTACTCTTTTCAGCAGGACATCTCGGTTCCACAAGGTTTTTATAAAAAAAAAAAAATTTCTTTTTTTTACTTGACCCCTAGAGATCAAACTTTGTGTAGGTAAACAAGAGAAATACGCTGTATAATTTATGCTAATTATACCCTATGCATGTTCTATATAAACCAAAAAAAAAAACAAAAAAAAAAAAAAAATTTTTTTTTTTCTATTAAGCATTCTAGTCTTAACAGGTAGGTCATAAAGTTTTTTCGTCTCTTCTTTAAACCAACGATTTTTTAAAGTTAGATTTTATAATCCTTGTAACTTTTGTGACGGTAGACATTTGAAATCCTTTAGATGAGAAAATCATAATAAGTAGGCAGTTGGTCATAATCCGTTTCAAAAATTTATAAAACTTTATATAAATTGTATATAAACTTTATTTTATTTTTATTGAAAATAGTGATTTGTAAAAATCCAGTTAGGTTGTTTATAAGTAAAATGTTTTATAAATTTATATAAGGAATGAGTTAAGATGAGAATTTATTAATGAACTTTATAATCCTGCTACTGAATGGTTTTATATGTGATGATAAATCACGGAATAGATATAACTATAATAAATGTTTTCAACGCCTTATGCTAATAATCTCAACTTGATTAATTCTGAATTCTTATATAATACTTATAATAATAGTTACAATATAAAAATTCACATATAAAAACAATTCGACTGGAGTTGGTTAAAAAAAAAAGTGATGATAAAAAATAAATAAATATAAGGACTCTTTTTTATAACTTTTTTTTTTTGGATGTGTGTTAGGGTCTGTGAATTGAATTCCAAAAGTGTAGGTTTCTAAGCATAGTAGGTCCGGAAATGGGGCAAGTTGAGAGACGGAGTGGCCTGAAGCAAAAAAAAAAAGGAGACTTTTGTAAGGGCCAAGGACTGAAGATGAGATGGACTTTCCCTTTCGATCCTTTTTTTTTTAACATCTAATCCTTCCCATCTGTCGGTTTCTCAAGGGCTCAGCCCTTGTCCTTCCCCAACATAACAGAACTATCAAGGGAAAAAGTCTCAAGGTGAGCAAGTTATAAAAAACCACCCATTCTCATTCCTTCTATCCCATCCCCCCCCCCCCNCCCCCCCTTCCCACTCCTCACCCACCTTACCTCCATGGATCACAAAGGGAGAGTTTTTTTATGTTGAGGAGTTAGTTTCTGGTCACCTCAATTTATACTTTTGTGCTAAGAGTACTAATCATATAATTAATCCAGTTTGGTCTAATAATCTATGCCAAGGAGGGTGGAATAGAGGTTTATGGCTCTTCTGACTCATGCTGACGACTGGATTCCAAACTGTTCGTAAAATATGGCAATGAGGCCAGAATTAATGAGGAATGATACTTACGCAGTACTTACAATTTATACTTCCCATATTTTTACCATCAAAACTAAACTAAACGCCTCAGGTCAAAATCATATTCTTGGAAGACCTTATAAGAGAACATTAGGATTTACAATCAATTCAATCAATCAAATTCACTTCCCATATTTTTATATTTTTTAATTTTTTTATCATTCTAGTTACTCCAGAAATGAAATAAAATTCATTAGAATTTACAAAAAAAAAAAAAAAAAAAAAAGTTAAAATTTTTTTTACTGTGTAGATATTTAATTTTTCAACCCCGGTAATAGTGATTTGTTGTGTAGGGTGTGGTAATAAGATGTTGAAAAGATGTTGTCAAGTATTGAGACCAACTTTCCAACCCTGTTAGCATGAGAGAAAGTGAAAGTGTGAGAATGTGAGTAATTCATATGCAGGAAAGTATACGTAGATATAAAATGTGTCAAGTGAAAGGCGACATTATTGGATTAAGCCTTAATCCGCTCTAATCCCATTTTGATTTAAGCTTATAAATTCAACAGGTGAATTAATTTCTTCTGTTCCTCTTTTCATTGGTTCGTTCCTTAGTAACCTAAGGGTTGGAGTATGACGGAGGTTGGACCTAGTTTTTCATTTATCTACTCTCAACTGACCTCGAGAGGTCACTCAACAAAATTTTTGTCCCTATCTTACTATTACTCACTCTCTCATATTCAACTAACTCAATTCTGCANTTTTTTTTAAAAATTTTTTTAAAAATTTTTTTTTTTTTTTTATTTTTTTTTTTTTTTTTTTTTTTTTGATTTCATAAAAGTTTTAAATAAAGGCTCATGTCACACTTGGGTCAAAATTTCTTTCTCAGTTAAATAATTTATTGTTTTATTTATTATGAAATTAGGTATGAAGGATTACACTTAAAATGAGGTTATATTATAATGGATAATTTTAGAAATGTTTAATCTACTTTTTTGAAATTTTGCTGAGTTTCAAAACTTTTCATTTTTATTATTCTTCTTACTAATATCTAGTGCAAATTTTTATTGGTAGATTTCTTTGAGGTGAATTTTAATTATTCCCTACTACTTACCTAATCCTTATCAACTAATATAATTATTAAAGTTGTTACGAGTTGCTTTCATATTAATTTATTATATTGGACTTTGGCTATAGGAAACTTCGACTATAGTAAACATCTATGAAACGGGAAATTTGTTTTTACTTTTAGCTGCTGAGTATTTATAAGTGAGACTTTTTATTTTTTTTTTTTTTCTTATCTCTTAGACGTAATGAGTTCTATTTTTTTAGTTTACTTATATCAGCTAGATTTTATTGTATCCTGGGTGAGAGTAGTTGAGTTCAACTGTTTTTGTGTTTTCAAAATTGTGAAATATGAAAAAAAAAAAAAATCAAATTTTAGAATTAATTTTCTAAAAATTGGTTAATTTAATTTTTTTAGTCTGAATTAATGGTTTAAAGTTGAGGAGTAATTTGTAAAAGTTTAAAATTCTAATAAGTAAAAGTAGTGGTCAAATTTGGTTGTTTAGACGGAAATTGAGTAAATTGGGATAATTGCCAAAGAATCCGAGGTTGGTAAAAATTGAGTGTAAAGTAGGAGAAGAGGAGTGGACTTGGTATCTAAAAATAGGCGGATGAGGATGAGATGATAATTTTAGGTTCTTAGGTTCTTCCCGGGGAGAGGTAGTTGCTGGGGTCAGCGGACAAAAGAGAGCCTTCTTCGCTCCACCGCCGCCTAAATACCCACCGAATCCGTTAGCCATTCTCACTACTTTGCAATTTCCTTTTCGCAGCAACCGCGCCCCAGTCACCACTTCCTCTCCTTTATCTCTTCATCCAAAGACTTAGAGAAGGGTCTCTGCGGTTAGGAACAAAAGGACCTCTCTTCAAAACAAGCCTTTGAGCCCTTCTGCTCTTGACCTTCTCAGCAACTGACCCTCGGACACTTCAAGGCCATCCGACCTCACAAACAGACCACAATTATCTCACGCACTCAGAAAAACACGAGAAAACAAACCCTAGAGGAAGGTAGGGGGGCTTGAGCCATCTTCACACTATCAAATATATTATCTACTCAAATACCATATTTCAAAAAGAAATGTTAGGAAAACTAATTACCACACAAGGACTCATACTTACCACTTAAACTTTATACTTTTTAAGATTATAATCTCATACTTCCTATACGCAGGGGCAGAATGAACCACAGAAATTATAATTCTTTTACTTTTCGTTACAATTCATTTTTTTTTCTTTTGTATGTAGGACAAACTGGAATGGAATACTACAATTGTAGAAAGTTTTGGTTTGCACGGTATTGATTATGAATGTATTGTATCATTTTGATAATTCAGATGTCAGATGTTTCTACGATGATATTTAATTGTTCATAAATAATACAAAAAAATATACAAAGCTAAAAATAAAATAATAATTCGAAGACAAATTTTCGGCTATGGTTTTTCAGTACCGGATCCGGATCTTTATTTAATTTTAAAAGCGTTCGTCTTCATTTCGTCTTTTTTTATTTACTTTTATCAAAGAAAGAGTTTAGAAGTGAGTTAATAATTTTTTTTTTTCATATTTTTTGATCCAGTTGGCTCAATTGAAGATTAATTATAGGTAATTTGTCTCATAGTCACCTTGAGAGACTCACTGTTAAGTTGTAAAATAAAAGTTGGCTTGAAGCCTCCAAAGTTGTTTGATATAAATTTGGTATTTGTAAATGTGTTTGTGTAAAGAGAGCATAAGTGATATTTGTAGGGAAAGAATGGATGGCTTTCTCTGTGGGACAGACGTTAGTATTCATGTAGAGAATCTAGTTTCCTACTCTACTCTATGCTAGACATAACTGTTGTAATTTGCATAGTGTGTCATCTCTTGTACGAAGTGCCGACTCGGTTGCTAATCCCGTCGCCCATTGGTCCATTTCCTGATTAATTCTACGGAGTGGGATTCTCCCCCCCTCTCTCCTGATCTCGGACTGACGTCGACGTCTTGTAAACCCTGGTTTTGAGGTGAAGAGATGACTGAACTCTCTTTCCAGAATATTAGAATAGAATGGATCTTTTGTTATGGATCTCTTCTCTCTGATTGACTTCTGATAGGGAGCCATTCGCATGCATAATCTCACCCCACCTCCAACAAAATACCCCCCACCCCCTACCTGACTGAGATTGATGGAATCTCGTAATTGAGGGAAACGGATCACAAGGAAACACAAACTGACGTCCCCCCGATTAGATTATCCGATTACCAAAAACCCACCAACAAATCCCACGTCCATCTCAATCAACAGGACGCGGAGAACATCACTTGTTGACTAGGGGGCTCCCCCTCCCCCTCACTCTCTCCAGGATCATCCAATTACTAAATACCGTCATATTCTCTAAATCATAAATCCCATACAATTCCTCACCTTTTCTCAACTCCCCAATCACAAAAGAGGATATTAAAACAAAGTAAGTCATTTTCAAATAAGATCCTTACTTAAGATATTTATGATTATACCAAATATAATCTTTACCATCTGTTAGAAGTAAACATTTTTTAAATTTTTGTAGACTATAGTGTCCTTTACCAATCTCATTCTTACCTGGAATGTTATAAGTTTGGGGTCGGAGTTTCCCGAGTTTCGGGATAGTGACATAGTAGAACTCGTAAAAATTTATTTATTTATTTTTTTTTTTTTGGAAAAAAAGTTGTATTATGATAAATATTTATTGGTATTGGATAATTTGACTGCTGGTGGTGTTTGATTAAGGTTCATTAGGTATGCTTGGGACTCCCTGTGTCGTCCTAGCGTATATATTTCTGTTCTTGGTATATATTTTTTTCTCCCTGCGTGACCTCTGGCTCTCTCCGGTCACCAACGGCCCTCTCCCTTTCCCTGCTCTTTGTCTCGAAATCAGCTAATCTTCGAAAGAGGATTCGGGATAAAAACTCTGTTTTCTACTACACAACAGCCCCTGGATCACTCCGTTATTATTGACAGCTAAGTTTTTTTCTTTTGATTTTTTTTTGATTGAGGGTCGGGCCAAGGGGAAAGGTGACTTGACAGAAATTTTGATTATGGCCCTTTCCTTTGTAGCTCCTTTCTGTCATGTCATGCTCGCTTGACCGATTTACCCGGGACAGATGGTCTGTCAGTCACTTTTTGGCCTAGAGAAACTAGGGGCGGAGAATCAGATTCCAAACTGACCGCTTACTGACCACTCTCCGCCCCACCCAATCAATAATCACACCTACAATCACGCTCACTCAAAACAACTCTCATCGTCTCATTCTCGAGGGAAAGTGGTGAAAGCTAGGACTCCACTCAACTAATTTATTATTGTTTATTTAATTTTTTGTTTTACAATATTATGAATTTTTGGTATGTTTGGTTGAATTTTTTTTTTTCATTTTTCACATTGATTTCTAATTTTGAGTTGAAATTTAAATTTATTTCTAATCATGGATTTGTTGTGGAGATGTTTTTTTTTTTTTTAGTTTTTCAAAAAAAAACAAAAATAAGATATTGTGGGTAGTGATTTGGAGCTGGTTTCTATCATTTTCACCTTGTGATTGCATAACTGTCAGAGAAAGTATGGCTAGAGTTGTTGTTTCGGACGTCCGGAGGCGATAAAGTGTAGGACAGAACGACGTAACAAGGGAAATATTGGCAATCTCCCCAAAAAATCACCGAATTGGATCCGTCCCCTCCAAATTTCCTTTTCTATTTATTCATAACTGATATGAGACAGAGAGAGATTAATATCCTATTTTTTTTTCTAGTGGACCACTCCATTCAGTCCGTTCGAGGCCCTGGGGATGTCCTCACTTGCGGCGCATGCCTCAAACAATTCTCTCTTGGGGACATTGTCCGTTTCATCCAGCACAAGGTCAGGTCTTGTCCAGCTCTACGAGCCTCACTCAACAATAATAACAACAATTCAATCACTAAAAACCATCATCACTTCCATTCATCTACTCCGAGTCCATCGGGCTCATCTAATCCAGAAGAAGAGGAGGAAGGGGCCATACCACTCCTCAAACCAAGTATTATGGGTCGAAGGGCATCTCCGAGGTCAACGGTGGAAAAAGTGGACGCAGAAGTCAATACACAAAGTGCAGGTAGGTCATAACAAGAATTGAATTATAGAGTTGACAAATTCTTCAATGAATGGATAATAATAAGAAGTTTGTTTATAATCCACTTCGCAATTGTCGGTAGAATTTTCAACTTTTTATATAAAAACGTAATTCGAACTGTTTTTTTTTTTTTTNTTTTTTTTTTTTTTTTTTCTTCTTTTTTTTTTGTTGCTGTTGTTCAAAATTTTTATAATTAAAAATCGTTTGCTTGTGAGAGCGAGAAATTTTCAAAAGGATTTAATCCAAAAAGTTTTGCCCATATTGATAAATAAGTTTATATGTTATTGTTGATTATACCTCACATAAACTTAAGAACTGACCACGTGATCATTGAAAATGATGTCAACGGTCACTTATAAATATCTATAGATTGTTATAAACTAAAGTTCAGAAATTTGAAAACACCGCCACCAACCATCATCACTTTTGATAATAATTATTTTGAAACTTTCTAAAGTTTGACTGTCCCACATGACAAGTGACGTAGGTTTTAGTCTAAATTCTATAAGCATAAACTTTGGAATTGAGATGTCAACGAAAAGTACCTAATGTGACAACATTGTGGTTATTGTTTCCTTCCGAGTGAAAGGAAATGAGAAAAGGAGGGAGTTATTGATTTGAGTGATTGTGGTAAATTAGCATAGATTTGAGTGTATCGAGGATGACCAGGATGTAGAGTAATATTGGAATGTGAGTGGCTGGAAATGTCATGAGTTGGGGTGCAGTGAGACTGTCTGGGTGGATGTGGGTGATGGATGGTGGATCGTGGGATAGGAAGGGTTGCTACTCATTTGTATTCGAGAGAAGGCGTTTATGGGCTTAATGACAGGCCGAGAACCCTTCCTCTGACCTTCTGCCACAGATGGACACAACTGTCGCCACCCTACGCACAGGCACACGCAATTAAGGAACCCACGGTGGACACCCCACACCAACTATCAACCTTACACTCACACAAATCCAATAACCAACTAACCATATCAACTCTTTTTACGACACTAAGGCAATAAATGACGACCGTGGACTCCAAGAATTCAAATTTAACACAAAAAATGAACAAATTTTTTTTATAACTTTTATAAGATTCTAACATAACTAGAAAATCTTACTCAAAGTGTCAGTCTCACTCAAGGTTATATGTCTAGTAAGACTCCGTTGTTGTATGGTATTTAATAATAACTTATTATTAAATACAACCAAAGGAGAAAGATGATAAGAAGAAATGATTTTATAACAATAGTTTTTATATAACCAATAATTTTCATATAATCGAAGGAAATGGTAAGTTTAGCGAGATTTAGTATGAATTGAATTGTAGTACCGATATGATATAATACGGGTAGTTATAAGTTTCGTCTCTCAAATTTGAAATTGGCGCTATGGATTTTTCCTGAGTTTGCTCTAACAAAAGAGAAAGTCGTCCACTTAGAAGAAATGAGAGGTGGAAAGGACCACTTGAGATCTCCACTCCTGAGATGAAGTCCTCTGCATTGTCTCATCTTGCCCTCCCCCCTCCCCTCACTTTGGAGAGGGAGGGGTGGTCCATGGCCTGAGGTCAACGGGCTAGTAGAGAAAGTTTGGGCCCAGGGGAGCGTTAGGAATTGGATTTCTTTGCGTAATCCCCGGAATTCGGCTTCCTCGTACTTTCTCCTGGAGCATATTGATCCTTCTCATAAAGAATCTGTCAGTTCCTGTCCAGGTCTAGGCATCCCATGAATTAATAAAAGAGGACGTGACAGAAAGATGAGGACCTGCCACTCGACGAGATACTCACCCCACCGCTGCCCCTCCTCCCCCTCCCTGTCGCTTGACCCCCAAACAGCCTCTATTCTTATTCAGATGAAGAGAGAAAAGGAGAATTAGACTAACAAAGGAGAAATCTCCACTCCTTCCCTTGTCCCACGAGACCCAAATCATCGGACAAGATACGAACCAAGACAAGCACCAGGGAAATTCGACACCCACTACACAACTACAGTCTCAAATGAACAAACTACCAGTTATGGATTTAGGTTATAATACTCACAAGTAGTGGATTGGGTTATTATGTCACAACTTATACTCGATTACACCAAAAGAAATTAAACTTTAGAATTTACGTGAGACAAAGTTAGGTTGGTTTTAGGTTCTTGTACTATATTGTTCAAATTTAAGTTGATTTTTTTGTTAAATCAAGTTGAACCATTCTGTTTCATATTGTTAAACCATTGGTTTTGATTTATGTTGGTTTAGGTTTCAGAGAAGAAATTATTACTATTAATTTTACCAAGTTAATAAACTGGAGTAATTAAAAATAACTTAATATAGAGGTTTCATAAAGAAGAGTTATTTTGAAATTGGATGGCTTAAGGTTGGCTGAAGGTTGTTGGTTAGGTTGATAGTAGAAAAGCAAGGTTATGACTAAACTGGTTCAAAATAGTATATATTGATGTACTATTTTGTTGACAGATTTTTGTTTTTGACGTCTGGGGTGGAATCTGGCGGAGTGTAGTTTTCATGTATGATGCATAAAAAGTGCAAAGAGTGTATGAGATCCTGAGCTCTGCATTAGGTTAGCCATTCCAATAGAGAGATATTGGACTCTGACATTTTGAGTGGGATGGGCAAGGTCCCACGAGGACGCTCGTCAGGACAAAAGCTACCCCACCCAACCCACCTCACTTACTCAATTATGTTCTTCTTTTTTTTTCCAGAGCCACTCAGTGCAATCTGCTCGACATGTCACCAGGATTGTCCGTCTGCTTGGGCTCTTATTCAACATGTCCAACAATGTCACGGTGTGAAGATTTATATGGACCCACCTGTCTGTCCACCTCCGTTTCAGAGCCCCATCAGAGGGAGTCCGGAGGCCTTGAATCCTTTGATTACAGGAAGTCCTGCACCCTCTTCTACCAGTAGTAGTCATCGGTCCATTGACAGGAGTCTCACACCTTTCCCACCACCCACACCACCCAAAGTCTCCGACTCATTCGGCATCATTCGTTTCCCATTCCCACAACCTTTTGCCCTTCCAAGGACAGGATCTAGTCATGACTTTCGCGCAGTGGAGCAATTGGTCAATCCACAACCGCCAAATCAACTTCATCCACCCCCTCCGACAACTGACCATGGACTTTTTCTTCATTCGGAATTCCGACCAAGTCTCTCAGGCCTCCCGTTTGAGCATCGGACAACCCTGGATCTCCAGTCAAATAGAATCTTACCACCAGCCCCAATTGAGCCGATGGACTTTTATTCACAGAGACTGCGTCAACTTGCTGGCGGTAGTTCGTCTTTGAGTCCTGCGCCGGCGTCTCCAGGATTTTCAAATAGAAAAGCAACTCCGCCCTCTCCACTCTCACCTGAGGACGGTGAGTTGATACAAACTTTAAAAAATTAATTGAATTATTTTAAATTTTATCAAAATTTTTTAAAATTATATTACGAAAATATTAATATAGCCAACAAGCACTCTAAGGCTAGTGTGTTTATAAAATATTACTGGTCTTCTTCTAATTAAGGTTGCGGAAAGTAGACAAGAAGTATCATTGTTTTTATTATTTTATTTCCATAAATATTTCGAAATTCTGATGACAAATTCTTAGAAAATAATTATAAATTCGTGGAATCAAAAAAAAAAATTTTTTTCGAGTCAAAGCGTAAGAATGAAATGTCAATTTAGAGGAACAAGGATTGAAAGGCATAAAGTTGTCAAATGGAAGAGAAGAACAATGAAGTTGAAAGTTATAAAAAAGAATTTCTTTTAGATAACTCTGTGGAGTGTCCATAGTACTCGGTCAATAATGGAAGAGGCGGGAGATTTTGAAAATCGTTAGAACTTTCCCCCTTCCATTGTTCCAGTTTCCATTGTTCTAATATCTGGGTTCGTTTCCAGGGAAGGGTAAATCTTGTGAAGTCTGTGGGAAGAAGTTCCGATTCGAGAGTACTCTCGCTGCCCATCGACGAACCCACGGAAATGACCCACCACACAAATGTCCCCACTGCGCACAAGCATTCACTTCTTCTGGCAGACTACGACGCCATCTCACTTCACAACACACCACTACACTCGACCTCCTCACAAATCTCGACTTACCCCACAAGTCTTCCAATCCTGAGTTTGACTGTCCCTCTCCTCACGTCAGCACTACTGGTATACCTACACCCACCAATACGACCACTTCCGGAATCGGTTCGGGAAGTCTCGGCATCCAATCAGGAACCACTTCCTCCGGTCCCAATTCTTCCTCTTCTTCTAGCCACCAAGACGGTTATGACAAATCAGAAACGATGAACCACGAGTCTGCCAAACGTGCCACTCCTACTATTGACGAAGAGGTTCTCAAATCATCCAATGACCAACTAGGTCAAAGTTCAAAACTAACCCGGTCACCCCAATGTTCTCTCACTCCGGGGCAATCGGAAACTATTACAAAAAAAGAGGATTCAGACGATGAGGACAAAGGGCCAAAGTCACCTTGTGGAAAACGGAGATTGCGCGGACCTGACAATGAAGATAGTGACCCCGAAAATGAGCAAAATGGATCCAGAAGACCAAGGGTTCATGTTTTGACCTCGACGAGTGGGTCAGTGACCCATGGATTGAGTGGAAACTGTAGTGGGATTGAAAAAGAAAAGGAGGGTGGTTCAGGTGAAGATGACTCATTGGATGAAGAAAACTACGAAGACTATTTGGAGGAGGAGACAGAAGAAGAAGAGGAAGATGATGAAGAGCCTGACGCAAAGCGCCTGCGCCTAGACTCATTCGGTACAGAGCCCGAAGACTTGACGCGACCAAAAAGTGAAAATGGACTCCTACCCGAAGGTCTCCGAGGAGGGTCAAAAGAATTGGCCGGAAATTCATTGGTGGGAGAACTCATCGATCGATTCGGACTCACGAATATTGCGCAGTACTCGGAAGCCTATCGACAGGCACTCAAAGAGTCCCAGTTGTACTCAAAACTACTGAAGAGTGGTGCTAAGACAGATAGAGACGGCGCAGATGGTGGGGTCTCAACCCCTACTTTTGACCTTCCACCACCACCCCTTTTCCCTTTTGAGGCTGGCCTTGAGAAAAGGCTCAAAATGGAGTCCCCTGATGGGATCTACGGTGCAGGTCTATGGTTGCCTGATAACTCACTCAACTTCCTCAACTCCACAGCCAATCTCGAGAACCACCATCATCACCTCCATCACCACTCAGGTCGGGAGAAAGGATTCAAATTAAGCGGGAGTGGACCAAACGGTGTTGGTACAACCGTCAAAAAGGAGAGCAGGCGAAACGATACTTGTGAGTACTGTGGGAAAGTGTTCAAGAACTGCTCCAACCTCACCGTCCATCGGAGATCCCATACTGGAGAAAAACCGTACAAGTGCGAACTCTGCTCCTACGCCTGCGCACAGGTGAGAATTATTATCACTTACTAACACTTCTCATATCTCTGTTACTATAATATACACAGACATTGAGAAACCTACTTTTTCTGTACACCTAGCGCCATCTTTGATTGTACAGTGCGTTCAAATAAGAAGGCGAAATTTTTGAAAAATGATTTTGCGGAAAATAAAAAATTGAGTATATGTCAAAATTTCACATACATTATGAACTGCTCAAGTTTCTGAAAATCGTTTCTACCAAAGTTTTGTTAACTCTTCTTAACTTAAAAAGTGTCACAAGACTCTAATTTGTGGGATTTTTAAAAACACTAGTGCCGAATTTTCGCCTTCTTATTCGAACACACTGTATATTAGAAAGTGTATTAAACTTATCTTTAAATGCTTATTACGCAAATAATGCCACAAAAATCGTAAATTGGTAGTTACTCATAGTAAGAATGCTACAAATGTTTTTTTTTTACTCATGCTCTAATCATAACATTCGGCAGCGTGAATAAACATTTTCACCACACAGAGCATAATTTAAAAACCAGATGCGTAGATTTTTATTTTATTTTGCAGTTTCATCTATTAGCTGTTCTAGAAACTCTTCTTTCGGCGATAATTGCGTCGTATAAACTTACTGGATATTGAACTAATTATTATAATCTTAAATACTTAATTGTAAGTAAATTGAGTAAAGTAACTAGTTGAAATATTTCCATGTAAGGAACGAAAGAATAAGTTAATTCAAATTTTAACTCAAATTTCGGAAATTGGTCATCAAATATCAAAAGTTTCATAAATTACAAGTATTTTAATTAGTTGGTTTAGACTTGGAGTGTTAGACTTCTGAGCAGAAGCTTAGATATGTAAAATAGTTGAACCGATCTGAGTATGATCAGAATGACCTTGAAATAGTAAAATTACATTCAATGGTGAAATCAGAAGATGTTAAATTTGCAATAAACAAAAGTCTATTCTATGGGAATCAATATCTGAGAGTTGAGGAAGAGATTAAAAAGTTTTGTAGCGAAACCAAGATCTACGCGTCCCTTCTCAACCCTTTGTTCACAACAATTCTATTTTCACCCAGTGCAAAATTTCAGCTCACGAANTTCACAACAATTCTATTTTCACCCAGTGCAAAATTTCAGCTCACGAACACTGAAAAAGTATTAATCGTTTGGTAGACTTTAAATTTCTCTCTAAGAAAGTTAAAGACGAACTTCTTTTTTAAAATGTTTTAATAATTCCATGTGTTAGTTCATACTTTTTCTAAGCTGAGCCTCGCTGACTATAAACAAAAATTTAGAATCCCTCTGACATGGACTTAGCCTAGGTTTACTGGAGTCTCTTTACAAAATAATATTCGCATTTACCATGGAGTTTGAAGAACATCTTCTATTTNACACTGAAAAAGTATTAATCGTTTGGTAGACTTTAAATTTCTCTCTAAGAAAGTTAAAGACGAACTTCTTTTTTTAAATGTTTTAATAATTCCATGTGTTAGTTCATACTTTTTCTAAGCTGAGCCTCGCTGACTATAAACAAAAATTTAGAATCCCTCTGACATGGACTTATCCTAGGTTTACTGGAGTCTCTTTACAAAATAATATTCGCATTTACCATGGAGTTTGAAGAACATCTTCTATTTNTCCTAGGTTTACTGGAGTCTCTTTACAAAATAATATTCGCATTTACCATGGAGTTTGAAGAACATCTTCTATTTTATTAGTTCTTAATTTAATTTATTATAATTATTTTTTTCCGCTAGAGTTCAAAATTGACGCGGCACATGAAGACACATGGTCGGTTGGGGAAGGATGTTTATCACTGCCGATTCTGTAAAATGCCATTCTCCGTCCCGTCGACACTTGAGAAGCACATGCGGAAGTGTGTGGTGAATCAGAACAATCTAGCGGCGGCGGCAGTAGCAGCGACAGTAAAGATGGACCTGGGCGGTAGTTTTTGTGACGGTGAAGAGTCAAATTCAAAAGACGCACCCTGACTGTTTGCCTGGGGGGCAATCCCACCCCCACTCCCATTCCCACCCTTCCCTTCCACGTCCTAGGAGACATATCCCTTTTTGTACAAAGTGTATATGTAGTTCCTCGGAGGATAATCAGCTAGCCAATGAGAAGCCGTGTCTTTGTCTTCCCCATATATCCTAATTTTCCATTATGTCGAAGGGGTGGGGGAAAAGGATGGTGGGAAAACTTGGATGCCCAGATTGGATTCGGAAATTGGTGGGAAAATTAAAAAAAAATTTAAGTATTTATACAAAAAAGTTTAGAAAGATGAAAATGAAAGGTCAGAAATGGGTAATTTGTTTCTAACAAATACTATTTTGAGTTTTAGGATTGATTCCTTTGAAACTAACCACCAATTTGTGTTAAAAATTCCTGTGCATCCACTGTGGTCTCTATCCTTGAGTCTCCACCTCTCCTAAATTAAATTAAGAGTTAACAAACAGGGTCTGAGCGCACCAAATCTACAGAAATACCAGAGCTAGTTAAGTAATTAGGATAGAAATAGAAGAAAAAAAGTTGGAAGAGTTGGGGTTTTTCAGTCCGGTAGGAAAGATACCAAAGTACTTTTTGGAGTCCTCCCCTCCTATTTTCCTAAGGGTCTAATCACATGGGAAGGTCCGGTGGGCCCTCTAGTGGGCAATAGTTCCTAAAAAAAAACTTTCTCTAAGTCCTCAGAAATTGAGAACCTATCGAATTACTACAATGGCAACAATGATTGGGTTCCTCGTAGACGTAGATATTATTATTCTCTTTAGTTTCTATAGCTAACAGTAGAGCATTGTTGTTATACTAATGTTATATTTTAGAAGTGCGTGCGCCTGCGTGGGTTTACACTGGGTTCTATTATTATCATTGTTCAGTCTCTCCTCTTTCCTACACAAAAACCTAATAAGACATTACAAGAGTCTGGATTCAATAAACGTTTTTTCACTCTCAACATACAACGGATCCCTCACTTTTTATTTATTTTCAGTTACAAAATTTAACAAAAGGATGAAATAATTTTCAATACTTTGGCTCACCTGATGGAATAAATCAATAGTCATTTCAAACTCATCTACAGAAGATTTTACTCATTTCAGATTGATTTTTACATCTGTGGGACGAGATTTATCATATTTATCCATTTAGCTCATTGAGCAGAGTAGCTCATCAAAAAATTTATATTGAGCTCATTATCAGTAGTACTCTGGCTTAAAACCAAAGGTAAACCAAAAGAGATCAAATCATTCTTCATATTGGATAAAACAATAATTTTCAAAAAAAAAAAAATAAATAAAAATTTTTTTGATCGGTTTCTAATAATGTAAATTAACAAAGTCATAAGGAAGTGGAAATTTTGACATGAAAATTTTCAAAAGTCGGGTAATTTGTGTAAAAAATTGATAAAAATTGTGATTGGAAAGTGAGAGAGTGGTATTTGTTTGTGAAGAGTTCATTGGCCTCATGGATGGAGAAAGTGCTGGAAGGAGGTGGGAGAGAAAGGCGGGAAAGTCTGAGTTTCCTTGAACTTGAAAAAGTTTGAGGGTCTTTGGGTCTGAGAAAAAGGAAGCAATTAAAAGAGAACTTAATCACCACTACCACTTGGAGTCTCTAGGATGACAAAGTAACAAGAGACTCGGAGTAGACGGACAGAGGACTTTGTCAAGTTGGAGAGGTCGGAGCGAGAAGAGAGCGCCATCTAGTCAGTCAATTCAAAACTACAACTCCACTCTCCCTTCATCCTCTCTCTGACAAAAGGGAGTTCATAATCTCCTAATATCACTCATTACCTCCTCAACTTACCTATCCACGTGACTCAAAGACCCACCGACCAATCACACTCCTCCTCACTCAAATACCTTCTCCATTCCCAACAACCTAACCAACCTTGTTCTCCTTCTCAACCTACTTCCTCACTACTTTCACTTTTCTTTCCTTTTCATTTTTCATTTACCCATTCATTCTATTACAAATTATTATCACTCATCCGCTTACTTCATTATTTTCAATCAAAAACACTCAACAATTGACAAAATTAAATATTTTTTACNAACCTTGTTCTCCTTCTCAACCTACTTCCTCACTACTTTCACTTTTCTTTCCTTTTCATTTTTCATTTACCCATTTATTATCACTCATCGGCTTACTTCATTATTTTCAATCAAAAACACTCAACAATTGACAAAATTAAATATTTTTTAGTTTTTAGACATTTTTTCTTAGTCAAAGTTGTTAATTTTATTATCATTAGTTATAGTACAAAGTTACATAAAACAATGGAAAGAAATATTAAATTATTCATTTAAACTCGAGTTTATTCAATGGTCAATTCAATCTGTGTGTACCTTGTGTTCTAATCTTACACACAAATTCAACAATGTGTATTTTTATTAATTTTTATTTTTAAATTTCCAATGAAGTACCTAAATTGTTTTTTTTTAGTATTTCAGAAGAACTCTGTAAATTAATTTCCAATCTATTCCTAAGAATAACCTAGTTAACAATAAACTTTTTTTTTTAATTACACATTTACTATGAAATAATGCTGAAAATGTAATACTAACTTAAATAATTTCTAACTTTATAAGCTTTATGAGCTTAAAACTTTCTCCAACTTTCACCAACCAGAAAAACCAAGGTACTACCTTATTTACACATCTTTTAGTTTTATACTAATTGTTGAAAAAATTATTACTCTTATACAGGGTCTGATTCAATATTATATTTANAATGTAATACTAACTTAAATAATTTCTAACTTTATAAGCTTTATGAGCTTAAAACTTTCTCCAACTTTCACCAACAAGAAAAACCAAGGTACTACCTTATTTACACATCTTTTAGTTTTATACTAATTGTTGAAAAAATGATTACTCTTATACAGGGTCTGATTCAATATTATATTTACTTAGAATAGATAACTCATCCCAACAATAGTGAAAGTAATTTTTTTTTTTTTTTTTTTTTAATTAACATAAAAATGAATTGGTCAAAGAGTGTAAAGAATTGGAATTATAAGTGGAAACTCAAGAACTCGTGCAGGTACAGGGTGACCAATAAAAACCTGGATATACTTTCTCCATTTTTACAAAAATAAGCAAAAGTGAGAAAGTGTATCATATGTATATGATTGTATCATAAAGTTTGGGAGCTATAATAATAATTGAGTACGAGAATTCCTAGGATTTTGAGTTAATTATATAATTTAATAGAATATATGGAAAAGTATTAATTTCATTGATTGACTCTAGAATCCACCAATCGTCACAATTTCTACTAATCATGCGCCACCTAACTTTTAATCATTTCAATGAAAGTGATAACAACAAACAACAAAAAACAAACTTTTCATCCAAATCACTTTATACAGGGTGTTTAATCTTTTTTTGCACCTTCTTTCTTCAATTTTATCGTAGCTCCTCCCACCCCATGCTGCTTTCAGCAAAAGAGTGTGAAAAAATGACGTCATGCTTTCTAGGGTGGAAAAAATGTTAAACACCCTGTACATTCTTATTTAAAAAAAGCATGATCATTTTAAAATTATTAGTAAAAATTGAATTTATAAAAAAAAAATGGCGGGTTATATTTGGCGGGTAGAATTGGTGTGTGTTTGGTATGCTGGCGTAGTTCCAGAAGAGAAAAGCTCCTGATGCTTTCTCCAAAAAGGAAAGAGACAATGCTTTCTTTTTTTTTTTTTTTTTTTTTTTTTTTTTTTTGCTCTCCCTCATATCCTCTCCATCATTAGTTATGCCTCGGCTCTTATTGATTTTTCAGATTCTCGACGCCATCCACTTTTTCATCTTAAAGCGTAAAGCGAGGGACAGACACTCAGGGACCCCCCGACATGTCCTTCCCACAAACAAGGACCCCCACTCTCCTCAGTCGGAGAAACTTAAACTCGACCATCACACATCCATTTTCCTAGAAAACCCAAGACTTTACAACTCCCAGAGTTAAATTTTAAAAAAAAAAAAAAAAAAAAAAAATGACAAAAATTTGTTATTTTTATTTTCACTCAGAATCCACATAGGCATAAAATCAAATGTTAGATTTCTAAAGTTAGGTGAAAGTTGTAAAAATGAGTTTAGTGATGGATTGACCGTTGGAGGCGTTTGTATGTGAAGTTGATATGGTGGGAAGAAAGAAATAAAGGAAGGAAGGAAGGAAGGTGATATAATGTGTGTATGTGTGGTAGGTGGGCGTGGGGAGGGTGAGTGTGGCCCTGTCTCATTAGAGTCCAGAGAAAGCGGTGGGTGGGGAGTCGGTAGGATCCAATTTATTTCGCATCAGTGGAGAGAGGGAGAAGAGATAAATCTCGAGTCTCTGCTCCTGATTTTTCTTGCTTTCTGTCCTCTGATGGAGAAAGTGGAGAAAGTGGGAGACAGTGGAGAAAGCAAGAGGATTTACAGAATTCCAAGACCCATCCTGCCTCACACACATGCTGCCATCCGCATTTATCTACCACTCCACACCAATCAACAATACACGCCTCACTGCCCCCCAACACATGAGACCGACATGGACTCTCAAATAATCCCACTCACACATAAAATATTACTAATCACTAACCAAATAATTATAACTTATACTCGTCCATTCATTTCTTACAATCCTTTATTTCACTCTTTTTACTTTTACTAGTAACTTACTACAATCCAATTTCATCAAGGTTATCATCAAAGAAAATCAGTTCTTTGAAAAAGTTCAATTTTTAGCTCCAAGGTTCAAAAACTAAAATACCTTAGTCAAGTTTGTTGTTTGACAACTCTCATCAGTCTAAAGAAATTTTTAAGACTTTCTCCCACTTTTACTTAATTTTTTTTTTTTATATAAATTTTATTATTCCTTTATAACCTTTCCTAAAACTAGATTGGAAGATAACAGACAGAGAGAAAGTTGAATTTTCATTCGTTCAGAACAATTTTGTATCTGTACATTTCTTCTTCTCAAGTTTTATAACTTTTTTGACAGTTTTGGGAAGAGTAAAATAATTTCTATAGTTTTCAAGTATCAGATGAAGTGTTCTTTTTTATAAGTCCTAATAGTTTTTTAACAGGATTTTACTTAGTTCAAAAATCATATGAGTTTTAATTTTGACATGATTTTCAATGTTGTTTTTTTTTTTTTGAATTTTTTGAATTTTTTGAATGTCAGTCATGGCTGAAACGACAGGCTCATGTATTCATCAGAATTATATGATGTTTTTTTTTTAATATGTCTAGCCTAATAATATATAAAAATATATAAAAATATATAAAAATATATAAAAAAATATAAAAATATATAAAAATATATNTCTAGCCTAATAATATATAAAAATATATAAAAATATATAAAAATATATAAAAAAATATAAAAATACATATAAATATAGAAAAATATATATAAATATATATAAATATATAAAAAATATATAATATATATAATTAGGAAGTTATGAATTTTGGATGAGCTGAGTATTATAACTCTAGGTAGAAAGTATGATGCGACGAGAGAAAGTTGGTAAAGTGGTTACCGTTGGAGTAATCCGTCTACTCTTCATTTTTTTTTTCATAGGTTTCCCAATTAGAAAGTTCTTTAGAGGAATTTCCAACAACGGTAACTTCATGGCTTCTCTTTCCATCCCACTTTCTCTGGATTTGAGCCACTACAAACGCCAGATCTAATGGGGGGAGAAGGGGGGGAGGGGTTTGAGAGAAAGTTTGATTGGAGTCGTTTTTGTTGATTTTTGGGAAAGAATCACGATCCCATACCACAATGAGAGAATGGGAAGATGAGGAAGGACACTTTCATCCCCTCACATCATCTTACAAATTTAGACCTAAGCAGAAAGTACTTTTATAACCAGAAATCAAATACTAACCAATTCCAATACAATTTCCGCTTTCTCCACTGCTGCTAATTCCTCAAGAAGGAGAAAAGGAAATGAGAAACACAGGACCAGTGAGTCTTTTTACAAATTCACCCCGCTATATTTTATAAGGTGCTTTGGTTCTACAGGACTAACCAAACTATTTTACCCATGTCAAACTCAATTTCTTCAGAAACCTTACTTCGGGAAATTAATAATTTTATTAATAATTCAGCCCGCGTAATTTCAAATACAACATCATTTATAAGTTACTACTTTATTTTTTTTTTAATTTCTTAACTCCTTGTGGAATTAAAACATGTGTTTCGACATTGTCAACTTTGAGAGCTGAATAATGAGAAGGAATAATGGGAATAGTGGGAAAAGTCAGCGGTCACCATTAGTAACGTAAATTTATGATTTAAATAGAAAATTTTGAAACTAACATTACAAATATTCGTATGGGTATCGTTCTTGATAAGAAATTCAAACAATCCATTTCAACATTTTTCAAAATGTCAAAACTTAAGTTGATCAAATAATTCACAATTTCGTGTCAAGAACTTTCCCATGCCAGTCGTAATACTATTTTCAAAAATTTTCAATTTGATCATGAATTATTGACTTTAGGTATTGTCACTCTCTGACTTTTCCCATTGTTTCAAATATTAATTCTTGTTATTTAGCTTTTCAATGAGTCAATACTGTAAACTGAATAAGAACTTAATAAAGAACTAAAAAAATTTCAAAACCATGGGTAGTAATTTATTACTCAGGGTGTATAATTCGAGTTATAATTGTGTAAAGTTGACTGAGATGAAACATGAGACTAATTCTAAAATTTTGAATCAAACAAGAATATGTTGGATGAATGTAAAGCTCATATTTTCTTGTTTTCATCTTTATACAATGGCTACCTTTTGCCTGTTCTGAAGAAAGATGATGAAAAAGGGGGATGAAGGAGTTTGGGTAGTTTTGTAAATATATGAAATTTTTTATTTTATGATTATTTTCGTATATTCGCAATTTCATTACAAAGGCATTGATTGTAAATTTTAGAAACTTGGATTTAACATGGAGGTCAATAAAAAAAATTTTGAGTTTGTTTAATTTTAGTGTGAAAAGTTAGGTTCAAGTGAATTAGAATCTTTGAAAGAAGATTGTTCAAATTCAATCTTTTAATATAACTTATTGTCACTTTGGTAGAAAAGTAAATAGTCGAATTATTTAATTGATGTATCTGGAGTAGAATTGAATAGAGCTAATATTTTAGAAAAAATTATCCTAACTAATTACAGTGAGTGGAAATGAAACCTTGTTTGGCTGAATTTCGGTTACCATACCGACTTTAATTCAAATGCCCAAATATGAGCGGATAGTAATTTAAATTTACCCCAAAACACTTTTTTTTTTATACAAAGGTCATTCACCCTTTACCTCACTATTTTTCTTCTGTCACTACATTTAACTAACACTTTTTTTTTTGTTTGCATTCCAAAATATTCTGATTACATGTTCCAGAACAACTAAACTACAAACTACTTCGAATATTAGTCCAGTTAAGAGTTTTGCTAAAGTAAGAAAATTTTGATGAAAATAATTGAACTAATTGGCAAAGAAAACCTTTCATTGAAGTTGTTGATTTTTTGATATTCACAAAATAAAAAAATTTTGTCAAGGGAAGTTTCATTAGTGCTCACTGTATTATAAAAAATAGTCGAACAACAACCAAATCTTTAAATATTATCGTAAATTCTCGAATATACAATGCGCATTTGTATAACTCACTGGTTAGATACCGTTCAGGAACATTAAAAACATGCATGTTTTAGTTTATCTTTTTGAAAAAAAAAAGTTCAAAAGCAAACCTAAAATTTTCAAAAATTTGTTGAATTAGAAAAAAAAAAGTTATATAAGGCGCGTCCTATATTTGAAAATATACGGTAGTATGAAACGCATATACAAGGTGTTCAAATAAGAAGGCAAAAATCTGAGTCTACAGATGTGAAAACTCTTACAAATTAGGCTCTGTCGACAATTTTTAATCTCANTTATCTTTTTGAAAAAAAAAAGTTCAAAAGCAAACCTAAAATTTTCAAAAATTTGTTGAATTAGAAAAAAAAAAAGTTATATAAGGCGCGTGCTATATTTGAAAATATACGGTAGTATGAAACGCATATACAAGGTGTTCAAATCNAAAATTTTCAAAAATTTGTTGAATTAGAAAAAAAAAAAGTTATATAAGGCGCGTGCTATATTTGAAAATATACGGTAGTATGAAACGCATATACAAGGTGTTCAAATCAGAAGGCAAAAATCTGAGTCTACAGATGTGAAAACTCTTACAAATTAGGCTCTGTCGACAATTTTTAATCTCATAAAATTTAAGTAAACTTTTGTAGTAAGAATTTTCAGTAGATTCATAATGTGTGAAAAAGTGTGACAGAATCAATTTTTGATTTTTCGCAAAATCTTTTTGTTTTTTAAATTTCGTCTTCTTATTTTCAAAAATTTCGCCTTCTTATTTGAACACAATGTATATGCGTTTCATACTACCGTATATTTTCAAATATAGCACGCGCCTTATATAACTTTTTTTTTTCTAATTCAACAAATTTTGAAAATTTTAGGTCTGCTTTTGAACTTTTTTTTTTCAAGAAGATAAACTAAAATATGATAATAACTAATTTATTATTAATTATTATAAATATTTTAAATAAATTATTTTTTATATTTTATGTTTTAATGACAGGTTAATATACAGATTATTCTAATATCCTCCAAACTATTTCTAAAAAAAAAAGAAAAAATGAAAGCACCGAATATTTTTTATAATTTCCAACTTTCACTTTTCATTTCAGTAAGACTCAAAACTGGTCAACAAATTAAATAATTTTAACAAGTCATAATGAGCAAAAAACTCTTCAACTTTAAGTATTACTTATGTCCTCACCAAACAATAATTATTTATATTTTAATCCTTTCTTATTACAGGGTTAGTAAAAAAAATTTTTTTAATCCTTTTTGTCACCAACTTTTTCTTTCAAAAATTGACAAAGTAAAGCCAATATACGCACATGTGGGAATAAAAATTTCAAAAATAGTAAAGTTAGCATACTCAAATTTAATTTATAATCCATAATTTACTCATATTGAGAGTGAATGGGATGTAACGTGAGCCAATTTTTACATTTGAAATTAATTCTATCCGTAACTTACTACTTCTAGTGTTAGTCACTTTCAAAAATTTGATTTCCCCTGTACAACTGTATAGGATATTAGAGGATATAAAAAGTCTCCAAAAAAAAAAAAAAAAATGGCGTTTGATATAAAGTTTAAGAATTTGAACTAAACGGGTGTTCTTGAATGTAAAATTGTAGAGGTCAAAGGACATAAAAGAAAATAAATAATTCTTTGTACAAAGTCGAGTGGAAGATTGACCATCTCCATGTTGAAAGTTGTAGTTGCAGAGAGTATGGATATTGAGGATGTTGTATAAGGTTTCTATGACTTTGTAGCTAACTGGTCACTTCTGTTCATCTCAGTTGGATAGTGGGCGTATCTATTTTTTCTTGTGGTGAGTATTTTTTTTTCATCTGGCCAGACGGAGGGCAGTGGCTCGTGGTTGTGCTGGGCGCAAGAGTCGATATTATGGATTTTTCACTTTCTCCCTTTTGCGAATAAAAATTGAAGGGAGAGGAGAGCTCTTGCCATTGGTTGGCAGGTGGAGGGATTCAGAAGGACCCTTCTGAGGCCTTCAACTTATCAGCTGCTCTATCCATTCATTATCCATATTCTCTCTCACAAGTCTATACAACTACTTTTTCAACCTTCCAAGGGATCACTTTCAACCACATGACCTCTCAAGGTCAGACAAACAACCAATCACAACTCATTCAACTTTACACATTTTTATACTCAAACTATTAAAAAATAAGCTTCTAGTAGTCTTTTTTAATAACTCTGTACAAAAGTACAAGAGATTATATTATTAACTCTAGTAATTTTGAGAGTGAAAGCAAGTATGAAAAAATTAATGACATTATATATTAAAATTTATAAACGGTTTTATATTTTATACAATAAATCCATGTAAATTGAGTAAAAACTTTTATGAGACGTACGTCCAAATCACCTTTTTGTATACAGAGTGATCACTAATCAATCTTAGAAATAAAATTCATATGCACTAATTTTGAAAATTTCAATAGACCTCAACCAATAAAAAAGTCAATGATTCAAATCAAATTGAATCTGATTGATTGGGTTCAATGACCTTTTAAAATTTACCCTTTGGTAAGAACTCTAACCTATGGTTTTTTTTTTTTAATTTATTATCAATAAATACATTAATATATAAATATAATATTGATGTATCGCTTTGTATAGTGACGAAAAAAAAAAAAATTTTTTTTTTTCGTCAATAATGCATGCGTTTAAACTTTACCTTTGATTTTGTTGGTATAATTGCAAAAAATATGGTTCTCTCATTTGATCTCTTTGGATATAAAAAAAAAATGAAAAAAAAATTTTTTTTTTTAATTATAAAACGTCTATAAGTTACTGCAGTGAGAGAGACTATAGAAGACGCGTTTTTTCATGTGTTTTGGATGAGATGTCCGGAAATGAAAGGATGTGNCAAAAAAAAAAATTTTTTTTTTTCGTCAATAATGCATGCGTTTAAACTTTACCTTTGATTTTGTTGGTATAATTGCAAAAAATATGGTTCTCTCATTTGATCTCTTTGGATATAAAAAAAAATGAAAAAAAATTTTTTTTTTTTTAATTATAAAACGTCTATAAGTTACTGCAGTGAGAGAGACTATAGAAGACGCGTTTTTTCATGTGTTTTGGATGAGATGTACGGAAATGAAAGGATGTGTATATAATTATGTATAGATGTTTGTTGATTGGTGTTTTAATAATGAGTAGAGCATNACGGAAATGAAAGGATGTGTATATAATTATGTATAGATGTTTGTTGATTGGTGTTTTAATAATGAGTAGAGCATTAGGTAAGTGAGAAATATAATATTTGTCGGTATGTTAATTTAAAAAATAGTGAAGCTGGATAGGTCAAAGGTTTATTAGTGGTGGAGAGGGAGGGGGTGTGAAGATGGTGTTGTGTGATGGTGTGTGTTGTTTTGGGGGGTAAAAATGGAGGTGGGGGTCGAGCATGTGGTGTGAGTAGATAAATCTGGTTTGTTCGGATGTCCTCTGGCGGGTTTTTTGAAATGGACGGATCAATAGTCCCTCCTCCTCGGCTCTCTTTAATTCCGATCCTCCGAAGTGGTCGTCAGTGGAGACAGATCGATCCCCACGCACTCAATCAGCCCCTGGACAATCTACGGATCCAGACCCTCCGTTGGCATGACAACCCTCAGAACCCTTCCCCTCTCAGATATGGTCACACTTGGCCAGGAACCCCATTCCGAGGGGAACCAAAAAAATGAGATTTACGGAATTCTCAAAAACAGGGGAGACACACACATGTCGTAGTATCAACAATACTAACAACAATCACTTTCACTTCAACTACATTTACAAACACTACCACTAAAATTCAGTCTTTTGAGTTTTTACAAATTTTCACTATTTCTTAATTACAATTATCACTTTAAGGTTACACTTTTCAAATTTTAATAGTAGAGGGATGAAATTTCCACAATGAGAAGGATCACAAAGGTTGTTAAGTAGACTTCTAGCCACCATCATTCCAACACATACTCCACAAGTATTTCATCTATGACACACAAGTTTTTGGAAGATTTCATCAAAATAAGTTTTTGATGGAGTTTATTGACCTTCTAATCCAATATTTAATAGTTGGACATCTGAAATGAGAAAAAATAAAATNGTTTTTGATGGAGTTTATTGACCTTCTAATCCAATATTTAATAGTTGGACATCTGAAATGAGAAAAAATAAAATACCACATTATTTTTGTGTTCTCTCGAGTTTTTATTAAAATCAGAAATCTAAAAGAAAAAAAAATTANCAAAATAAGTTTTTGATGGAGTTTATTGACCTTCTAATCCAATATTTAATAGTTGGACATCTGAAATGAGAAAAAATAAAATCCCATATTATTTTTGTGTTCTCTCGAGTTTTTATTAAAATCAGAAATCTAAAAGAAAAAAAAATTAAAAAAAAATTTTTTTTTTCTTTCATTAGGTTTGTACAGGTGTCACAAAATTAGGTATGTATGCTAAATAATGAATTTGCATTTCCAGTTGTAATTTGTATAACTTTCTTAAATCCATATTGTAATTTTGTATTTTATGTCTCATTTTAAATAAAAATGAATTGAAAAATATTCAATTTACAGTGAAAGTTTAATAAATTTCAAATCATTCAACCAACTAGATTCAAGTACAAAATGAATTTTCAAGTCTGATTAGTTAAAACCTTTAGATTTTTTGAATTTTTTTTTTTCCATTTTCTTGCAGTTTAATTCTAGAAAAAAAAAAAAATTTTTTTTTTCAGCATATTAAAAAAATTTTGAAGTAATAAAAAAGCATTAATTGAGTCAAATAAGTTTTAAAAATAGGTTTTAATTTCAAATCATATCCTCACATTTCTATATTACTTCAAATAAAGTTCATTTGTTTTAAAAATAAGTTATTTTTTATGTATAAAGTTATGTTTGTACTTACTACAGCTTTTTCTTAACTTCCTGTCTCTATAGTTTATAACTTATATGATATTTGTCTCTATATTTAATAATTTTTATAAATTCTTTCTAACAATTAAATACTTTTTGAGTATCCATCTCAAGTTTACTATTAGTTTAAATTGAGAAATTAAAGTATAAAACTATATTCATTGGAGGGTTGACTATGAGTTATTATAAGTTGTTTATAAATGATCAATTGGATAAAGTGGTGGTAATGAATTAGCATCACTTCTCACCTAAACTAAAGTAATAGTTAAGTGCTATTCAATAGAATTGACTTCTTGTCCCTCTCAGGTCAAGTGGACTATTTGATATAATAAATTTTATATAATTTTTTTTTTTCGACTACGACAGATGAAAGAGTCTATTTTCCGAAATGTTGGGATTCATTATTTTCTTTTTAGAAAAAGTGAAAAGGGTATATTTCTGTCATTGGAATAGGGGGACTCCATGGGACAATCTCATTGGACAAGGAGACTCAAAATGGCCTCTCCCCTAGTCTCTCAAAGGCACAGGCACCTGACCCTTGACCACTCTCCCCTATTTTTTACCCAAATATACAAACAGTCCAATCCACAACCTACCCAAATACCACAGATTTTTTTGTTTTACACCTCCGATGAGTCAGAAATGTCCATTTTTATTCTATTCCCATAGCAACCCCACTACTACCATCTCTCCTCATTCATAATTCCCACTATTCTTACAAACTCATCTGGCAAACTCATAAACCTACTAAATGTCTATTCATGTTAATTAAGAACTNTATTCATGTAATTAAGAACTACTTTAATGTCTTATAGAAGAGAGATCTAGTTTGAAATTTAGTTTTATAAAATTTTGAAATTTTGAAAATGAATAATAATAATAAGTTGACCGAATTGAAAAATATGTAATATCAAAATTATTATTGTTTGATCATATGGAATGGACCTAGTCATGTGGTAAATAAACCATTTCTATAAAATTTTTGATTTAAAGTTCAAAATTTTGTAATTATTATTATTTTTTTTTTTTTCGTGTATCTAAGGTTAGTATAGTAATAGTCCTTTGGATGTTTGAAAAGTAGTAGAGGATTACGTGTATAGTTTGTGTAATTGGATGGTGTTGGGTTTGTGTTTGATTTGACCTGAGTATATAAGGATATGTAAGGTATATGGTGAAAGTAGTGAAAGTGAAACTGTCTTCCTGACATTTCCTCTTCTCTGATTGGCTGACAGAAGTAATGAGATTTGAGTCTAAAGTGCCTTAGTTGTGGTCTTTGTCGTAGGATCTCATGTCTCGTAGTAGTGGTATTTCTAAAAAAACAATAAGGCAAAAACAGACTACCCTTAGCACATCTCATCTACTTTGCAATACATTGCTTTACATAGACTTTCACTATGCTACTCATACAGTTTTATATTAACTTTGACTACAAAACTATATTCTCATTGGCTCAATTTTTTATTTTGCAGGATTTTTTTTTTTTTTTTTTTCAATGACCTCCTATCATTTTTCAATAGTTTGACGAATATATTGATCTTTTATAAAAAAAATTTATATTTTGATATCAAATACTTCTGTAACAGAACCGAATGACTTACTTTAGTCTTTTAATTTACTATAAATAACACCTATTTCTACTACTCCAGCATCATAAATTTTTTTTTTTTTTTTTTAAATATTATAATTATTATAATAATTTTGGTTTATAATTTTTTGTAGTTGAGTTAATAATATTATTCTAATCAGAAATTTATTAATATTTCAGTTATATATTGATACTTTATATTAAAATTTTGAAGTTATTATTCCAATTTATATGGTTCACTTTTAGTGTTATTATATATATTTATTTTAAATTCTGTTATTATATTGAGTAGTATTTAGTACAAATAATCAATTTAATTCTTTTCATTTATATTTGATATTTCAAACGGAATTTTTTTTTTTTTTTATTTTTTTTTTTTGTATATATTTTAAAAGTAAGGAAATGCAACTAGTTTGTAAAGTTAAGACATATATATTACTAGGTTTGCCTTTGTAGGCTGTTGGTTGGGTATAATTTATTACATTGAGTCCCAAGGGTACCTTAGAGTCCTAATATTGCAATTTTCATTTACAAGGACTACATTCGAAAATCTAGACAACTAAATCCTCCAAGAATCAAACACATTACATAAACTACTCCAAATGGAAAATATTTTTTTTTAAATCACCAACAACCCAAAAAGAAAATTCAGTATAAATATACATAAAAAAATATGGGATAAAAAAAAATGAAAAAAAAACTTTTTTTTTTTTTTTTATTTTTATAAACTCGTGTGAATTTTAGACTTAAAATGTAATCATTTTTAATTCAAAGAGTTGAAATATTGAATAATAGGGATGAGACTTTTACCCCTTTGCTCTTTACTGGAGAAAGTAAGTTGTGACTTATAATTTTGGAACAGTAAATCTTCTAAACAGAATTTTTTTTTTTTTGTTCTAAAGTTACTTAACTACATCTGGGCGTTTCGAACGGGCAAAACTTACTTACTACTAACAATTGATTGTACTGAAGCTTTGTACTAAAAAAAAAATGCTTTTTTTTACTGTGTGGGTTTTTTTCTTCTGTGTGGTCAAAAAGTACAAAAGAACAAAAGTAGAAGAAAAGTTTTGATTTTTTTTTTGAAATTCAAAACAAGATCCAAAATATTGAATTGTCAAAAAATCATAATTTTTGTTCTAGTGATGGTAGAGAGACTTAATTTATCATATCCTACTTTTGAATGCTCTTTCTCAAATTGTTAACATTAAAAAAAGAAGAAAAAAAATTGAATTATTGTACGAGATTTACTTTTCCAAAAATTATAAGGCACTTTATTTTTTCAGCAGAGAGCATAAAGGGTCAAAAGTCCTTTCTCTCTGTCTTATAATATTCCAACGGGTTGTACATAAGTACTACTACTTTTACCTTCATTTTCATATTTTTTTTAAGTCGAAAAAAAAAAATTCTTTTTTAAAAATAAAAATATACAAAATTGATAATAATTTTAGATATTGGGTTTCCCTTGTTGAAAATTGTGAAGGAAAAACCTCTCCCCATCTCCTCCGAAAACTAAAAAAATGACAACAATAGAGAAAGCAAAGAGACGAAAGAAATAATAAAAAAAAAAAACATCCCTCATTCCAGAGGCAGAGGAGGGGTGAGAACATTTCAAAAAATCCCTCCACTAAAATTTTCTTCAATGTTACAAAATAATTTGACAGAATTTATAGGAGAGTTTTTATATTCAATATTTTATAATCAATTAATGAATTAGGGTTTAACAACAATAACTTTCTTCAAGGCTAATAAGTTTTTAATTAAAAGCTTATACAAAGTGCTCAATAAAAATTCTTTAAAAAACATACTTTCTGCTTCACTATTACTACTACTTTTTCTTTTATTTTGTGAGGTATATATTGAGCGCTCTGTACAAGTAAGACAGACTCAGAAACGNAATAACTTTCTTCAAGGCTAATAAGTTTTTAATTAAAAGCTTATACAAAGTGCTCAATAAAAATTCTTTAAAAAATATACTTTCTGCTTCACTATTACTACTACTTTTTCTTTTATTTTGTGAGGTATATATTGAGCGCTCTGTACAAGTAAGACAGACTCAGAAACGAAAAAATAAAATTTTCAATTTCTCTATTTTACCACTACGTTTAAAATGATTATTTCTTGAAATAATAATAATGTCTTGAATATCTGAATATGAGTTTAGAAAACTGAGAGAAAGAATAAATGAAATAAGATGAAAGACTCTGTACAATGGATTCATCCAATATAATCTTTGATCTCCTCTTTCTCAAGACTTACTATAAATTATTCTCCTACATTGACAAAGTAAAAAAAAAAAAAAACTTTCTTCTTTCTTTTTAGATAGTGAAAAGTGAAAAGTGAAAAGTTAATAGTTAATTGGATGATGGTTAGAGAAAGTGTGGTAAAGTGCATTCTGCCTTGGAGATATAAAACTTTTTGAGAAATATTTGCAAAATGAGAGTCTGAGAGTTGCAGTCTTAAGTCATAAGAAGTGCAACTCTGCAACGGAACTTTCTGCATTACCAACTTCCTTTTTACTCTCACTTTCACAAACTATATTCTTCTGCAAACTAAACTATATCCTATTAGACTACTTCCGGTTCTGCTTAAAAATACTATTCAAATATTAAACAAAACAAAAAACTAGAACATCAAACTATTATTTTACAGACTCATTTTATCACACTCTACTCATTTCTTATAGAGCTAAATGAATAAGCTCAAATGTTATAGACAATCCAAAGAAAAAAAAAATATATATCAAATGAATTATTCCCCTTAGGAATTTTATATATGGATCTGACAAGAGGTTAGGTTAGATTAGTTTATGTTTATGATTAAGATTATGATTAGGATTTAGGTTAATTAAAAAAAAAATTTATTGTTCATATAATGAAATAGGTATTATAAAGAAAACAATCTGAGTTGTATTAAGGAGAAAATGTTTGTAGTAGGAGAGTACAGAAAGTACAGCCTGATTCATAAAAACCTCTCCACGGTTTCACCACTCTTACCAAAATGAATAAAATATTTACCTATCGTATATGAGCCAGACTGACTACCCAAACAAAATTATAATTTTTTAAATGTATATTAATTTTTCTACCCTGAATGGGAAAAGTTGAAAGAAATGAGTTAGAAATGAGTTAGCTCTGTGAGTTATAATGGAATAAGATAGGGAGTTTCCAACCCCTTAATTTTTTCTGCATATCTTTTTCAATTAAAACTTTCTCCATGTATAGATACTTCTGCTCTCCGCTCTCCACTGTATACCAATTTCTATATAATTCAAAAAAGCTCTTGACTTTCATTTTTGTGCTCCTATCAACTATGTTAACCATAGCCTCATGTTTTCTTATTCTCACGGGTTTAGGCATTCAGCTTACTTTTCCTCTTTTGCTCAATTCAGTGAAAGTGGTGAAAGAATGTAAAAATTTACTTTCTCTCAGCCTGTAGATTCATGTGGATGAGAGATGGAGTTGAATGTATTGTTGTCGATGTAGTATTCGTAGAAAGTGCGTGGACTAAGGTGCGTAAGTGAAAGTGTGTTGGGAGTTGTGCTGATGAGGGATGAGTCGGGTGATTCTCCGTCACTCGCTTTTCGCTTCCCTCAGCAAGCGGTCAGAGAGAGAGAGATAGCGGTTAGTAGGGACTGTCGATAGGCTATTCCCATTAACTCATCACTTGATTCGTAGATGGCGCTCAATCTCTCTTACCAAATACCACTTATCAATTCCTATACTTCAACTTCACTCTCACCTTATTTTCTCATATAAACTTTGACATTGAGACATATTAGCTCTTTTCCAGATACCCTTAAAGTCATATTATTCTCATCAATTAGTAATGTTGAGCTTTAATTTCACATAACGAACCCATTCTCACCTTGACGTTTTACCTCTCTGTCTTAATTGAAAGGAACTTTTGAAATATATTGAGTCTTGTTAAGAGAGTACATCTTACCACAGAAGCTTTTGAAAATATGATAAAGAAGATAAGGGAGAGAGAGAGAGAGAGAGAGTCTAGGACGTGTTTATATAATTAAGTAGGATTTGGTCCAATGAATTTCAAAGGGTTCAAACTCTTTTGCATAAGTACCCCATGGTAGAATCTGTAGAAGAGGTAAATTTGCATTGAGAAAGGTCTCAAAGGGTATGTAAAGGCTGGATAAGAGACGAGAATGAGAGATAGGACTCAAGAGTAGGTTTGTATAATTAAGAGATTTGGGATCAAGGGCTCCTGTGCCTTTTCATCCCTTTGTGGAAGAAAGAAGCTTGAGAAGAGCCCTTGTCATTACTATAGAGTCTACGAGAGATTCAAGAGAGATAGGAAATGATTTTGTAGAGTAATGAAGAGGATTGTTGGGGTGAATTGGAAAGTGTCCTTAGAAAGGGTCAAAAAGGGGCAAAGAGTGTTGTGATTGGTCGGTTGGATTGGTATATTCAACCACATACTCTGCTAGAATCAAAGGAAACCTCAGTATCTGATCCTAGGCTCTTAATGAGCGTAATGAGAGAAGACAAAAGAGAGTTCAAAGACCTAGGTTTCAATTAGAGCTCCTCTGGTCACTTCCACTCGGATGGAACCCTTTGAGCCAATCAGAGAACACCAACGACCTCCCACACGAGGCATAGGTGTGTTTGAAGAGGACGACATATACGTAGAGACAGAAGGAGAGTCAGAACATACATGACAGGATGTCAATTAGAGCGGATCTCACACCACCCCAAAACCCACAACTCACTTTCACCAACGAGAAAGTAGACCAGAGTGAAAGTTGTCTTGACGTACTTTGACTGGGCAGGTTTCCATAGAAAACATAGAAATTCACAGGTAAATTCTAATATAAAGAGTAGACAAAAACTGTATCACTTCCTAACCTCTCCAAACTACAGCTTCTCTTACAATCAACATCACTTTCGGACTCTTTTCAAATAATTTATCAACTTATAATTTTTCATCATGATTCCTTTCCCTATGGATACTAACATGCATAATTTAGTCTTTTCTCGTTGTGCTTTTTATAAAAAAAAAAAAAAAAAAAGAAGGAAAAAAGGTTCTAGAAAACACTCTCCTGACCTTGAGGAATAGAGTCTCAAAGGAAGTGAATGTATTATATAATTGCCTAAGTAGTTGTAGTTTCTTTTAGTTTATTTGGTTGAGTGTCCCTCTGGTTGGTCAGAAGAGAAAGCAGTGGTTGGAAAGAGTGTGTGGTAGTAAGAGAGTGTCTGTTGTTTGGCCTACGACAGACGTCTTTCTCTTGCCTCCCGGGATTCGGAGAAAGAGTCACTGAGATCATTTCGCAAGTAAAAAAAAAAAAAAAAAAGGACGGAATCGATGATGATGAAAAAGAAGGCAAGTCTCGGTCCGGAGAAGACGGATGATTATGGGTGAAAAGAAGAAGAAAAAGAAAAGAGTCAGCAAGAAAATTGGTTTTTATCCTCGTCTCATCCATCGGAAGCGATGAGCCATCCCAGACCCTCACTACCCTTTTATGTCTGTCCACCCAGGTCTTTTGGACATACTGAGATTTATGAGCCCTTTACAGATGCCCAGCCACTTACCCACTCTCACGCTACCCTTTCTCTCCTAAAGACCTTTCTTAAGGTCCTCATCTTCAAATCATCCCTTATCAATCTCTACCAACAAACAACCCTCATTCACTCAGATTCATGACTCAATGAGTTTAGTCTCATTTGAGTCACTCATTGAGTCAGAGTCATCATTCAACTTCACTCAGAGTCGTCTTAACTTGGAATTCTTTGAGTCAGAATGACAACTTGAAATCCCTTAGTCAGAATCATAACTTGCGACTCCATATGTCACAGTAGTAACATAATAAGGTTAACTAAACTTTTGGATTATTTATTTATAAAGTAGAATTTTGAAAATTTTCAAAAATTTTTTATTTTTTATTTTTTTAAATTTTGATTTTGATTTTATTTTGATAAACTAGAGGTTTCTCATCCATATTACGTTACAATGTATAACGTATAACCAACTCCATGTGTGTTTAGTAACCACGACCAGGGGAGCGGATTTAGAAGGGATTTATGCGATTTATTCTCACTGTCTGTATGTCCGGTCATATCTTGACATTGAAATATCAATATAGATGCAATATTTTGCAATTTTTTTTTTCAATTTTTACACTATTTGAAAGTTTAGTACGATAGGAAATTTTGTTTAAAGTCTCCTAAGTGTCGGTGGTTGGTGAACTCTGATATATGGAAACCCGAGATCCTTCATCTGAAAAATTCCAGGAAGTGAAACTGAGTTTTCTTTCTCACGATTTGTAAAGGGCCAAGTTTTTGATTAATTCTTCCAAGGGATCCTTTTTATTGTCTGTTTTTCTCAGGTACAACCTGTACAATTTATGATCCAGAGGACAAAAGGACCCCGAGAACCCTTTCACATCTCACCATTACTTCCAAAAGGGTTAAGGCCCAAAGGATGATGAGATGGACAATTTTTTTTTTTCATCCTAATGAAATTCCATAAAAAACTTTTTCATCGGATTCGGATTGATCAGAAGTCCTATAAAAAATTTCTGATGGGTTTTAAGGTTCATCCCGAGGAGCAAAAAAAAAGAGACGAGTTTACAGAGTATTTTTTTTTTTTTTTTTTTTTTTGATTCTCTTGTGAATCATATAGGTTTTTTTTTCTATACCAGTTTTTACCCGGGTAGGTTCTAGAAAGTGAATAATTGGTTCGGAAAAGGTTTCGTTTTGTTTTGTTGTTCTTTGGGATTGTCTAATGTCGTCGTAATTTGGTTATGAAGTGGAATGTAGTGGTGACCCTGAGACTCGTGTAATCCGTTGGTTAAAAAAACCCGGACAATTGAAAAAGTTGAGAGACAAAAAGGGTTTCTCTATGCCCAAAAAACGGAATCCGCTGAACACCCTTTGTCCAGAAAACTTTAAAATTTTCAATGGAACAGAAACCGAGAACCCTTTGAGTTGGAGTCTCTCCTGCGGTCCTTGACATTTTGACATAATGGGTCCAACTCCAACCATCTCCCCCCCCTTCTTTCAAAAAAAAAATGTAATGTGTACACAGTTCCCACTTCACCTAATGAGTCTAATCTCATAATCTCGAATCCACTCAAACAGACAGAGATTAGGAAGGGAACGGGCCCTTTCCAGGATTCTGGAAAATCCAAAGGGACTCTCAAAGGTACCCTTTTCTAGGATCACTTTCAATCGGATCAGTTTCAGTTGGAGGTGAATAGAAGATCAATTTACACACCAGACCACTCAAAAGAGAGGAATAACAAAAGTAATAACAAAACTCAAATTCACAAGAGAAAGTCAATCAGAGAGTTCAAAAAATAAAATAAAAAAACACGAAAGTTTCAAATTACACACACACAAAAAAAAAATGAAAAATAAAAAATATTACATCAGTTTATATAAACCGGATACAAGAGAAGTTCTTATATAAACTTCTTTTTTTCAATTAATCACAAAAAAAAAACTAAAAAAAAAACAGGTAAGGGTTAAAATTAAAGTTAAAACAAGGTAAGGTAATAATTAGGTTTAGATTAGGTTAGGGTTAGGGTTTAGATGGTATAAAATGAATGAATATTATAGTAGTATATAAGTCTTGTGAATAGAATTTAATATTTTCTTTTTGAAATTTTTAGTTATATAATGTTTCTTATAAGAATAATCTTAGATTAATAAGAAATAATCTCAGAAATTATGAGAAATTTTTTCAGTTGATCATAAGTCGGCATAAATCCCTTGTCTATGACTAGTGGAATGCTAACCAATGTCTATCTTTTGTCCATTTATATTTGGTTCAATGATCTTTTGAGTTGTAGTTTTTTTTTTTTTTTTTTTTTTTTTTTAAATTTTTTTTTTAGTAGTAGTGGTTTGTAGTTTGAGTTCACCTGTTGGAGTTTTGGTGGTGGGTGAGTTAGGATTTGTGCTAACTGGACTGGTGGTAGAGCGAGTGTCCCGGAGTGAGTGAGTGCGGGAGTTTGGGATCGATTCCTTGTATTTCTGTGTCTGAGAGAAAGTAGTGGGTGAACATGCGCCTGGAGTGGTAATGACCAGTAACATGGCCACCAGTCATCCCTCCACGCCCTTCCCCCCACCCCTCCCCCATCCCCCTCTCTCTTGTCTCTCAATGCGGGTGGGTAATTGGATTTTTCTCCTCTTTCACCAGACGGATCTCCACTTTCTCCAAACAGAAAATATTCTCAAATTATAATTTTTATCTCACCAGACTCAAGGGATCCCCTCCTCCCACTGCCCACAACCAGTCCACTTTCTCTCCTCAGAGGCAAGGGAGAAAGGGGACTCCAACTAGGACTTTCTCCTACTTTTTATTTTTCACTTACAACACCGCTCACAAGTCACAACCACGAGGAGTTGGATACATTTTATAACAAAACAATCACAAACTCACAACCAAACTTTTCTTTCTCTTTTTTTTTACAAAATTTTTAAAGTAAATTTTTTTATAAATTAACAATTTTTATGCTTATACAATCAAAAAAAAAAAAAAAAAAATGGAAGCTACAGTAGAGAATTGAAATAGGGTGGGAAAGTTTATATGGATTATATATAGGGTTTTTTTTTTTATCAAAAATTGTGATCAAATGACCATATTATCTTTCTCTCTTTCAGTTGAACATTATAATCCTATATAGTATTTTATAACCAAAATTTTATATTATAAAAAATTTTTTTTTTAAATATTTTATAAAATCAAATTCATTTGAAATATAAAAAAAAAAATGATCTTAATTCCCTTTAAAAACTTGTATTTTTCTACACACTTCTATACACTTGACTTTCTATTTAATTAACTTAAACTTATAATTCCTTTTATAGGGTTATTATTGNCTTTCTCTCTTTCAGTTGAACATTATAATCCTATATAGTATTTTATAACCAAAATTTTATATTATAAAAAATTTTTTTTTTAATATTTTATAAAATCAAATTCATTTGAAATATTAAAAAAAAAAAATGATCTTAATTTCCTTTAAAAACTTGTATTTTTCTACACACTTCTATACACTTGACTTTCTATTTAATTAACTTAAACTTATAATTCCTTTTATAGGGTTATTATTACTTTTATGAACCCTTAAAATTCCTATTCAGTCTTTAATTCTTAACTCAATAACTTTTTTTTTTTTTTTTTTTTTTCATTTTGAGTTGTAAGTTATAAAATGTTGAGAAATGTTGATGGAACCGACCTACCTGAACTTTCACCAGACCCTAGACCTTCGACTCCGTGTAAAGTCTCAGTTTCCCCTAGTTTACTTTCTCCAGTCTCTAACTCTGTGTTGACTGAGCACTCTGTTCGGAAGGTAGTTGTGGACTGATCCCTTGAAGTCTCCTGTCTGAATAATAAAGTCTCTCCTCTGCATAATTGGAAGGAAGGGACATGTAAATGAAAGGCTCAGTAGGAGATTGAGGCGTCCCTTGGAAGGGTTAAGGCTCAGTTGTATATCTTGGGATGCAAACGAGCCAAGCCTCTTCGCATAATGAGCAGGAAATTCTGGCACCTTTGATTATCAAATTCTGAAGGGTCGGAGTCTGAAAAGAATCCTTTTCCGGAGGATCTATGCATGTGTTTGCATAATGAGCTAAGGGTACAGCACCTGGACGCACAGACAACTAATTACCATATCACCCACCGCCCAACACTACACTAACCCTTACACTTTCAACTCAAATTTGAAATTTTAACAACTTTTTATATTACTACATACAAAATGGATATATTCTTACTTATAACTACAATAAATAAGTATATTACTACATTTGAACAATTTCATTTTCATGTAAAAACTTGTAAAGTACACTTAATCTCTCCATATTATTTGGAATCTAAGACTTGGATAAAATTTTTTATAAAATTTTCTATTTAATTAGACACTTTTAGTCATTCATAAAATTAACTTATCAACTTAGTTTATATTATTATTTTTTAAATTTTGTTTAAGAAATTATAAATTATTTGCATAGGTTATCTTTTACTATTGCTTTCCAGACATTAAAAATTTTTTTTTTTTTTTTTTTTTTTTGAATTAATTTTGTAGGGATATATATGGATGGTCTGATGGGGAGAAGATGAGATAAAAAAAAAATAGGATCGTTTCCCTTTTCTCATGCTAATTGAGAACCCTACTTCTTCTGAGTTAAAAAAGTTTAAAATCCGCTGAGTCCCTTGACTCCTCCGGGACACCCCGTTGGGCTTCTCAAAGGGTCCCTCAAACACCCAAAGGTTCAGGAATTATTATAAAAAAGTCCACTCAGTCAGAGTCCTTGGCACGGGGAGAGTCGGTGGTTCGCCTTGAGTTAGACTAACCAGTACCAGTATATTATAAGTAGGCCTATGTAAAAAAGTGAAAGTCTAAGGGTACCTATTTTACAAGTGAAATGGAAATTTACCTATTGGAAAATTTATTTAAAGGGGACTACCATAGAAAATTCGACAGAATGGTTCCTTTTTATAGAATTTTGAAAGTGAAAGAGACTATATTAGTTAAGTGATGAGAGAATAATTTTTTTTTTAATGAGATAACCGGTTTAGCAGGTCCGAAAAGTGAAAAGTGAAAGTGGACCACACAATCATATATAATTCAAAATACAAAAAAAAAAAAAAGAAAAAAAGTGAAAAGTATTGAAATGAAAACTTGTCTATACTTTTTAGAAACATGTAAAAATGTGAATTTTCAAAAAGTGAATATTTAGAATTTGAAAATGTGTTTGAAAAAATTACAGAATGTGAAATAATATGTTATGTAATTCAAAGGTGAAAAAAAAATTTTTTTTTTAACAACACTATGCTAAAACAACAGAATAATATACTATGAAAAAAAAAGATACAATGGAGCTTAATATGTGCAAAAATATAAATATGGCGAATTTAAAATGTAAAATATCCGGTTATTTGTTGCTATTCGAAGTAAATCCAATAGTATGTTACTAATAATAATATATCAATCTCAAATTTTGTGAAAACAGAATTTTTTTTTTTACAAATGAAAATTATAAAAATTATAATAATAAATTAACATAATATTTTTTTAGATGATGTGGGAATAAAATTTAATAATTCAAAAATTCAAATATTTTAGCCAATCAGATTCGATATTCGAATCTGATTGGCTAAAATATTAGAATTTTTAAAATTTTTTTCTTAACCCTTTAGCAACTTTTATAACAAAGTATATAAAGTTATAGAATTATAAAATATTCCATGTATAAAAGGATAAATATATACTTAATATTCCAAAATAATTGTTCAAAATATCAAAATATAGGTCAGGAATAATGAAAAAGTAAACAAATCAAATGAAAATGTGCGTAAAGGGATAGAAAGGTTAGGAAAGTTTGTAGTAAAAACCATTCTTATAAAATGCAAAGTAAAGTGGTAGTACAGAGTAAAAGTTTTCTCTATGAATATTGCATCTGAAAAGTTGAATTTGCAAACTTGTAACTTTAGAGTCATAAACAGTGTCAAACTAAAGGGAATGAGGTTGAAATTGCAACAAAACTCTGACATATGAACTCAAAAGTTGAACTTTTCTCTTGAAAGTTTACATTTATTTTTATTAAATTAGTACAGTTTAGGAAAGAATTGAATTACATTTTAGTATCCAATGGTTTCATAGTATCATTCCATTAATAGACTCAACTAAACTAATCCTTATCCCTTAATTAACTTGTTTCAATTGGAAATGGTAATCGAATTTGTCAAGGATTAGTTTTGTAAGGGTACAACAATCATATACTCATTCTTATTGTTACCTAAAAATTATCCTTGTCATTAAGGCAGAAAATAAAAGGTTTATAAAAAAAAAAAGAGAAAAAAGTATATATATTTTGTATTGTTGTATTTTTCCGTATTTATGGAAAGGGGGAGTGCCTTGGAGGAGGGGGACCCTTGAGTAGGGATAAAAACAAAACTCCCACTCTCTTTCCACTGACCACTCCTACTCACTCTCGCACTGGCTCTTCATACAATTTTTACATTTTTTTTTTCAAAAAAAAAAAAAATTTTTTTTTACCAAGGGTCCCCTTCCCTTTGTCATTGTCTGGTGAGACTAAGAGAGCTTTTTATTTTAATATTTTCTGGACACTAGTACAGGATTTTAATTTGAGTCAAAAGATCCCTTACTTATTCGTCATCATGGATCCCTTCCATTTTCACTTACAGATGAAGGGTACCCTTCAATTTTACTTTTCATAAGGGACTTTTTAATTTGGATAATGGAAACCCGTCATTTTCGCATTTTAACAATCCCTACCCTTCAATTTTGATTTTTTTTTTTAAGAGATGATATAAATAGATTTTTATATTCAAGGATCCAACGGAAACTGTCAGAAACAAAAATCTACTAATGCAAACTCCATCATGTTTTCCATAAGGCTATTCAAACAAATAATACAAAAATTTGCTATTTTTTTTTTAAATTTGCCAATGTCTGTTTCGTCGATTATTAAATAATTTAAAATAAAATAAACATAGTTTTAAAAGATTTATATGAAGAAAAAATTTTTTATTTTTTTTTATTCATCTACTCCCTAAAGTATACCATCATTTTGTAATAAAAAAAAAAGGCTTGAATTTTGCAATTTTTGGGACACTTTAGTATGATTTCCAATGGTTTTCTACTCAATACACAACACTTATATACATTTTCCTTAAAAAAACTTGTGCAAAAAATTTATTACACTTTTAAAAAATTATATTTGACCATATGGAAAATGTTCTAAGATTTATATAACATTAGTAAATTTTTTTTTTTTCTTATAAATTATCTTTAACCTTTTCTTAAAAATTGACATTCAGTAAAAATTTAGCAGAAGTTAAATTATATTTGTATTTTGCTCTTATAATTTTGTACAATACACTACTATTTAAATTAAACATTTTGTACAAAATACAAAATGTTTTTTTTTTTTTACATGTTATTCTACACAAGACTTAAGATTTTTAGGATATTACATAAAATCAAAATTTGTAAATAAGTTTAGTAAGAAACCTTAATTTAATTATATTATAAAGCTTTTAATAAAAATCAATCCTAAAATTAACAAATCCTATTATTATAAAATTTATATAACAAAAACCTACATCACTTTCACTCTCATGTGTAACAACGAACAAGTAAACGAATTTCAATTTCGTAAATGTAATAAATTTATAATAAAAACAAAATATTCTGATAATTAATTTATATAAAAATAATAAAAATTATTTAAACTTTATAAAAGTTTAAAGTCAATTATAATCGTAAGGTGTTTAATATAATCCATAAATCCTTGATAAATTTATAACCTAAGAATAATATAATATCTAAACACCTATATACTAAAAGTTATAAAGATGGAGTGTTATATATATATATATATTTTTTTTTTTTGGAAATAGCCCAGTTCTTCGTAACAAGTTTCCTAGATCCATTGTGTGTGAATGGCTCTGTATTTTTATCTTTCTGGTATGATCCTCTTATGTGTTGATATGTGAATTGGTTGATTAGGTTGAGAGCACTTTCCCAACCTAGATTCAATCTCAAGAGTCCTTCACATTGAAAAATATCAATTCGGACCAAATGGACCGCTAGTACAATTTCTCACTTCAAATGACCGCGGATAAAAAAAAAAAAAAAAAAATTCAAACGGCGGATTTAGTTCGGACTCCCATAATGAGGAAAATTGAGACTTTTTCTTCCCCCTATGCAAAAAGAAACATTGGAAAAACATGGAGTAGATGATTCTAATTGGATGACATTTGAGGAGCTTTCCAGGGGCATTCTGAGACTATAGGTTTTCTATGTCTAATTGGTAACAACTGCTGGATTCGACTGAATTAAAAAAGAAACAAAAAAAAANAAAAAAGAAAGAAAAAACAAGAAAATTATAACATAATGGAAAATCAACCCTTCTAAATGGACAAAATATTCCCCTAACTTATGGAATAAACTTATATTTTCTAATATAATCAATTTTTTAATCAATTGTTTCAAAAATTATTTTTAAATTTTTTTATAAATTTTGGTAAAGACTAAAGAATAATAATAAATTTATATATTGTAAAAAAAAAAAAATTTGTAACATTTTATCCAGATTTTAACTTAACCCTTATAACACGGAGGGAAGCCGACCGGCATCATATTCATAACTACCATAATTTTGAAATGAGTTATGTGTAAAGCTTAAATATTTGAATATTTCTATTGTTCAAGAAAAAAAAAATTTTTTTTTTCAAAATTTTTTTTGAAAAGTAAAAAGTTTGTTAATGGAGGTGTAAGTGGTGATTGGTAAGTTATGAAAATAAAATTGTCCAGGTGTTATATTTGCTATTGTTTTGATGTTGAGTGTCCAGAGATGTAGTTGTCGGTTGGTTGTAGGGGAGTAGATAATTTATGCGGAATTGTCCTCTAATGTCATTGTGTCTTATGCAGAGTCCCATCTGCTCCTTCCATATTCAAATAACACCCATTCACCGCCACTAATCCCCGCCACATGACCCACCTGGTGGAACCTTACTTTTCATACAGAAACGTTTTTTTACAATTATGACCAGCCATCCTCTCAAAAAAAATATATATCAAGACCTTCAATCCTCATTTAGAGTTAAATTAATTCAAAAATATATTATTATATATTTTTTTTTAATTTTTGGACAAACGGGATAAAAAGGTAAGAATTATAAAATTACCTAATTGAATCGTAATGGTTAAGTTTGAGTAGAGTTTCATAACTATATTGGATTCTTATGTAAGGTAATCAGAAACTATGGATTATTTTATTATAAATAACTTTCTACGACATACGACTCTACTCTAAGTAACCGGAAAAGAAAGTGAGTTCCGAAAAGTTATGAAAAAGTATATATACTCAATAAAGAAAGAAAAAATTATTTTTATTATTATTAGACTCAAACTATAGAAACTTTATTTTCAATTTTGATTTTGAGTAACAAGACTTCAAATTTTTTGAGTCGGGGTGTAATTTGGAAAAATTAGCTAAGGAATTAGTTTTTTAGTTTTTTCTTTTTCAAAAAATTGACAAAATTGGAAAACAAAAAGGAAAAAAAAAGAAGATTTTTATTTTCTTATTGACTTTACTGTCTAGATATGGGAGTAATAAATGATAAGAGAAAATTGATTAGAATTTTATGCGAGTCTGTACTCGATGTGTTAATTCTTATTGGACCTATTGAAGGGGTTGGTTGGATATTTGACTATTGCTCTTAAAATTTTTTTTTTTTTTTTTCTAATTGGTTCATCTATTATTCATTGGTTAAAAGTGGTGAGTAGGTGTTTATTGGTATGAATCAAATGATGCAAATTCATCCAGTTGAATCTCAACACACCTGAGTTATAGGTGTGTTTTTTTTGGTGTTATTTTTTTGTGGTAGTGGATTATTATTGGGCTTTATATTATTTAAATTGATTTCGCAATCACTACTGCAACCCCTACCAAAACTTGTTTTTTCATGATTTTTTTTTTCAGCTTTTTAAAGAACCAGAAAAATTTAGAGAATAGCTTTCTCCTTTGAATCAATTAAGCTCTACAGGTTCGTCTATCAAAAAAAGTTTATAAAAAACAATATTTATTTATTTTTCTTCTTATAGGACTTTTTCAAAAAAATTTCTTCAAGAAAATTAAGAAATAAAAAATTTACAATTTCTTATCCAATTTGATTAGACTAATGCCATTTTTTTTGCAAATTTGTGGCAATTAGAGTGTTAAAACTTTATTCAAATTTGATTAGCTGAAATTAGTTGAATATACTACGATTTTTTTTTTCAATTTTCTTGAGAGTATTTTTCTTTACCACGAATATCTAGAATGTCCGTCCGTATGTCTTTCCGTATGTCCGCGGTCATGTTTTTTTTTGTTTAATTTTCCTAATTTAATTGAAAATTTTACAACCATTTGTGAAAGACCTTAGTAAATTAACTTTAATATTTTAAAAAGGTGTTATAAATTGAAAATAGTACACTACAGAGTCTGAAAATAATAGGCTCCAAAATACTAAACAGAAATTGTAAAGACCAATACTCAAAAAATTACATATGCTAAAAATTTATTGTGTGTTAAAATTATTTAAAAAAATTTATTTATTTTTTTCATTCTGTTTATAAACTTGTGTTTCCAAGTTTAAACCTGATAAATATTTAATGTAAATTTTTGAACACTAACTCATAAATCAAAACTAAAAAGAATTGAAGATAAATAATTAATTGTATTTTCAAATTTTTCTAATTGATTTCCAATAATTGAGAAAAAGTCTAGATGGTCTGGACCCTATGTGTAGATAGAGGAATAGTGCTGAAATAGATTACGGTGTGTTAAGGAATGTAAAAAAATAAAATAAAATTATGTGCATGTATTAGATGCAGTATGTTTCCAATTCTTTTGTTTTTTTTCCACGTGAGATGCCGAACTTTAGTTGGAAGAGAGAAAACATCAAGTTTTATTTCTCAGATTTATCTCTCTCTCTCTGCTTCCCCAGTTTTTTGTCAAAAATCTCATTATGTGAGTGGATTTTTACTATTCGCAAGGTAGAAATCTCAACATTTACATCCAAAGTCAAAGACTCAAAAAATCGTTTTTTTTTTCTTCTTCTCTAGAATCCGAGAAGATGAAAAATGGGAAGAAAGGCAGGAGATCCGACTCTTGGCTTTCTCCGGAGCAGTTCAATTATTCTCAAGTCTCTCGACAGAATTTAATCAATTTTATCCATTATCGATTAATTTATAATACTAACCACACCCAAAAACACAAATACAGCACAACCAATCCCATCCATTTTTACCAATTCTCTACAATCCCAATCCCATATGTTTTTTTTAAACTAGCTCTTCTACTCAACTAAAAGTCCAAACTGTTATAAAAATAAGGAATTGAAAATCAACAAAAATAATTAGGTAGACATAATTTTTATAAAGTTATTTCTATTTTTGAAAGAAGTCAGTTAAAAGGAATTAGTGAATGAGTCAATAGAGACTATATGAAAAGCGGAAGTCAGTATGAGAGACTCTTATTATTGACAAAAAAAAAAATAACTTTTGCAAAATCTCTCAAATGAAAAACTTTTTTTTTTTTTTTTTTCGCTACTAAAGATGAAACTTTCACTACATACAATTCCATGCTTTCTCTGCAGTAGTACTTACTTATAAGAAATCTCATTTACATTTTCACATATGCCAATAGTAGAGAGAAACTTTATAAAAAAAAAAAAATAAAACTATGTTCTTCATCTCATATTATTAGAAAAAGTGTGCTGAATTATTACCAAAGAAGTAAAATTTATTGAAAAAAAAAAATAAAAAAATAAAAAATAAAATTCTTTTCATTCGATATTAAATTTATTAAAAATTTCACAATTAATACAGACAATAATATTAATAATAAATAAAAGTAATAATTTAGATTTCTTATTATATATAAAATTTTAACCAAAAAAAAAATGTAAAGTCGTTATAATGGTCACTATTACTACTGATTAAGTTTAAATTAAAGTTTATGTAAAGAGTATAGAAAGAGTAAAAGTTTCTTATAAGATATTTGATTTTTGAAATAATACTATTATTGAGTTAAATTTCATAAAGTAATTCAATAGATATTGGTGGAAAGAGTTCAAATATAGAACCGGTGTTTAAAAATTAAAATTTTTAGAGAAAAAGCTAGGAGAAAAGAGTGGAGGGATGTATGTTACGTTTGTAAAATTGACCTCTGACCCTGACCTGCTGTAATGATTGGTGGAGTGAGGTGAGTGTGATTGGTAGGTAGTAGGTAGATCTTATCTATTGGTTGCCAGGTGTTGTGCGAGAGTCCTCATCCGATTACGTCTTGGTTAATGAGTTTGAAGGGATCCCTTGGCTCCCTTGGCTCCCCGTCAACATCCCTTTCACTGTAGTTTCTCATAAAAAAAGATCCAAGGGATTCTGAGAGGACAATAGATTGAATTAAGAATACAGAGATCCAAAGAACCCTTTCCCATCAACTACGAATTATTCATCATCCCATCCTCATGTGTGAAGATCATGACTCGTCCTTTGATCAAAGGAACCTTACCCCCCTCCTTCCCCACCTCTTACTTACCCCCAAAACCCAAACTCCTCAGCGTCCAAGACTTATCTTGATGGTACTTTCTTTGGAGTCATTTCCTTCGATGGGACGATAACATCCTCTATCTATCTCCCTTGTCTTTTCCATTCAACTCCTTTAACCAACCGTTTCCAAAAAATACTTACAAAACACCTACAATCGCCCACTTACACATAACCGCCTCTCTTCCATCCCATATATCCACACACAATCATTACAATTACTAAAATTTTAATTAACGTTCCACAAATTTATACACAACTCAACCCTTTCACTTTACCAATAAACTATAGACTTCAAAATTTATATCAATTTCCATAGATTCAATTATTTCCAACTACTCTAGAAGGTATTGACAAAAAAAAAAAAATTTTTTTTTTGTTGTTGTCCGTCTGTGCGTTTGTAACTCCAGTGTACTACGGTTGTAATAGACACATTAAGCCTGATTTAAATAAAGTATATATATATAGTTTATATGATAATATACTTTTCATAGACTCAAATGGATGAAAGTACTGAGTCATCCATATATGACTCTGAGTCGAGGAGTAACAAACTCCTAATACTAATAAGCTCAGCTCACTTTGATTCTAAATTGTGGTTGAGTGAAATAGATTTTGAGGATGATTTAAATTAATCTATTCTATATTAAAATGTAAAATGTTTATTAAATTTGGAGTCAGTCAGTTAGGACTCTCTGAGTCACTGAAGTTTTCATGACTCGTGAAAGGGGTTAGAGGTTAGGGGTTAGGAGTTATGATATGAAAGGAATTATCGTCTTATTGGATTCTGAGTTAGTCTAAAATTAATGACTGACTCCTTATTCTGATTGAGTCATACCAGAGTGAGGTGATTTTGAGTCATGAATAAAGACCATTGTATCTATTTAAGTAAATATTTGTGTAAGGAGTAAAAAAATTGAGTATTGAGGGTAAAATTGTTTGGTTTTTTATGAGAGTGGGTGTGCCTGGCCCCTCGTCGGAAATGCTGACCAGAGAAAGGGAGAGAGAAAGTCCCACTTGCTATGCATTTGATGGAGCATGACGAATCCGAAATTGGAGGATCTGATGGGGACATAAAGTTTTTATGGCTCCGGTCCCGTTCCTTGGTCCGTGGTTGGCTGGTGCTCTTTTTTTTTTCTTTTTTCTTTTTTTTTTTTTTTTTTTTTTTTTTTTTTTTTTTTTTTACTTTCAACCTCCGCGCCTTGTCTTTATGGTTCTACTCACTATTCGTTCCCCGCACGCTAAAGTCCAGCTTACTTTCCCATTTGGCAGGAGATGGAGAGGAAGTTAATGAGATCCCCAGAGCCCCGGACGAATGCCCACCCCGAGCACCAGAAATGGCCTCAACCCCCCTCCCCCCAAACTCCAACTCTGCTTTCTCCTTGGAGAAAAAGAATCGATCCGAACAGAAGGCCTTTCTCCTTCTTATCTCTTTTCATGGACTCTTGGAGATACCCTCTTTCCATAATATATTACCCAACAATCTGTCACTTTCTTTCTCTCTCTACCATACATCATGCCCAGACTCTTTTCTCTCCCATACATGACCTTAGACCTACATCCTTAGGCTCATTAGTCCTATCTCACTCTCAAAATACCCTAAACAACACAACACTCCTACTACTCATCTCATCAAAAATATACTTTCTTAAGACTCACAATTTAATTTTTATCTATATTAATTTATAAAAAGGAAATTACAATATAAAAATACCACCTAACTTTAACAACTTCTATATAAGGTAACTTATCCTACTCAAACTTCTCTAAAGGGATGTCTATCTATTAGTTTAAACATTTTTGAGACCTATTATTCATTGAGTAATGAAAGGTTTAAACGTTTAATGAAGATGTTGACAAATTCTCAACATTTATTGGTTTAATTAGGAAATAAAGAGTCTTATATAGAGAATTTCTCATAAGTAACCATAAATTGGTCCCACTTTACCCATTAGCACTATAGAAATGAGAGTAATAGGTCCTAATACTCTTCCTACTTTTCTCACACTATTGACTACTGGATCTTTCTATCCTCAGCCTCACTATAGTGACTTAAGTTAATTTATTACCCAAAATTAGGATATATCTATTGAGTTAGAAAGTGTTTTGTTTTCTGTAGAGAGCTCTAGATCCTCCTTGTTGAGTTAATTTGATGCTCTATTTAGTTGAATAGAAGAGAAAGCGTGAGAATGAAAGATGTGACCTTGATTCCCTCAATTATGTAAACAAGATGGTAGTAATTAGTCAGGGTTTCTAGCCTTAGGAAATATCTCATTTAGCCCCACACAAACCATTTGAGGCTACATGACAAATACTAGGCTACAACCTCCTCTCACTTATTAAACCTTACTTACTTACGTATAACTCATCAAATATTAATTTATCAAAATGAATTTATACCACAGAAGCCCATCTATGGTCAACTTTCCACATTTAACACATTTGACCAACTCTAACTCCACTTATTACTACTCCAAACCACATGGAATTTAAAACTAAATCCAAACGTTTAGAAAACGTTTGGATTCTATACCTAACTCAACAATAACCAATAACCTCTTCATTTGAATATATAATTTTAAATTATCAAAACCTTTCATTATAACTTACCACTGTTTAACCACAAAGTAACCATAGGGTAACCTTGAGGTAATTACAGTCTACAACAAAAAAAAAACACAAATTTGATAGAAAATGAGTAATATATCTGAAATGAAAAAAGGTTATCTAAAGCTAATAATATAAAAAGATAAGCCAATAGATATATATAAAGAAAAACAAGAAAGAATTAAATTATTGTTAGATTTAGGATGTATCTAAAGTAAGTTAATTTAAAAGATTTGAGTGGAGAAAGTAGGAAATAAATGAATCTGAGTTGGATGAGGTTATGTTTTTAGGTTGAGAAGAAGAGTTGTGAGACGATATTTAAGAAACATAACTGGGCATATGAATGATTTGTTGGTGTACATATGTGTAAGATATCATTGGCTACGACAGAGCCTATGAGTGATGGAGGAAGTGAGCGTAAAAGTATGAATAGGATTTCCTGCGTGAAGTTGGCTGGGCGCTGGATATGATTAGCTCGAGGAACTGGATATCCAGGACATATCAACTTGGAATTGGAAAAATGGATTCTCTCCAGAGACACCGACTCACGAGCCATAGAAGCGGAAGTGAAGAATAGACCTAATCACATTTCCCGTCCAAACACTCCTTTACCATAAACACACACACACAACACCCATTCGTCCACTCACCAACCAATACACACTACTTTTCATCATCTCCTTCAATCTTATCCTCTTTTCATTACATCAATCACACTCAGCAACAGGTTATACCACTAATCTTACTATTCATATACCACTTAACTTTCATCTAATTTTATCTTAAATTTAAAAATAAATTTAAAAAAAAAAAAAAACTTTTCTCTTATTAATTTACCTTCTCAGAGTTAATTCAATAAAATGAGAGTTAAATAAAACTAGATTTTGTGAGTCATTTGAAGGGATAGAAAGATTGATATTGTTTTGTAGAAAAAAAGAAGAAAAAAAAAAAGTGTTCATTTCTGAAAAGTACTGTAGGTCTGTTGTTAATATTTGTATTTGTAAGAATGTATTGGTGTAGATGATATGTACTGTGGTGGTTGGTTGTTTGTATGTGGTGGAGCGTAGGAATTCATAAATGGCGCTCTCTCCTCTGGGGAAAGTCCTTTGATGCTCGTCTCTAGAAATTTGAGAGAATGAGCTCTGTTTATGAGAATTCCTTCCATTAGGAGGACAGATGAAGGGGAACTTTACGACCTTCCACCTGAGAGGCTCAGGAATCCAATAACCTCTGGAATTATATACCTACAGACACCGGAGACTCAGTGACCATGGCAACCACCGACATCTCCAACGGCAGTCGAGCAAAACCAGATTACCTACCATTGTCCCTACCATTCCAATCTCTCTCAGACACATTCTATTCGGATACACTACCAACAAAGTTTTCTAATACAAATTACATACGTACATTATTAGAGAATTTAGATATTCAGACAATAAGGTATTTTCATAGATTAAAAGTCATACATACTCATTTCAGCACCATTATTTCATTTCCAGTAGGTGCTCAAATGAGTTTGGAAAAAGAAAAGGGAATAGGTTAAGATTCTACTACTGCGTGTCAATCCACCGTCTCACTAATAATGATCTGAATTTTATCAAATCAACTTACTAGTATGTAGTACCAAGTATCAAGTTCTATGAGAATAGGTCCCATTTCAAAAAAAAAAAAAGAAAAAAAGAAAACTCATCAACAGAAGGTAGAAAAAAAAAGAAGTAAAAAAAAAAATTAGAGCCGCATTTGTCACAGAGTATGGAATTGAAGGAAAAGCCTAGTTTTGAATTTATATATCAAGAAGAGGAATATCCTATTTGCGAATCCAATTCGTAGGGATGGAAATAAATATTCCCTTGAGCAAAGCCGACAATTTCCATTTCTTTTGACTTTTTAGCGAGAAATTCAAAATGGAGGTAGAAATTAAGGAAGGGTTTGTAGATTTTTTTTATTTTTTTTTTTTGGACTTTTGGGGAATGTGGGTGAGAGGGGGATGGGGGGGGGTTGAGTGAGTTTGGCTGGGATGTCTGATGAGAAAAGCTTTTAGGAGGGGTCTCTCCATCATTCCTGTGGGGGAGGGGGAGGGGGGTGAATGGCCAAAAAAACAAATGCCAATATCACACATCATTCCCATTCATCTCTCCCAGGAGCCACTCTCGCTTTCTCTGAACATATTTTACCAATTTATCCTTCCCTTCCACCCAATCTCTTGCTTTCTCCTACTTTCTCCACATATATACAAAAAATAGCCTCTCCAACCACTTCCTACCAACGGGACTTTATCCACATTCACATGAAATAAACAAAAACTTCAATAATTTTCATTATTCATCCAATATTTTTTTTATACAGCCTGTCCAAAGTTTTTTTTTTTTTTTTTCTTTTTCTTTTACCGATGAAAGTCGTTCATATTGAATTTCCTCAGTTTTTTTTTACACCTCAACTCTTAAAATTATTAAAACTTGTATTGTAACAATATGTCCTAGTTTTTTTTTTTTTTTGAATCATTATTTATCAACCAATCTTGAACAAAGTATAATAAACGAAATAATGAATGTCCATGATTCAAAGTTTTTGAAAATAAAAATGTCTCTTTTAAACTCATATTACTACGACTGAAGATTATATGAAAATGACTTTATAACAACTTTCAAAAATAATAATGTGTAATTAAAAAGGAAATAAAATTTTCATTTCATTTAGTTGTGAGTTGTGTCTCATGGATTACCTTAGTATTATATTATGTAATTACTATTACGAATAATTAGTGAATGGTCTATTTGATAACAATGAAAGTTAAATACAGAATGTTTCATGTTTTTCATACTTGGTTTAGAGGAGGTAAGTAGAGAGATGAAATAGTTATAATGTTCGTCCGTTGGGACAGAGATTTGTTTTTTGTTCCCTGAGATGTCCAGTTGAGAGTCTCAATATCTGCGGTCAGTGTCCAGCTGACATTTGGACCACAGTGTGTCCTAACAGAATGGACATGGTCCAGTTCTACTCACTACAATTTTTCATCTCACCAGACTGGTTCGACGTCCTTTGTGTCCAATTTTTTTTTTTCCTTACTCTTTCTTCTCTTTCTCCTGGTATCATGAATCCTATCATGTCAGGCGGGGATTTTTGAATTCAAAAGCGAAATGGGGAGGTTGACATCTGAGAGTCTCAATGGATTGAGTCTCATCCTAATAAAAAATAAGAACAATTTTTCATAACAACTTTCTTCCTCATTTTTCATCTTCTCTATTGAATTAGGTAGAGAGAAAGTATGAAACCGCGCGCCACGAGCCACCGGATTATCTTCTGCCACAAAAAAAAAAAAAAAAAAAAAAAAGAGACAGACGCCTTTCGAACGGATTTACATCTGCCAAGAGACTCTACCGAAGAAACCGAATCCTGAATTCAGAGCACAAAGTCTTAGAGAATGGACAAAGAATAAGCTCCTTTTCCGCAAAAAAAAAATATTTTTTTTTTTACCAAAAACACCAAAAATATAACTCTTTTGCACAAATAAATAAACCACACTCTGCCCATCACTCTCATTTCCCTTTCCAAATTATTATTTTATCATCTAACCTACAAAAAAAACTACACGATTTCCTTAGTGTTGTTGGAAAAAAAAAATAAAATAAAAAATTCAACCAATTAGATTCGAATATGATGTTAGATTTCAAATCTAATTGGGTAAAGAATTTTTAATTTTAGAAGCGAACAGTAAAGCCAGAAAGGGTTTTATGGGATTTCTGCATCTGTCTGTTCGTTTTTCTTCATGCAAATTTTGAAGTCATTTGAAGGCTTTTTTAAACTAAAACACCAAGAAAAAAAAAATTTTTTTTTTTTGAATTGAATTTTTTAATTTATCTAGCACATTATTAAAAAAAGCTTCAGTATGTACATCCATATAGGCAATCATATATTTATTGAATTTTTTTTTATGTATTGTGAGTTCATATTCCTCGATAAGCTTTGATGAGTCGATTGTTGAAATTTTACGAACCAATAATTATTACTGTATTGTTAAAATTAGTGAAAGCTATTGTTATATAATTTAGCCTTGTCGGTAACATCAAAAGAGAGTAATTATATTATGGTTATTAAATAGAGTATTAAATATTAATCAAATGAAAGAATTACATTACTCGAGGTCATCCGAGAGGTCACGGTAGAGAAATTAAAAGTTATTGTACATTACATGAAAATCCGGCGCGGAAAATTTAATTTTGAAATTTTGAGAGTAGAAATTTCATATTTTGAATTTTTATATGGATGGAATGGGTTAATGGTTGGAGAAGTCGGTATGTTGTTCAAGGGATTTTTGAATTACTTAGAAAGATAGTTGATTCTTTTGGTAAAATTTTTTTTTATAAAATTCATATATTTATTTTTTGGTAAGTTGAATGTTGAGAAGAGTCTCATGTAGAGGAGTGGTATGGTGGAGAGGCCAGTTTTTCTTCACTTTCACTCAAAAAATGAATTTCCATTTTCAAATGTTGTCTTTTTCTCTCCTTCTTTGTAGAAAGTTTTCATCAGACTCCTCAAAAGAAAACATGAGTGCAAATATTATTATTTTTTCTGCACTCAAGGACTTTCCCACTCCTCCAGATACTTTCTCCGCAAAAAAAAAACTTTCTCCACACTAATTCCAATTTTACAAAAAAGTATTTTGAAAAAAAAAAAAAAAGAATCAGAAAAAACTAAAATCCTCTCCAAATCCAATCTTTAACTCTCTAACTCAACTCCTTGTATCCAGCGCTATTACCAACAAGAAACACCTTAGCCTCAATTTAGCTCCGATTTCTAATGTTATAGGAAACTTATTAGTTTTCAGCTTGGACTTATATGTCATTTTGACAACCGGAAACCGAAAAGAAGCTGAAATACAGAGCTAACAATACTTTTGAATCCCACGCAAAATCATTTTCTCTTAAAAAAAAACTATCAACTAAGGAAAGTTAATTGAGCGCGCGGTATTTCAAATGTAAAATTGGGAGACATTACTTCATCCCATTCATTTTCAATTCAGTAAGTTAGGAATATACTACTTTTGATAGAAAGGGTTGAACGAAGGGATTGAAAAAGTTGGTTAGCTCTGTATATGCTAATTTTTTGTTTGAAGCGATTTGAGTTAATTTTATATTATTTTATATTATAATCCTAAACCAATCTATAACATTTCTAACTGTATCACATAAAGCAGGAAGTTAATAAAGATTTTGTGTGAAAAAAGTAATAGATATAAAATCACTTTTTTTTTTGTTATTTTCTTTAAAGTTGTAGTAAGAAGTGTGGTTCTATTTCTGTCCGTAGTGTTTTAATTAGTCCTTTGAGGAAATTGAGAAAGTAGGTGAAGTTCTCGGTAAGATGAATGAAAACGGAAGAAGTTTCTTAAGAAACCAACTGCGCAACTTCCATAAAGCAACTTATTAATAAACTCCTCACGATTAATTCTCTGATTCACAGAAGAACCCAGCTCATTCAGTCTCAGGCATTCTCTTAGACGGGTTACTTACGTCCTACCACTCTCTGTTGTCTTAGCAACCATTCTCTAAAATATTTTAAGCAACAAGTCATAATTTTCTCTAGAAAACTAACCAAAAACTCTAGCGAGAGAACACAACAGATTTGGAAGGACTAGGATACGTCAAAGTATTCTTTGGTGTAGGCGACTTATTTGAAATGACTTGGGGTCATAAACCTAAGAGCGTCTTCTTCTGTTTTTCGAACTGAAATTTGGAAATTGTTATTTGTTTTGAAGATACCTCCAACGCCACGATTCGAACTTTGAATACCTCCATTTCCAAAATTTTAGGATTCTACAAGACAAAAAGTACAATATAAAACAATGGGGAATAATCCATTTGCATTAATTTCAAAAATGATAACTTACGAATCGAAATTTTCAATAGGTAGAGGCATGTCATTCAATGTCTAGTTGTTACTTGGAAGAAGTCTGTTTTAATTATTAATGCCATGAAACAAACATTCTGGGTGTTTTTTTTTTGTTAGCAAAAAAAAACCGTTTGGAATACTTTATTCTCATTAGTTTACAAACGTAAAATCTCGATATGAAATGAACGGTGTTTAATAACAGATATGGAATGACATGGACCTGACATTGACGCCACAATTCTCTTCTCCTAAGTTACTGGAGGTTCTTTTGTAATCATTTCCGTTTTATAAGATTGTGCTTTGACCCTTGTGTCAACCGAAATTTCAATTGGCTTAATGGGTTCGACTTCACCGACCACGCCATTCTCAACCCCATCTACAGAATTTACAGAATGATGTAGTGCTAGAAAGAGAAAAAAATCAATTTTTAACGTAGTGGATCATTATACAGGGTATTCCAGATTCTTTCTTGTATCCACACACGGTATAAAAAAATTTATTTATTACGGTTATAAATGAAACAATCAAAGTATTTTTATGAAAATTTTCAGCAATCATTAAGTACAGTAGTAGTATCCAGAAAGATGAGGTTCCTTCACCAAAATTGGCAGAAGTGATGCACTTACTAGTGTATGTAAAGGATGAAGTTAGCAAACCTCCTCTTTTTCAATTTAAATAGCTAGAAACAATGCCGACTACAGAGACGAAATCCAAATTTGGCTCACTTCTGCCAGGTCTGGTGAAGGTTAAGAAACAACATAACAACACGTCAATCTTTCTGGTTATTAGACTAGATCGTTTCATCTACCAACGTGTGATAATGCTAATGAAGGCTTACAACTTGCAGAATTTGGTTGGAAAAGTCGCAATTTTTTCACACATCTATAACCTCCTGATCCATTTTCTGCATGTCCAAATACTTCATCATCTGCCGCATCTTACAAAAAATTTAACAGGAAATGACAAAATTTTAACAGGAAAGGATGTCTTAACAAGCAGTGTCTCACCAAAAGTTCTCTTGTGAATGAGTTTCTTCTGAATGAGATCAATTGTAGTTAGCAATTTGTCCGGAACCGCCCCTTTCCCAGCCTCAACTTTCGTCTCGTCAGCAACTGCTTGGTTTACCCGAGACGCTTTCTCACTATCAACGGAACCAATGGGCTCCACCCCTTTCCTAACCTCCTTGAGGTTAGGAAAAACATCGTCCTTGAAATTATCCGGTGAGGAAACAGTCTTGGTCTCTCTTTGGCATTCCTCGTTGTCACTGTCCTCAAGGTCAATGACTTCGACAATTCCCTTAGAAAGTGGTTGTGAAGGCAAGTTTGATACTGTGGGATTTCCGGGAGTAACTGCTCCAGTCACAGGTATTACTGGTCCATTCACATGAATCACTGGTTTATTCCCAGTGCCCTCACTGGAGTCTTCCGAAGTGACAGTTGCAGGCGTAGTCTTTGCCTTCCAGTTATCTAAACTATTTGCCAGAGGAGAAGAAACCTAAAAGGTTCAAAGGAAATATGAATCACTTCAATATCTGAATTAAAAGTTAAAACGAAATATTCTAATGTCAGTTGAGTGCTGGTCTTGTAATAAGAGCAAGCCAAGCAAATTAAAATATTCAAATTCCGCCAATGAAATTCTAACTGAATTTGAAGTAAAAACATGAATGGCTGAATTTGATTTTTCTTTTAATTTTCTTGAGGCATCGTATAAAAGATAGGTATTGTATAAAAGAGCCTATATGAGTGAGATTGGTCTGGTTTTGTTAGAGTTGGATTATCTTACACTTAGCGGTGGGAGAATTGCTCTTTCGTGGTTGTCAGGGTAGGTGCCAACGGGCGTACCAGTGGGCCCAACCCATGTAGTAGTCTCAGTCTCAACGATACGGCTTTTTTCGAGATTTCTAAAGCGAATCCACCCAAGAGTCTTCATACACTCTCTCATGGCTGGAAAGGTTTCCTTGGATACTCGACACTGTCCACTGTAGGCCAAATCGAGCATAGGACCCAGGATCTTTACAGGCACTTCCTCCACACTCACGACGGTTAGTTCACCTGGGAGCTAAAGTATAACTCATGTTAGCCTATGATCTTTGTCTGTGACTGATAAGCAAAACAAACCTGATCGTCAAAACAAGATGCCAGGAATGGAGAGACATTGGCAATGACGAGTTTATGAGACCAGAAGTAGCCATCGGAGCAAAGAAACTTGAGGTCGACATACTTTGAACCTGAACCTTTTACCAAAAGTCCCATGTATTGCTTGTGATTGGCCACTCTGAGGCATTGCAATTGGGTCCCACTAGGAGCAGGAGCAGGTGTGATAGAATAACCAGAGCTATATGACCCAGCGACACTACTACTTCTTCTTCCATGACTTCCGTTGAATTCTCCTGAAGACATCTTAGACGAATCCATCATCTTCCCTCATATGAGAATACACTCTGACAATTGAACATAACACACAAACATTATCATCAATGAAACTTTAAGAAGAAATGTAGCCAATTAATTTAAGTCAAATTTGAAGAGTCTGTACCGGTAATATTTATTCAGGAAAGCCTAGAGAAAGTAACACTTCAACACCTGGACATATACTGAACAAGAGTTACGAAGGTGATGGGAAGGAAGAGTGTTGAATTAACAAAAATTATGGAAAAACATTAAAAAATGACTTGCCATGTTTTATTAAAAAAAATTTTTTTTTTAACTTTGACACCCCTCAAAAAAAAATCTGCCTAAAAACTCCAGGATGGTTTTCAAAAATCGATTTTAATTTTCAGTTTGCCCTTTCTTCACGACTCTTGAATTAGGAGTTAATTATTTACTTAACTTAATTAATTTATTACAGTAAGAAACCAGACTCACTTCAATAAAAACACAATGAATCACATATGTAAACTGACCGAAAGCAAAAGTTTGTCCAAGGTTTGGTTAGAATTTCAATTCGGTTATACTAGATGGAACTCAACAATTTTGCAATACGGTTGATTTCACAAGTAAGTAAACACAGCGCTTTTGATTTGTTTGCAAATTATGTTAGTTAATTGTATTTATTCGATATGGCAATGCCCAATCAAGGTTTAGGACTTGAAATTAGTATAGTTGGTTCAACAAAAAGTTTACAAATATTGATTAGCTATAGATTTAGTTTCATGTAATTATCTGGATGGAGTGTTTTCTGCTAGATTTTTCATGGTGTCCTTTGTGTTAGGAAATTTATAGAAAAAAGAATAATTGAAACTCTCAATCAAAGAAGTTATTCAAGTTTGTTTACTACTTTAAAATCCAGAAAACTTTGGTATACATGAACCATCAATAAAACCTGAAGACTTCCAATATTTGAAATGAAAATATATTTCGAATTGTTTTTAAATTGATCAAAATTCCACACTTTTTCATTTTCTTGTAGCATGATAAACCAGCCGGTGTATCAATACCTACCGGTAGCGATTCAGTGTAAGCTAACAGGTATTTTTTTACCACTTTTGTTCTCTCTCATTTAGTTAGCATGTCGAAAAAAAAGGACGATTCAAAAGAAAAGCAGACTATACCCTAACCGTTTCGGTAAAAGACCAAATATCAAAGTTAGACGATTCAGTTGCCAAATTTTTACAAATGTGGGAAGAGATAAAATCAAATCAAGTACGCATGATACGCACTATTATTTGAAACATAACGAGGAATCCCGCCTTTTAAAATATTTTAAAATTCCCTCCACTACAATGTTTCACAGAACCCCACCACCAAGCCCCCCAATTTACAATATGTAAAATAAAATATACACAACTCTTTATTTCTTAATAGGAATTTTTAGAGAAATAAGAAGTTATATAATAAGTCTGAGGTAATAAGATAAAATGAAGAATCTTGTTTAATTTTAGGCACAGTTACATGCACTCTTTGTGAATTCTGAAAGAATCATGGACTTACTGAGAGGATCTCATGAGAAAAATGGATGGATGAGTTTCGTCTCTGGAGCGGATCCAATGGCTTCATCAGTCGAATAACACTCCTTTACTTTTGTAATCCTTTAGTACAGGACTGAGGATATTTTTCTTCAATTTCCTGATTTCGACATAAAATTTAATATGATATTCATACTTCGGAGGAACCGAAGAAAACGACGAGTTCTTGGAATGTGATACGCTTCTCAGGATCCTCTTCCCAGCACTCAAGCATCACATCGTATACTTCTACCGGACATACGACTGGTCGATCCAGTCGCTTTCCTTCCAGCACCAGCTCAACTACCTATGCATTCAAAATACTATTTTACTACACTAATTTTCTCACTAGAAAAATAGTTATTGTCAGAAATTATTTGATTGAAATTAATTCAAAGGTCTTTTGTATACAAGAAGCGGCTTATTTGTAGAATAGCCCTCCCTCTGGAATTCGGATAAGTTATACATTAATCGACTGGTTTAGCGTAGTCTCTATCCGTAATCCGTAATCTATGCTAAATTTCCAGTCGATTGTATAACTTACCAGAATTCCAGAGGGAGGGATTTTCTACAAATAAACCGCTTCTTGTTTACAAAACACCTTTGAATTAATTTCTATCAAATAATTTCTGACAACAAGAAATTTTGTAAGTAGTCAGATATATGTATTTTTGATAATCGGCAGAATCGGTTTCGTGCCAGTTAATTTTTTTTTTTGCTTTTCGACTGACATTGTCTTACCTCCCTTCCTTCCAAGTCAGGAAAAGGACTCTCGCCATACGAGTAAATTTCCCAAAGTGTGACTCCCAATGACCAAACATCACTCGCATGGTTGAATGTGGCCCGTGTGCAGGACTCGGGAGCATACCTAAGCAAAATTAGAGAATCAAAAAATTATGGAGATAAAGCATAATAAAAATTATAATATTCAAATTTTATTCTAATCTAGCTGTATTTGAATTTGAGATACCACTTGACAGGCCATCGGCCTCCCTTGGATGCAGTGTAGTAGTCTTGACCAGAGGCGAGGGCTCGGGAGAGACCAAAGTCACTGATTTTGGCCAAGTCTCGTCTCGCCAGTAGAATATTCCGCGCCGCCAAGTCCCGATGGACCAACTTTTCACTCTGAAGGTAGCACATTCCTACAACAAAGCATATTTAACCTTCTAAATACATATTTCGACACTATTGAGCAAACCTTTGGAAATTTGATGAGCCCAGAGACGGATATCTTCTTGGGGAGATATATCCTCCCTGTGATCCACCAAATAATCACGAAGCGACCCAAAACTCATGAGTTCCTGGACCTAGGCCAATAAGAAACTATGTAATAAAAAGTCACGATAAATATGAAATAAATGAATGCTACCATGTAAGTCTCTCCATCCCAGGAGAAACCGATGAGTTTGACCACGTGGTCGTGGTCTAAACTGAGCATGAGGTTAGCTTCCCTGATAAACTCGTCCTTGGCATACTCATGAAGTTCCTGATTGAGTCGTTTCACTGCCACTGGGACCACTCCTTCCCCTGGTACACGGAGCTCTGCTTCATTCACAAGACCAAACTCACCTTCTCCAAGAGATTTACCAAGCACGATCCATTGAGAGGGAATGTTGTCTAATAACCAATAAAATAATTATTTTACATAAACCAACATGATTACGGTCCCAATACAATCCCAAACGTTTTCCTTGCATAAAGAAACTAGGGAAGATTTAGTTACCTCTGGAGAAAAGGGAAGAGTTATTGTTGATGAAGGAATTGGCAAATCCGTTGTTGGGGGAAGACTTGGGTGTTCTCTTGGGGAGTGGGGGTGGGAGGAGGAGGGGATTAGATGGTCGACGAAACGGATAAGGGCTCACTGGGACTTGGAGTGTCGTGGGTAGACCATCCGCCCACCGCGCGTAGTGATCCACAAGCTCCTCTAGTGACTCAAAGTACGGCCCGTTGTCAAAATGGAAGAAGCCATCCTACACCAATGAAATTAGTATTACAACTCATATTGTCAAAGATATTCATGAGCCATGGGTTGTTATTGCTCGCAAGTCTCATCGAGTCATTTACTACTTTTATGAGTGATGCGGCCATGAGTAATAACCTTTTTGAGTATGTTGTAGTTGGTCCATTGTGGCTCTCCCCTGGGATAGAGAAGCGTAAGTACATCTGCACGGGTGTTTTCAGAGTATCGGATGAGGAAGAAGCCTCGAGCGGGGTCGTCGAGGTCATGCTGGGCCTGTTCAAGTCGACGGTAGGCTTCGGTCCGAGAGGTATTCGAGTGATACCATTCATTTCGAGTCCTCCGAGGCTCCGCAGGGCGGTAGCTCTCTGGAACAAAAGATTGTTTACTCAAATCCATGAATTGCCTTTGTCGCTTGATGTCACTTACTCAAGAATTCAAAAGTTTCTTTCTGGTTAGTTTCCCTTGCGAGGTCAATGGGTAACTTGTCATCTAAAGTTCTCGGTCGGAGAGCAACTTGGTATTCCAGAAGCAGAATTTTCACACACTCAAGATGACCTCTGGCAGCGGCTTCATGAAGCGGAACCCAATCCTCATACTCTGAAATCGAAAATAAAGAATATCACACTACAGATAAACAGAAAACGTAGACTCTGGGTGCGGTTCATGCGAAAATGGTCTGGCTTGGCTAATTTATTTATTATAATGGAGTCGAACAAGAAAGCCGAGTTCGCGAAATAGCTATTATTCGGAGCTATAAAAAGTGCGCCAGCTACACTTTCTTGTTTGATCTCACTGTCGACGAACCTCCGTCTCTCCTTATCCAAGGAATGGCATTTCCCAGGTGAGGACTCATTAGAATTTGGACAATCTCAGAATGATCCATCATGCAGGCATACTAATAGTAAAAAAAATAGAAAATTTATTACCGATTGCTTTAGTTGATTAATATAGTTCACAACAAAACTTGATGTATCTCAGGGTTCGAAAAGTTCAGAATTATTCGAATTATTCGAATAATTCTACATCAGGAGTAAAACAAGGTATCTTGATTTCAACACTTTTGTAACTCGGATGACAAAATATCGTCTCAGTTTGATATTTGAAATTTTTGAACTCAATTAATTTTGAAAGTTTACTGTCAATTTTATGAGAAAACACCATATAAAATTGTTATAATATTTTAACAATGTTATAATAGGCTTCGTATATATTAAGAATATTTTTAAAATAAAATAAGAAAAAACCACTCAAGTTAGGAAGTTAAAAAAAATACCTAATAAAATTTTTTGAAACCGCAAGATTCCTGCGAAGTATAAACAAACAGTGAAATTGATTGGCTTACGTGTAGCGGAGTACAGCTCCTGGAGTCTTTGGCGTTGACATTACATTTGGCACCAATGAGAATCTGAAGGACGTCGTTGTGTCCATAAATTGAAGCTAGTCGAAAAGAAAACATTCAATATTTATTATTAATTGTATAGGCTGTGGTAAAAAACATCAAATATGAAAATCTTGAAATCTTAAGAAATTAGTGTGATATCTTTCTCCACGAACCTATATGAACTGCGGTCTGTCCCTCGTCGTTTTTGGCTTCGAGACTCCTGTGTCCACATGAAACCATTTCTCTCACAACTTCCACAGAATCCGTTGTTCCTGATAAAAAAATGTCAAATTTTAAATTTTCGGGAAAACTCACTCTCACGTATTATTGGCTGACCTGCAGCAGTTGCCCTGTGTAGCAAGTTGACTCTACCATGTCTCTTACAGTCAGAAGGTGGAGGTGAGCAAAGGAGGGGCTTGTTGAGAGGAATTCTCTTCGAGTCTACCACAATCTCTCCTTCGCGTAAGTACGTTTTGATGAGCTCATCCAGTCCATGGATGACATACTGGTGGTCCTCATCTGTCATAAAACCAATCAACATCATTCAGTCATTTTTGCAAAGACAAAACGAACCAATGGAGAAGAAGGCATCGTTCTCATGACGCCGAATTTGAATATGATGTATTTTCTTTTCCCACAGGACGGATAGGACGTAGTCACCTGGAGAAGTTGTGCTTTCCCGCACCAAGAAACTACCACCTGTTCCTACAAATGGACAAAAAAAAAATAATTAAAATTCCCTCATTTCACAACAAAATTCTCATGTTAAGCATGCTTTCAAACAAATTCCAATGATCTTAAATTATTTTGAATTTTCAGTTCTATTGTCTATGTATGGAGCTAAATTAAGCTAATTACCATCTTTGCACAAAGTGAGTTCGGCAATGTCCCGGCTGAGACTACCATGGAACCAATGGACATCCCTATCCTCCCCTCCTAATGTACCCATATCCTAGGTAACACGGAGGCCAAGAGAAAGATCAAACCACCTCAACTCTCTCTTCCACTGACAATGTTCGGAATCTGGATATGACGATGACAAAGATTGTTCCAGTTCTCACGATAAGACATGAGTACTGTTATTAATCTTAAATTTTATTTTCAATCTGTTATAATAGTGGTAGAAACGGAAATTAGTCATAAACACTTCCAAGAATGAGGGTTGAGTTAGATGAATATAAAATAAATAAATACCTCTTCCTGGTTAGTAAATTGTCTGTTAAGGAGTCCAATGGTCAAAAGAGATTAGATTGTTCTAGGGTCCTAGGTGTCAAGAGGGTATAATAATAGGTCGACGACCTAGAAATTGAGACAGTAATTATTTCCTTTTATTGTAAAGTAAAAGTATGTATAGCTTAGCTAAAGTACTTACCATTCCATTGTTTTCCTGATAATGAATGGTGAAGAGTTGAACTGATTGGTTAAGCTACTGGAGTGGTTAACTTTTAACTTCCCACCCCATTATTATGTACTTATGCTCCTGTCTGTTGTTTGTAAAGTTATTGATAGGGTTTAGTTAGAGTAGAGCTTAAAGTTTAATAAATTACCTAAACTTGAGACGTTCCATAGCCATAGTCCATTTGGTCCGTCGTGAGTCCGTCATAAAGAAGTAAATATAAAGTGAGGAGCATAGTGGGTTTTTTCTTACGTCATAACATCCATGCTCAGAGGATGGAGGAACACCACGAAATGGAATGTTTATCATTTTTCGAACAATAGCCAAGGACGAGGTAATGGATTCGTCCACAAGTCTCAAGTCCCAAAAGTTTAGTACTAACTTTGAGTCCAGTTGCAACAAGAATTTACTAACAATTCCTATATCGCAACTTTGAACGGAAGCGGCTTTCACTCATTTTTATCTCAACTCTCCCCACCTCAAAGTATGCAAAATACCTTTCAGATTTGGGAAAATTTTTTATTTTAAACTCTTCTTTCAAATATAATATGAATTTAATCTAAGAATATTTCGAGTCATATTTATATATCCTATAAATATTTTATTTAACTCTCTTTCAATAGATAGTGTTCCTCAAATTAAAAATATAAATCCTATTCTCCTCTAAAAATACCACACTAATTTTCTAAAGTAAGAATATTTTTTGAACATTTTTTGAACATTATTCCTCTATATCATTATATTCATGAATCTTCTTCACCATTGAAAATCATTTTAAGTCCCCAAATTTAATTAGTTAGAACGGCAACAGGAATGAAAATGAATTGGTTATTTGGCAATAAATTCTACTTCCTATATTTTTCTGGTTTCAGCAACTAAGACGCCTCAGGTGGATTCAAGGTCTCTTGATGTAGATGAAAGGTAAGATTTTAGTAAAGTCGACGCATGTGAAATTTTAAACCAGTGATTTTTTCTTTGCTGTAAGGCATCAGTATCAATCCGTTCTGATGCTTCAAGTCAGTTCAGGATAATTTCGGAGATTTTCTGATTGTCGGAAATCCTAATGGAAGTAGTGATCTCAAAAATATGTCGTTAAATTTATTGTGTTTTGAAATTTCTCCGAGGTTAATTTTACATGATAGACCATGGCATCTGTATTAGATCCAAAAAAACATAGACTGCAAGAAATGATTAGGTGGGGTTACGGTGAAGCATTAAAATCTAAAGTAAAGCTGCTGAAATTAATGTAAAATTTTAGCCAAGCTTCAATTTAAAGTGCATTGTTACAACATTTAACTAGTGTTACAACAATGCACTTTCTTCAAATATGTTTCTCTGAGCATTTTTTAATTTATGTAGTTTTATAAATTAATGAAAAAATTAATAAGAGTTAACTACTAAAGTTACTGCGTCTTTTCTGCACCATTCACGTTTGAAAAATTAAAGTTTTTAGTCAATTAAATTCAAATTCACATAAATGATAGTAAAGTTTAGTGTAACTAAGACAGAGACTTTGAGGAGGAATTGTTTATTTTAATTTTAACATTTTTGTTATTTACACATTTAAATTTTAAATTTTATAATGATGCCCAAATCTGCGTCAGAATTAGGTCGGGTTAGAACGTAACATTTCTCAAAGACAGAAATTTATTTAGGTTGGAATCATCTGTCAATCCTAAATTTCAAAATCTAAATTTATATTTTTAATTCAATGTTTAAATCAGTTGATCTATTTAATTAAGTTAATTAGGAAGGCTGGGTTAGGAGTGTAGAGTGAGAATTTGTGGACTAGGATGAGTCTGAGTGTCTGGAAGTCCTCCAAGAAGCAAATCAAATTCCTGGTTGACCTTCACCTCGAAGAGCTCTCCTCCGTACCATTCGTCTCTGGTGTCATCTTTGCCAAACTTAGGCTTCTCAATGGTGGGAACTTTAGAAAAGTCTCGGACAGGTGACCCATTCTGAGACAGTTGATGAATTTCTATCAATAATTGTAAAATTTGTTTTTTCAAAACAGAGAGGAAATCGTCGAACATCGAGTCTGCTGGAACAGTCACTTTGAGTTCGAGTGTAAACTTACTGCCACTCTCACTACAGGGATCCTTGACCCATCATACTGTCGTGTATCTGTCAGACGAGTAATCATAAAATATCAAACACTTCCTACTTATTCAAATCATGAATTTCGTTTCATTTAAATTTAGGAACATTTGCAGAAATAACCGCCACTCTCAGGAATTCGGGTAAATGAAATGTCGATCGATGTGAAGTCTAACATGAATCTGGCATCGGCATCCATTGTTGGTGGTCAAGTTAAATTTTACAAAGTGCCATAATAATAATTTGTTTCTAATATCTAAACGCACTACTAGTCAGGATTTGAGAATGTGATACGTCAATCTACCAAAAATATTATCTAATATTAAATATCTGACATACATTAGGTCAAATTTTGAAGTATTGGATGCCAGATCTTTTTTTTTTTTTTAATTTTGAAGTATTGACCGCCATAAATGGACGTCAGATTCGTAATCTACGCTAATGTTTATCGATTGACATGAATTAGCCAAATTCGTGAAGGAGGGGAGTATTTTGAAAATAAGCTCACAGCTAGTATGAAAACTAAGTTTTTATTTTGAACGAAGCGACTCAGTTAAAATAATACAGTGCTGGAAGCAATTATAGATGAACGAGAAACTACTTTTGGCCAGTTCTGTTTGCTGGAGAAAGTGCTCGCCTAAAATTATGTCCAGGTTTTTCTATACTAGGAAATTTCTTTTCGGTCCAAATGATATTTTTTACAAAAAAGAGAATGCTAAAGTAGAACGGCAGATCAAGTCACCGGGGTCAAAAGCTCGAAAGTTATGATTTATAGAAAAATAGGTGGTGTCGAACAGTTCTGAGACACTACAGTAAGGAATATAGGCGTCTCAGAATCATGTTCCAAAAGTTTAATTTTCAATAAATCATATCTTTTCGCCATTTGATCTTGTAAACCTGATTTTTTGTACGTTTCTCTACATTTGAATGTTCTTTCATAGAAAAATATCATTTGGACGGAAAATTTTGTTCTAACAAAAAATATCGTGAACATAATTTTAGCTGAGAATTTTCTCAAGCAAAGAGCACGGAAACGTAGCTTCTGGCTTGGTTATAAATTAGTCCAATACTGTATGAGAAGACGAAATGGTTGGCACAGTTAGTTTAGGTTTTAGCAACTTTAATTTTATGCAAATTGATATTTAGGAAGCTCAAGGGGGGAAGAGTTTTCAGAAATTGGGATTTGCTGATATCAATCTGTCTGAATTCGCTGGAGGAACACCACAGAGTAGAAGTTATCTGCTAGAAGAGTACACGTCCTCAGCTAGAGCCAATAACGCTCTTCTCCGTATCACAATTTCTATGAAAGTGAAAGAAGGGGACTTTTGTTTCAAAGTGTAAGTGACCAAATCACCTAAGTGTGTAACAAACAGGGTAGATTGGTTTAACCAAAAAAAAAAGATTTTTTTTTTTGAAAAAAAAAAATCAAAAAAATACCCCACCCTGGTTTCTGGTAGCAACATTAGACATGTGGAGTAGTAAATAAAATTCACTCGCCATATTATGCATCACCATAAAACAAAAATGCTAAAATCGGAGAAAAGAATCTTTTTATTTGATCACACTATTACTATTAGACATATAGACAGGGTGTTCCAAAAAAAAGATAACTGGAGAAAGTATTTTCTACTCAAATTGAGTGGAGTTAAAGAAAGTCAGTTATCTTTTTGTTGGAACAGCCTGTATGTGATTTGTACTAATTATAATTTTTTAATTCTGCGCAGGCCCCTACCAACTGGTCCTTCATATTTGGAGCCAATCTCAGGAACGGAGAAGCCAGATTCTGAAGAAGGACAGACTGAGAAGGAATCCCACCAGGGAGAACACAGCAGACAAAGTTCATCTTCTGACTCTGGTGTAGTCCGGTAGTTCAATTCTCAATGAACGATTTCTCAATTGTTCGTTTGTTATTGGTAGTTTTGTAATGGTAATAGGGAGATGGGCTCAGAATATGGAAGTCTGGAACGGCCTTCTGGGCGCAACTCTGCCTTATCCTCCGCCGTGACGTTGGATCGTGAGAAAGTGGGCTCTTCACGAGTGGATTCGACAAGGGTAGATCCCGAAAACCTCATAGACGAGCTTCTAAGAGAGTCCAACTTGGAGTCCTGTCCGCATGCAGGTAAAGCTTGGCTCTGCCATTGTCTAACTTTATCATTGTCTCTTTGCCCAAGGGCTCTGCTACGGGGCTTTGAATTTATACGCCTACAAAACCAAGATATCCTTAATCTCAAATTCAGTACTTAAATGTAGAGAACATTATTAAAGTTTGGAAATTTTGGAAACTTTCTGTGGGCATAGACCGAAACCCCTATTTCCGATAGTTCCCGTGGACCACCTTGGAAAAATAAGCAAAAAGGACCCCTTCCTCGAGGAAAGCCAATCTATCCTCGACAGGAGTAATTTTTCGCTTATTTGAAACCGTATTTTTTAATGAAATAAGTTTTTTTTATTCAAATTCACAACATAAAAAAAAATTTTTTTTTTAATATAACAAAAAGAAAACACAAGCAAGATAAGGAGAAGTTCTAGGCCAAGCTTCTCTGGATGGGAGCCCTCTCTTCCAGGATCTGAATGGCGCGTTTTATCTCTGATAAAACTTGAAACATTTGTCTTAGCAATCGTTTTCGGCATTCTATGTGAGTGCTAAATCGCAATTCGTAAAAATTTATTGGCTCTCAACCCTTTCTTCGCCAAAATTTTGACTTTGGGACACCCCGTCGGGAAAGGGAAGGTTTCGGTCTGCTCTAGGCCTACATGGTTAATGTTGTTGAGTGTCCAATGTGTGGACAAAATTTTTTTTTTCAATTCCGAAACTGAAATAATGCTATGTAATAATTACAAGCAGAAGGAAATCTATAAGTGATAATTTCACTTGGCCTTGATCTGAGAGACTTAAGGAAGGGTCCCTGTTGATGTCTGTACGCTGCTGCACTTTGAAAATTATTCTTTTAGTTGACTTTTAGTTGTGTGCTAATACCATATGGGAATTATTTTGAATATCCCATTTGGGATATTCTAAGAGCTTGTCTGAACGTACAAAATACTACAGTACTATATTGAAAATGAATTTACAGGTAGAAAATTTTTACATTTTGAATTCATTGTACAGATAATTGAAGTTACGGAATAGAAGATAAAGCAAAACATTTGTCAGTATTTTTTTTGTAGACTATGAAGGAAATGCAAAATTTTTCTAAACATCTTTAAATCCATATTTGATATTTGAAAATGCTACTCTAATTTTTTATACTCCAAGCCAAGCTCTTTCAAACAGCGTTTCAAAATTCTATAATCATTTGTTTAAGGATTATTTTCATTTCTCAATGGAAAATTCCTATAGTGCGAGAATGGATTCTCAAGACCAACCAAGAAAATTTTTCAAACTGCGGCATTGAATAAGCATCAATAGGAAACCGTACTTAACATGGTGTCCATTGAAGTGGCTGAAGTACTCTTTTAGTGCTTAGATTATTAAATTACTTTATTTTCGGCCACTGAAATGGAAACCCTTAACATTGCGAATCACAACTTGGTTTCCTGGATTGATTCTTTTATTCTCATTTATGTCAATTTTCCGTGGAAACCCAAGAAGGTCTGGTTACAATAGAATAGGGATAGACTTTGCTTCTTCTCAATTTATTCTTCTCTTCTCTTCTCTGTAGATTTCTGGGCAAGAGTCGAATTTCGTCAATGAGTACGTTGTTCTTTCTTCAAATTTCTCACTCATCCAATGACCCAATCACAATTCAAAACACACTGCGAGTTGCATGCATTAATCATTTCTTTATAAAAATTTCTGCTCTTTGCTCACTGCACTGCTAATACTACTATTACTTACCACTAAGAAATGTCACTACCACTCAACCTTTGACCTAGTTTCGGAATAACCTTTTTCATGTGTCATTTAGGTGGCGGACTAAGCCTCTACATAGGACGAGACGGATCAGCAGCTGTCGTTGGAGATTAACAAGATCAAGGAACCAAACTCCCAAAAATGCCTACACTCCCGTCTTCAGTTTGAAATTAGCCACATGAGAAAAAAAAATAGCACAAGTTCACCTTTGACCTCCTCACGCAATGCAGCTCTGCTCAAAGGTATTCTTTATAACCTTATCCCCCGATTTATAAGTCTGAGTCAAGAGCCTAACGGCTTATGTCCAGGAGTTAATTCATATTGTTCAAACAATCGAGTTATTGGAATATGAATCTTTTCAAAATGAAACTTTGAAACCCTGATACTTTTTAGTGATATTTGACAATATGCTGATACAAAGTTCTGAATGAATCAATTGAGATTCAATATCAAACGTGAATTTACCTTTTGCAATGGACGAAATTGAAGCAATTCATTCAATCCTATATTTTATTACTTACAGAGAGCATTGAAACTAGTGTACTTTCTATAAGGACGAGTTACAAAATGAATTGTCAAAATCAATAGAAATTTTAGTTTATTGAAGGAGTTTCAGTGTTTCATGGAGAAAAGTTTCATGTGATTTTTCATCCAATTTTCATGTAGTTAGTCAGATCAAGTACAGTAGTGTTCAGTATGTCTCTCATTGAGTAGACTCACTGGGCTTCCATTTTTCACCAATCACGAATCAGCGCATCAACCAAACAGAAGATTCCTCGAGATTCATGTCCCTCAAGTATTAACTAAAAATTAAGTTAGTGGTGGGAGTTTAGATTCATTTTTGAATGGACTGAGATTCCGCCGGGCTTACGCTTGATTCTCTTCTCGTCAATGTGATATTTATGATTACTGTTAGCTTCTAGTTTTTGGGTAAAACCCAACCAATCGTCTGTGTTATACGCGGTCGCAGTTCGTACAATTAATTAATTAGACAAGGAAGAGATTCGATGAACTTCCTACAAAGAACTTCAGATGGAGGTTATATAACAAAGTTGAAATAAATGAAGAAATTAGAGATTAACTACTTTATTGTTTGGAATTGGAATGGATAAAGGGTATAAGAGGTAAGTATCTGCGACGATTCAATTTACAATTTCCAGTGAGACGCCCGCCATCTTTCTCATTGGGCTAAAATTCGACATATTTTTTTTATCATGTAGCGTCATTGAAATTTCTAAGTTTCTATTACTAAGAAGAAATTGTTAGGAAACATTCAGATCACATCGTAAGGGTGATCACAATGGGTCAGGGGAAGAGAGACGACAACAGGACTTCCACGATGTCACACAGGCGTAGGGTTTAAAATTCTAAGCTGTGAAGAAAGGCTTTAGAGCGGTGATATTTAGATTAAAGGAACTTGTCAAGTTTTCTAACTACTATAGGAACAAAGTGCTCTTATAGAAAGTACAGAGGGCAATCAGTCAGAAGTATAAATAACGTCTATAACTAGCTGTTTAGAATACGAAGCTAAATTGTTACATGACCTGGTGACATTGATGTGGGGTTGCGACAATGGTAAGGATGAGTATGATAGGTTAGGCTGTCTGTATGCATGGGCATACAATAGACACTTTCGTACCTACTTATTGCCTAGACGTCACGTATCTATCCCTAAGACAAATAACTCTAACAACTACAGGCGCTAACTACAAGACAAATACTTACTCTAACAACTATAGGCGCTAACTAACAAAGTACAACTAGGAACTACTGTTTGAGATGAGTGACTGTGCTGCCTAGGAAAACTGCCCAAGTGAGTAGAACTTTGCTCATGTTCCTTGACTCGAACAACGGGGATGTCCTCATTTCTGGGTTCTGGATTTTGGGAGTGTGAGCTCGTCGTCGTCAGAGTCGACTGAATTTCTCCAAGTGACGCTTCGACCGCTGCTTCTGATGCGAGAAGACCCCTGGGCAAAGGGAAAGGAGTCTATTTCGAAGGGTATGGAGTCACCGTCGAATTCTTGATCCCCCATGTCGATCACTTCCGACTCTAGTTCCACCCGAATGACGGCCTTGTGTGAATTCACCACACTAAGGGACATGAATAACTGAGCGGCGTAGTAAGTCCCCATTATTATTGCCTAAAGTACACAAAGATTAGTATAAAAAAACTACATCATAGATATTGAAAAGGTGAGCTTTGAATTGGCTAAAATATCCTTCAATTAAAAAGAATTGATATAGCTACGTATACAACTGGAACTGACCGGAAGGGGGTTATTAAATGCCGATTTTCGCTACCTGTGAATCAGGAACTTCTACGAAGAATTTGTTGAGTCCTAGTACTGTGTCTGAGATGATGAAGAAGATTGAGCCAAAGCACGAGCAAACCTTTGACCATGTCCATAGGTCCTGGAAACACAATAATATAGAGTAATTTCTCACTCTGTCATTCCGAACACATTGGAATCGTGTGAAAATAGCCAACATAATTAATAATTCATTACCTCGAATATCTGAACTCGAGCACCTGAAAAGCATAAAGAAATGTGTAAAATATCATCGGCATTTTGATAATAGTCTTTATAAATAGTTTCGTAATTATTCTTACAAGCTCTCCAGAGCATTGTAGTGACGAGGATAAAGTAGACAGGGACTCCAACAATGAGTCCTCCTTCACTCAGCATTAGACCAGGCATGATCATTCCCAGACCTACAAAAGAAGTATTGAACACACCGTATTACTAAAATTTTAACAATTCAATTTTCATGAAAAAAAAATAGGATGGAAAGAAGTGGAAACCATGATACAAGTATTGATCGGATACAGTCGGAAAGAAACAAAACCATAAGGTTTCCTGTCGGAACGGAACATTCCTGTCGGAATTCTATGCCGTTCCGTTCCAATTTGAAAAATTCCGATCGGAACGGAACATAAAAGCCTTTCCGTTCCGTTCCGACGGAGAAATACCCATCCGTAGAAACGGGACGGATATGAACAAGGTTGACCTCATTCGTCATCCGAATAGAGAATGAGGCTATTGGTCAGGAGACTAGAGTGAGTTTCCTCTCATTCGTCAGAAAAATGAGCCTACCCATTGATCAAGAGATCGAATGAGTCTCCACATGCTCAAGAAAAATAAATTCGGGAACGAACCGATGCTTGTGGATGCGTAGATGACAACTCCAAGTGTGAAATTCGGCGGTTCCAATCCAAAGGCCCAAATATACGAAATCTACAACAGAAAATGGAGAGAATGAGAATTTATGTTAATTTAAAATATGAATTTATGTTGACTAGGATTTCCACAGAAACCATTGGGAAACATACATGATTGATTACGAAATGGGTAAATAATAAATGAAATGGTTTGGATTGAATAAATTATGCGGCAAATGTTATAAGAGATGCATTTTTGCTAAAATTATCACATTGTTCGCTTAAAGGTTTATTTATTTCTGTGATCGCCATTTCTGGAAAATTTAGTTGCATTGAATGACCCTTACTGATACAAATCACGATTCTCATTGTTGACACGATTCTCCTTGTCACAATGCCTAACCTGAGCAAATGAGAAGAAGATCATCCCTTCGAGGAAGTAGCTGGGCCAAACCAACAAAGCGTCCCCAATGCATGAGAAGAAAAGGGCTAGGAGGATCTTCCGAGCAAATGCATGTCTAAAAGAGAGAAATCATGGTGAGAGCCAGAGGTCAGAGAGATTGGCATGACACCGGATAAATTGTTAGGGTACTTACTGCTGATCTAGACTGATGCCATGTAGGATGACGAAGAGGCCAAGGGAGGCAACGGGAAGACACTTGAGGAGAACAGCGAACCAAGAGGGCCTATCAGCAGGGACAAAGATGACAAAATAGATACCGAGTGTCTTGAGGAAGGGGATGAGTTTAGGACCGACACTTTTGAGCTGAAAAAAAAAAGAAGACGTCGGATCAGTGTCTTCTTCTTCTTCTTCTTCGTCGTCGGCCCTAGATTTGGATAGGTAGTGAGGGTCGTAGTCGTCGTCCTGATCATGAGTCATGTAGTCCTCGAGACACTCCTTGTCCCCGTCAAAGTACTCGTAGGGATTCTTTCCAGCAGGGACAGGAGACTGAAGAGGTGGGTAGCGCGGACAGAGAGTCTCCAAGTCCTCCATCTTGTCTCTACACAAATTCCGACTAGTCTGATTGCTAAGTGGCACTGCTAAGATAAGGTAATAAAGGAGGAGGAACGTTGAGCAGAACCCGGAATTATATCGAATTACTTATTTATTTTTATTTTTAAGATTAAGTTGAATATTATATATTCTAGGAAATATTGTAGGTACAACAATACTTAAAATTTTACCTCCTTGCTAGTGATTATGAATACAATAGGATCATTTAAAACGTCTCATATTTTTAATAACACACAGCTATAATCACTTAAATTTCTGATCATATTATGCTTTGTTACTGTATCGAATTTTAATAAAATAAAAATAACTGTTTGATATAATTCCGGATTCTCCTAGAGAGTAATTGTAATAATTGGAATAATTTATGCCTTAATTCCGAAGAAACAAGGAAAGGGACGGACATTGGCTACTCAAAAATTCTCAAGGAAGAAGTGGGATGAACGAATGGAAAGTGGACACGTTGACTTGGACTTCCGAGGACAACAGCAAAGACCAGGACCAATACCAAGGCCCACCTGTTTCCCAATATAATCAACTAAAATATTTAATTTTCATATTTAGAACTTACAACGGTCGTAAACGGGGATGCCCAGGGTGTAGCTAGTACTTCGGAAGACTCTGCCATTCCTCTCCTCCTCGGAAGACTTCAGATATATGGATTTCTTGGGTCTACAATTATAAAAAAATAAATAAATAAAATCAATCAATCGATCCCTTTTGCATATGACACTAGTAAATAGAACAAAAGAGAAGTCAGGGGTGTAATATTATTGCGTAAATACTCTTCTATTAATTAAAAGATTGTTTACCTTACACAATGGACATCACCACCACCGACTCAGAATCAGCTGTTCCCTGTCAACAAAACACAGCTGATTCCCTCGCATTTTCTCTCATTTCGTCTTATCGTCAATAATGTTCCTGAGTCGATTAATTGATTAAATTTGATAAAGAGAGAAAGGAGTAGATTTGAGTACCTTGACTCGATGAATAATGATTACTTACTGGTTATTGCGATGTGGAATCTTGAGCTTCAATTCTTTTCTTACCATGAGAGGAAATTGCGTTGCGGATTTTATAAGTAACGCAAAGTAAATAGAAAAAGGAAAGTTTGGAGATGTCTCATTCTCATCTTTCTTATCAACTTACCAACTCCAGCGGCTTTCAATGTTAGGACATTTGTGTAGACATTTTGAGTCGTCCATTGTGACTAATGTATGATGAGGATGAGGATGAGGTTGAATAAGAAATCAAAATTCCCGCTCTTTCTATCATTGCGCTTGCGCTCTCGTCACTCATTACTCCATTCATATCAACTCCACCAACTTTTCTCATTTCGTCTCAAAATCTCGAATAAAACCTCATCTCGACGAATCTTTTCGTTCAAACGTCCGACTCTGTATTATACTGCGCTTGCGCCTTACCCACCAATCACACTATATACGAATCTAAACATTCGCAGAATATTATATATGTACAATAAATGACAGTGAGTTATATTAATGATTATACCTAATACATCATAATAATTTATTTGTGTTGTTAACCATTTTTAAAAAACTGACGTTTACTACACAGTACTAATAAAATGTTTTCCATCTTTTCGTTTTCATAAATATCAAAAAATTATTTCGGAATGTTGAATGTATGTAATATCTTTCTGAAACGTCGGGTTCGATTTCTCAGGTACCTTATTACGGTAATGGCTCAACAATTTGTAAGAAACTTCCTCTGTGAACTTCTAAGATGTATAAAATTAGTATGCTAATATCGTGTGAACTTTCAATGGTGTCAATGTTGAGAAAATTACAAAAAAAAAACTCAATTTGATTGATACTTTATTATGAATAATTCTACTCAAAAATGAGCAAAAACTTTTAGAAAACCGCTACTATTATTTCAATAAGAAATTCATTAAACTAAATAAATCTCTGAATTATATTTAACTCTAATTTAATTTATTTTTGTCAAAAGTAGATCCTCCACTTCCAATCCGTATACATATCCATATATCTTTATAACTTTTTGACTGACATATCTGGAAAATTTGGAATAATCTAGTTGAAATAACGAAACAAATGATGACTTGCATGGACTCTTGACTTGCATGAGTATAGGCAAGTTTTTGACCATATTAGAGTTTAATTCGTTAGTACTTAATTTGTTGAGATACTTTGAAAATAAATTTTTATATGAAATTTTTTACATTCACAAACTAGGGAAATAGAAACTAGGGAAATCTAAGGTGATTGAGGTATCGAGAAAAACTATGCAAATCGTTGACTTACATGAGTATACACAAATGTTTAGCTAAGATATACTTAGACCTAATGCCTAAAGAGTTTACTATTAGTAGTTACCCACATACTTCTAACTCTATTGAATTTTTTTGTTTGGACAGGCAAACTATGATGAATTAGATAAACTTTGTTAGCCCCTACATTCGCACGTAACAATGCTAACCTCTCTCTCTATGATTTCCAGAAAATTCTGTAGAATTTTTGTCTATTGAATCGACCATCACCTTGGAATTTGTCTGTATTCATGTAGTTTCGTAAATTTAGTTATTCTCTGAGCAGTGGGGATGAGAGTTTTATATCTTTTGGTTATCCTCTTTGACCTGTGGAAGGGTCAAGCCTATTCAGGACTTTACACAAAGTCTCTATCTCATTGGTTAGACTGTCCAGCCGATCAAACTCTTTTCTATCATGGCCTCTGTCTCACCTGTCTTGTTAATTTATCCAATCAGACACAACCTTCAATTAGAAATTCAACCAATGAGATTCCACATGATATTTTCTTTGAGTGTCCTATAGAGGTCTCAGCTTTTACTAGAGAAACGTTGCATTTAGGGGCAACCAAATTGAATGGAAAGGAGCTAAAGATAGTCACTATTCAGGTATGTTTGACTTTGGGTCATCTACTCATTTGGTCATATGATATGCTTTTAGTAACAACAAAATCCAAGTTTTGTCATACTATTTTACATAATAATAATATCATTCAATTGTTATAATTCATTTACACAGAGGCATCCATTTTCAAAAGTCATTGAACTGAGTAATAGTAATAAGACTTACAGTGGTGTAGTTTTTGAGCTTTTGCATGCAATGGTCATCAAACACAACTTCAGGTGAGTGAGCTAAAATTGTACTCACAGCAGAATCTGGATTACATAAATTTATTCGTTGATTTGTTCCAGTATGACCATTTTTACCCCACCGGATGGTAACTGGGGTTCCAAACGTAAAAATGGAACTTGGAATGGAATGATTGGTCTCATAATAGGGAAAGTAATGCGCATGCTCTCTCAATAAACATTGTAGTATGAGTTTAACTCGTTTCCTAATTTCTAATTGACTAGGAAGCGGATATAGGAGCGGCAAGTTTCTCAGTGACAGTTGATAGGGCAAAAGTCATTGATTTTACTGTTGCATTTCATCAGGAACCCACGGCAATTTTAATTCCTGCGCCAACCGAAGGAGAGAAATTCACAGTCCTCATTCGACCACTTAGTAAAGAGGTTAGAAGTTCTGTCTAAGGTCTATCAAGATTTAATGAAGAAGGTAAAGTTTTTTGATTGGTTGTTGTGATTTGAGGTGTGGCTAGCAGTGGGTTTGACAATCGGAATCATCTCACCGACTTTCTATGCCTTGCATGTCTTAAGTCTCTCTATCCGATGGGAGGATAAAACGCGGCGCGGGAGTTTTATTAAAATAATGTCCGGGCTTGCCATGTTCATCACAGGCTCACTCGTACAAGAGAGTAAGTCAACATTTTTGTTAGTTTTTTTCAATAATAGCTTCGTTAGTCTAGATACTATTGTATATATTTTTTTCTGCGCAGGCGTAGTTTCTCCTGTGAATGAAACATCGCGTTTCCTTATCGCCATCTGGTGGATGATCACTCTTATCATAGCAAATACATACATAGCTTTCCTTGTTTCGTTTCTCTCTGCACCAAAACTACACAATCTGGTGGACAGTTTGGAGGACCTCATTGCGCAGGACGATCTTCATTGGACTTTCAGATTGGGCACTGCTCACTACTCTTTGTTTAAGGTCAGGCCAAAGGATTACTTCATTATAACCTTCGTACTTAACATATCAAGGTACTTTTCTTTGGATTGGATTTGGGCAGCGGTTCCTCATGCTCTTTTTAAGCTTAAATTAGTAAAGTTTTCTTTTCAAATATTTCGTGAGATTTTCATACCTAAGCGGAAATAACTCACAGAGAGCTTCAGCAACCCCTCGCTAAATACTACTTTTGTTTGACAGTCGGAAACTAGCGCAGGAGTTTTCAAGGAAATCGGTGACAGAGTCGACGACAAACATTTGGTCAAGAATGATTATGATGGGGTAAGTTAACATACAATTAATGAATCTCCAATTAATTATACTCATGACCCGACCTGCTTAAAATTACCTTTAAAAAGGACCACTTGGTTGAAAGAATTTTAAAATTATTGTAATTACTACCATTTTTTGTTGAAAATATGTTTGAATTCAAAATTTGAATTGAATTTGAATTTGAATTTGAATCTGTTTCACTTAATTTTTTTGATGTTTTAGGTGGCAAAAGTAATTGGAGGAGACTACGCTTTTATTAAAGTATGACAAAAAAAAATTACAGATTTAAAAAAAAAATTTTTTTTTATCGTTTTAATTTTTTAATGGCAGGAGAAATCGTTTCTGGATGTTGCTTTGGGGCAAGATTTTGATGAAGTACATAAATGTCGACTTACTTTAGCAAAAGAAGAATTCTTCACGGTGGGAGTTGGGCTAGCGCTCCATAAACGAAGTTCCTATCTCGCGTTATTCGACTTCGAGTAAGTTTTCACAAACCAATGAGAAGAAAAATTTAAGTTATTTTTCTTAGGTTACAAGTATTAACCACTAGACATAACAATAACTTTTTGCTCTACGATTGAGCACTAATTTTCGGTTTCCTCAACCGCTTTTTAGTTAAATTCTAAATTTCCAACTCTCTGAAACGTCGGCGTAATTTTTTATAACTCCTTCCCTATTGGTGATTTAGAATGCTTAGACTGTTTATGCCTCACTTACATTTTTAATTGACAATGATTTCTAGAATTTCTAACACGATTTCTACTGGTTTAATGGAAAAGTGGAAGCAACTACATTGGCCAAATAACCTGATGTGCGCAGACGCAGCTAAACACATAATATCCACACAACCAAAAACAAGGAAACTCGGATTTGATGATTTTCAAGGTGCCTACTTTTTGCTCTGTTCAGGATTGGTCATTGCAACAACAGGTTTCATAGCAGAAAAGTTTTTCAACTTTTCCATGTCAACCACTCGGAAGCTACGGAAGAAGAGTAGGAAGAAACCCAAGGAAATATTTACTTTGACCTATTTGAAATAAATTCTGTGGTTTCAAAAAATTTAATAAAAATTTAATATTTACATTTGAAATTGTTAAGGATTAAGAAAACATTGGAAACTAAAGTCTTGAGTTAACTTTTAGCTTCTTAAAGTTAGGTTGTCTCCAATGTATTTTGCCATGAAGCTCTATTTAATGTGTTTATTCAATAATTTTTTTTTTGACTTTGGATTATTAATGTGCTATTTAAAAGTGGTTCGATTTTTGATAATTAACCATGTTTAGTCTAAATGCTAGATAGGTCAAGCGGTAAAGATTAAAAGAACTTGTACTGTGGCACACAGAGGTATGTATTTCAGAAATCTAATATGGTTTGAGGTTGAAGAAACCGCCGAGTTTAATTTCTTCTTGTTCCAGTTACAACGTAAATTTTTATTACAATAGTTCTTAAAATAAACTCTAGTTGGCGTAAGTCATACTCCTAAGGTACATTCTGCGGTTTATTAATTTCCTACTCAGGGTACAAGAGAAGGCTAATAGACGAAAATAGGACAAATCGGAAGGAACCGCTCCAATTTCAAAATCTCAGTCAAACAGCGTCGTCTGTAGGTCGAAAGTAACTTTTCTTCTTTCGCATCACATAAAAAATCAATTTTTTAAAATGCGTCGCTGCTAGAAATTTATGGCAAAATCAAGTGGAAATACCCTGAAAACTTAAGTATTTGGCTAAAGCCAATAAGTCGTGATTTTGACCTTGGGTATCTTATCTTAATCTCAACGATTGCCCAATTTTACCTGGACTACTCAATATACTGAGCGGACTAGCTCAACCGAATCAACGACGAGGCAGATAGGCATATTTGAATTTCTCGCTATTCTAATCATTGTCAAGGCAAATTTTGCTCCGCCCTCTGGCTCGGTTGAGCTTAGTCCTCGCAGTAGAAAAAAAAAAGGCAATGAGAAACATAAAAATAATTGTAAGAATACTAAACTTTGAGTTCAGGCTATGAGAGTAATAGTAGTATTATCTATTCTGTAAATTGGAGTTTCTTTTGTTCATGCGTGTTTGGGTGTCTTCCAGACGAGGAGGTGATTGGTGGAGTCCTCTCTGCCGGATGGGTCCCCAGCAGAGTCACCGATGAGACTCGTGACAATGGATGAGAAAGAGGAGGAATTATTATTGGCTAGAGGGGAAGGGACGAGGGGTCGAAACTCCTCGTAGCCATCCCCTCCGCTGATCACAGTGCATGCGTCTCTATATAGGCAGGAAGTAAGGAATCGGACTTGACCCGTGTGACCTTGTGACAGAGCACAAATCTTTGAATCAACAGAGTTGGCAGGGGATAGTGTCAAAATCACCCCAGCACTTGTCCCGATCCATAATGTTTTCGTAGGGGACACGAAGAGTGCCGTTACACGAAGACATGCGCTCTTGTGTTGTCGAATGATATCATCACAACCTATAAATTTTAATTATTTTTATAATTTCACTTATAGTTTGGATTCTAGTTTTGGATTACCTGCAAGAATTTTAGCGACATTTGGTGCTACATTTATTTCATGGAGGGGTTCGAATGAGTGTGCGCCATAGGCCTTGATGTGAGAGGTGCCTTGAATTGCCATCCAAACCCAATCATCAGCTGCCACCATCGCTGCAATAGATCTTGGCACCTGGTTACCCTCTGTCGTCACCTGCACTGAGTGGACAAGTTCTAGCATTCCGCTGTTGTCTCCATATACTTTGATGGCAGAGGCGCAGGCGCACCAAATCTCTCGACCTACACAGAGCATCTTTGTCACAGGAGCCATAGCAGAGCCTATTGTCACCCAACTCGGATCACCAGTAGCCCAGCCTTTTCCATCTATAAAAAAGAATAATAAATCACAAATTTCTTAATTGAAAATTTTGATTCTCTGTGTCCTATTAGTGATGCCGTAGTTAATTCGAATATTGAAATTAACCCAATCATAATTGAATATTTGAAATTTTCTTCGTATCTGAATAAATTTGAATTTTTTTATTTTATTGGAACATTCCATTCGAAGATACAATTTGGATGATAACCATCAAATGAATTTAGAGTGCCTATTTTGGGAAAACCACAAAAATTATAATTTTTGTACGTGTATCCGAATTTGGGTCTTCTACTGTGTACAGAGTGTCACAGATTTATCTCTCCAATATATTTCTCAACAATTGACCATTTTAATAATAATGGAAATTATTATATTCATTTTGGCAATTCGTTATTACTGAGAGACGAGAGAAGGTAAATGAACGAAAAATTGGAATTTTTTGACTAATTGACTTATTATTGTTCCTTTTCACACGAACCGTGAGCTCTTCTACAGAATACCAGGTTTCTATTTTAAGAAGAATGAAAAACTTATATTCACTCTGGCAATTCGTTAAATATACGTACATATGTATAGTTCGTTATCGAGCTAAGTGGCCACGAGTTACTGGGAAAGGTGATTATGTTTCCGAAATTCTGTCCACATTCACTATAGTTGCCATTTTTCTCTCTCAAATTTTCGAATCCAGAGTTCCAGAGTTGAAAAAATTACGACACTTAAAAAAATATTGAGAAAGCGTTTTAGTGTTCTTCACGACTCTGACTCTGATGATTCTGACTCTTAAGGTTTTTGGGAGTCAGGAGTCATTTGATGACTCTGACTCCTTCGTGTTTCAAGTCAGAGTCACGGCTCTGGGAGTCATGACTCATTTCCAACATGCGCAAATGAGCATATGGGACTTATTTTCCTTATTTTTTCTCAGATACTTTCACTATTAAATAAATAAAAAATTTTAATTTCAGAATATCCTACCCAATTTTCCATTATTTATTACTATTTGATTCCGGAGTCAGAGTCATGATTGTCAAAAATCAAGGAGTCAGAGCAGTCAAGACTCCAAGAGTCGACTCCCAACGTTTAGAGAGTCAGTGTAATGACTTCCAGAGTCAGTCTGACTCAAGCCACACTGGAACTCATAGAGAACACTAAAGCATTTTATATTCGATCTTTAATTCTATACTGACATGAGTTTCTTGTGTAGACGACGACGTCTCCATTTCCAAGGGCAACGAAAACTCTTCCGTCGAAATAAACTATTGAATTGAGCGGAGCCTTGTGCTGAATTTTGTGACGGTTCTTTTTTACTCGAACACTGTCTGCGCAGTCGTAGACATGTAACCCTCCATCTTCCGTGCCCAACCAAACGCTCCAGTGCTCCTTATGTCCTCCTAAAATAACAGGAAGAGCTTATAAAAAAATTTCAAAAATATACACCACCAAGTTATATGCCAGCCACCCCACCGTCCGCCAAGTTATGCCACCCCCCTCCCCCTTCCCATCGTCCGCTAAGTTATAAGTTATACCACCCTCCTCCCCATCGTCTCAATGGCTCCTATGCGGAGCCAATTAATATATTATTATTAATCGGAATAAATAAATGAAATTGGCGAATGTTATTGTTACCTCCTCTCTGCTTCTGCGTCTCTTCTTCCTCGTGTGGGGTATCAAGTGGATTGGGTGGCTCGGAGTGGGCGTGGGTATGTTGAGAAGAATGATCAGGAGGCGGTACCGCCAACATGGACGTGATCCTTGAATTACACACGCCGTTGCAGGAGGTGATGGATGGCTCTGGATGGAGCGTAAGAATACAGACTTGACCTACGTAGCCGTCGGAGTTGGCTACCCAGATGTCACTCACGTCACATTTACTCATTTTGTTGTGGAGGGAGACGGGAGCGGCGCAAGAGAGCTGGAGTCCAGCCCTTGTCTTCCGAATTGGAAGTGCCTGGACGAACTGAACTTGGGACGACTTCCCAAACCCATAACGGACTAAAATTCACACAATTAATATTACTATTTTAATTTTTTAACAGAATGGGGTCGCAAATTTATTGCAAAAAAAAACGGAATTTTTTTTCTCATGACCGTATATAAATAAGCCAAATCTCTAAATACCGAATTTTGCAAGCGTATCGTTGAAGGCCTCAAGCCATCCATTTTTCTTCTCCAGAGATCCGAAAACAATTTTCATCGACTCAGGACTGTCACTAAAACAAATTCTCAGTTTATAGCAACAGTGGTGTGGGATTTGAATTTGAGAAATTCTCACCTCCCATCCGTCGGTTTGAACTGAAGCTCGAGCCAATCCTCACCACCTGTCGACCTCGTGGCTGTGAGCATCTCTTTCAGAACGTCGTCGAGACCGACATGGGGACACTTGAGAGAAGAGGCCAAGTCCATGATTCTTTGAATCGTTCGCAGATCATCGGCTTCTTCCGGTACCCAACTCCCCTTTGCCTCCCCCTTGAGGTCCTCTTTCACTAATTTTAACTCAATCAATGGCACTTTGAGCAAGAGTTTGAATTTACAACCTTCCCAACTTGACGAATAGGTTGGGTTGGATCTGTGTAGAGGAAATAAAATAGAATATTGAAATAACTATAAATAATTTTAAAATAAAATTCTTACGCAGGTTTTCGAGTACTTTTTCTCTTGATGGAAGCGATGAGGAGTGAATCTGCAAAGAGGAACAATGCCCTCTCTTTTCTGGCATTGTTGAGTTGAAGGGGGAGGATATCTTGACGAATGAGATGTCCAAGTCCAGCACCCCAGCCCTCGATTTCCACTTCTCGGTTATCGTTCGGGTCGACCGAGGCGCAGTCAATGTGGAGAGCAAATCGTTTGATCTTCTCAAGAACCAGGATCAATCGAGAGTGATCCTCATGGATTGCCTGTGTGTACTTTAGGAGTTCCTGGAGGTACCATCCAACATGGTATTATGAAGATTTAAAACAGTATGCTTCTTACTTAATAGTTCCTACCTTGACGAGAAGTTCGTAACGCGGTATCCTTTGAATTGGCATGATGAGGAGAGAGTCTAAGTTGAGTTTCCCTTTGTGCTGTCTAGCATTGGCTTCGAGAAATCGTCCCAGGGAAGGCTTCGAAGCCAGCGCCATCTTCAAGGATCCTTTCGCATTTTTCCAGTTTCGGACGAACAGGGCGTAACACTCCAGTAGAGAGTTTTGACGAAACTGAATTGCAAAAAAAAATCGCTTTAAACATTGAAGTTATAACAATTTGAGCTAGAGCTGAGTTTGGACGGCTTATGTGAAATATGATCATGGGGAAAAAAGTTTTGTTGTCTTCTAAAGTTCTTATATTCTTCGGTAACTAATCCATATTTCATTTCCATGCATAATTGTATCCAAATGTTGAAGATGAGTATAAAATATTATGACTTACAGCGTCCAACAGGACGTCTCCTACGGATTGCATGTCGTCAACTACTCGCTTCTGGAGGGCGTCGAGGAGACGCTCATGGTGCCATAAAATCGTAGGGATCTGTTGAAGAAACAAGAAGAGAGAGGGTAATTTTAAATAATTTAAACAAAATTTCGTGGTGAAGAAATGCGTCTGAGATGCTGTAAGGGATAAATGTTGTGTTCTTGTTTCACCACTTGGAGGGTTAATTTGACACTCGGATGTACTGAGAAGCCATCATCATCACTAGAATAGCTAACTCCATTACCGTTCCGACCCATTGTCTCTTTCCCAATTTTGGAGACCAAGGGGACTAAATTACGGGTTTCTTGTTTCCTGACCTGGAAGAAAATCTCCTCGACGAGTCCAGAGTCGATGAAATCTGAAGATTTGAGAGGTTCCATGTACTTCTAAAGAAAGAAAAAATTGAGAAAATGTACTCATCTTTTATTCATGTCATCAAACCACCACTCCGCCTCTCATCAAATCTCCAAAGAAACATCACCACATTCACTTCATTCAGAGAATACCCGGCCAAATCATCACCGAATCTCCGTGTCACACTTAACCAAACTCGTTCCCAATTAGAATCTCTAAAACTCTTTCATTTCATAAATTAAAATCTACATGGGGGGAAATTGTCCCTCCTTTTTGAGGGAAAGTGTCATGGAATCAACTATTATTAGCTTTGTTAGGAAAGACAAATGTATAAAAATGTATAGACATGACTACCTTGACGAGGATCCGGAGGGAGTCTACATATGACCTCTCTGTCTCCACTATCTCCGCCAGCACGTGGCCCCGAGGACTCCCTTCCTGAAACAAAAAAGAAAAGAATTGAACCAATTAGAACCTCTGATTGGCTCAAGGCTACACGAGCCATGATGACTAGTCTGAAGTGAATTCCATTGCGTCCCTTTTCAATGACCCTTTGGATCAATTTCACTCTATCCACAGTCTATTTCGTCTCTCAGATACTAACATGCTAGGAGAAAAACCAACAACTTTTTTTTTTATCTCATTCGTCGAATCCATATTCTGGAAAAGTGACATGATTGACTAGTGTCAGTCAACGTGAGATGACGCTAATTTTACTTCACTTCTACAAACCAATCAACAACTTCTTCACACTTAAATAACAACCCAATTCTGAATTTCTATATTAAACATTTATTATGATGAAAATTCAATCTAGATATTTCAGAATTTGACCTCTAGCTCCAATTATCATGAAAAACAATTTTACTCTGATCTATTTCCACAATATGTTCCTGCAGATCAGAAAATGTAAAAACTTTTTCCATTGGGCCAAATAAGATTCATTTTCTCTCTGTACAGATACAGAAAGAGGAAATCGATCCGAATTTTTGTCATTTTCCTATGGGCATTCGTTTCCCACGTGTTCCGCCGCCTGAGTAAACGGAGAAATAGGCCATGGGTCAGGAGTAAACAAGGACACTCTCAGTAACCCTCAAGGACACCCACAGTAACCCTCAAGGACGTTAACTCCTGACAACCACTTCTGGAAACATTCCTACCCTCTACCCCTCCCCACACTTTTTTTTTCTCTCTAGCGTCAATTCCACAACCAATGAGAATCACTCACTTCTTTCTGGAGATTGGATATCTTAGCCGCAAAGGCAGCGTCCCTCAGGGCCCTCTCTTCCTCTTCTTCGTTGAGGGGCGAAGGGCTAGGGGGTGGAGGAGGTTTAGGGGACGTCCTGAGTCGGAAACTCATCTTGGAGACTTGTGGGGTACAGTGAGATAATTTCTATGGAGAGAGAAAAGGTCTCGGGGAAGGAGAAAGTGGAAGTGAAAGCGAGTGAGAAGAATCGAGCTGGTTTTCATCGAAAATGAGAAAAGTTTTGAAGAAAGTTAACTCACGTCTGCCTCTGCACCAAGAGATTAGAATGGGCCATAGAGGAATTGGGATCATTTATTCAACACGTGATACTTACATCGGGGGAGGATGAGTTATCGCACTTTTATCATCGCACAACCCGTTCTCATCCCATTCAACCTCATTTTTTAATTTTTAATCAAACTGTCACTTTTATCTTAAAAACAGATAACCAATTATGTCCCACGACATAATTCCTTCCCAACCTTTTGATTTTATCTTAACTTTCTAATATTTCAAATTTGCCTCTCAGCCAATTTTAACTAATTTTAAAGAATTCAAAACTTCGCGCGCCTCACCCACTCCTGCCATCTTCTGAGTTATTGTTAGAACATGCTAATTTAAAACATTGTGACTACGTATTTTTTTTTTTGTCTCTTTTTATCCCTTACCAAAGTCCGTGCAATTGTTTGAGGATTGGCACTTCCGGTTCCAGATGTATAAAGAAGCTGTGATGGAGACGAAGCAGTGCGTTGATGGAACCCAATGCTTACACTACCCTCTGAAGAAAACCAACAAATCAAAAAAAATTTATAGAAATTATGTTTTAAATCTGAAACTACACATGCGCTCAATTCTTTATCTCACCTGCATAATTCCCTTGGATTGGTAGGTTTGCACTTATTTTCCTGCATCTGGGATTGGTTGAGTATTTGGGCTGTTTGGTGAGGTTGAGGTCATCCATAGAAGCCATGAGAAGAGAGCTCATGCTCGAAAGTTTGGAAGGTTGACCAATGACCTCGTCGTGTGTTTGACCTACATCTGTTCCTCCTCTTGAGGGAGAAGAAGACTTGGATTCTCTGAGGAAGTCAATTGGTTCTTGACTCGCTCTACTTGGAATGAGCTTGTTCATCTCTGCTTCCAACATTTCCCCGTAAGGTCCTCGAAGAGGTCTCTTGTAAAATCGACCACTCGGTACTCCACGCTTGGTCCCACTCAAACTAGAATTGATACTCTGCGCACGCGTAATAAGCTCCTTCCTTTTAAATTCTTCAACTCCACCAAACTCTTCCTTTTGTGTAGGCATACTCGATGGGGCAGAATTCGAAGCTTTCCCACCTATAAAAATAACTTTGAATTAAACTTTGAATTTAATAATTTGTCCGCAGATCAATTAACGTTTGCAATGTTATCGAGAATAATTACTTAACCTATAGCTTTTTCTTGTGAAAATGCAGAGAGAAAAAACATTTAGGTGGGTGGGTTTTTAGTAATAGGAATGTTCATAAAGTGAGGGGTTTTGACATTACTTTCACAAATTCCTGACTTCTGTGCCTAAAAATTGAACCTTTGACATTTCTCACCTGACTCCGAACTAGAAGAGTCAGCACTACTTCCTAGTTTGAGTGTACTCGAAATACTCTGTGAGTCACGAGTTCCCATGCCAGGTGGTGGACTAGGGCAACTTGCGTCTGAGAGTGTTGCGAGAGGTGGTTGTTCATCAGATCCATCCGATTGGGCAGAAGATTGTCTAAACAGGTGACCCTTGTCTCCTGACTCTTCCTCTGCCCCAGATGTCGATGTGGTGGAGTCTGTGCCAGTACATGGTCCCATCATCAACAAACAGTTCAAAGGACCATCTTCCTCTGGCTTTGTCTCCTCCCCTTTTTCTCTAGATTCGTTTCTCATGGGGTGTCTCTTGAGGTCATCTTTACTTATTGGCTCGTCATCCCCACCCAGTGTAAAACTAACAATTTTTTCCGTCTCAGCTTCATCGAGATCTAGTGACTCACGCTCAGCTTCGTAACCATCTCCGACTAATGGTGGACGTTTGTGCAACGGTGGAGTCGGGGTCACCTCCATGACACCTGGACAAGACTTACCTACGCATCATCAAAATATTTTAGTTAAATTTGACATATCGGACACATGATTTGAATTTGGATCTTTTTTAAATCTAAAAATTAAAAAAAATGTTAAATGTGATTGATTCTTTTTTTTGAAGCGCATGTCCAGACTTACTGTGAGTATGTGAGACAATCGGGAACTCCGAACCCTGTGATTGGGTATTTGAAAGCTGCCGGTGGGGCTTGTGGAGAAGTGGTTTGGGGACATCTGTCTCGGGGGATTGAGGGGTGTCATTGGGGTAGGGTGAGAGTCTGGATGCATTAAGACAGAAAGCGGTGGGTTTGAGTGTAATGGGTGACTTTGTGGAATTCCGTACGTATTTCCCTTCGGAAGTGACATCCACTTGAGAAAATGATGCAGAACGGAACGGAATGGTTCTCGGCGGGAATCCAAAACTGAGGAGAGCGCATGACTCTGAAAATTCTGGAAAGTCTTCTTCCTCTAGTGCTGGAGGAGTGAGAGCAGGTGTACGGATTTCTGATGATGGCGCAATGATACGAAGAGGGCAGGGCTTGATCCCACAACCACAACAGTCCTCCATTCTAAATACAAGCTCAACGACACAATGTCACCAATTTCTCATTTTACTCCAATTACTCTCTGATTTTGAATGATGCTAGTGTGGATTTTCTCTACATAAAAATAAATTAATCACCATGTAAAAGTATTCAAGAAATTATTCTCACAGAAGTATCACTTCAAAAATATTAACAAAACAACGCATCATATCCAACAAGTTGAATTTGAAGAACAATTTTTATACAAATATTTGTCACTTTTGGTCTAACAAGTTTGCTAGACAAAATTTTTGCTAATTTTCACTACGGTTGGTAATTAAATCTCATAAAATTATGAATTAAATTTTGTAAGTGGAAATTCTGGTGTAAACTCTTTAAGTTGAACTCTTTTAAGTTTTCTATCATCTGCCTGTACTTGTAGAAAAAAGTCTGTCCTTGTTTTTTATTTTGCAAATGGAACTCTGTGTTCGAGAATCCTATTTTGCCAACTGAGGGAAATATCCCAAAAATAACTTTCTCCTAATCGTTGGTTTTAAAAATAGAATTTTTTTTCATCTTCTCTACTCTGGCCACTAGGAGCAGGTCGAGTAAAGTACAATCACTTCAAGCTTACTTTGATTTTATATCCTATGTCTTAATGTTGTCACATGTTCCAAGAACGATGGTAATTTTCCGTTTATTCCTTCCTATTCGTAAATACATTCAATTAAATTTATAAACTTAAGAATAAACAAGATTTTAGACTAGGTAAAAATTTAATCCTCATGTGTCATTCTCATTAATGAAGTCCTAATTTAAGTTTAAGTTATAAAATTTTTAAAGCTTACGCTTAACCCGGAAACCTAGACTCCTGAAGATGGTGGGAGATGGAGGATACGTGAGACATACATGGGTCCGAAGTTTGAGAAGACAGTTGGTTCAACGATGACTCCAAACTTTGACCTGGAGATACTAAAGAGGTCCATGGCTTTGAAAGGGAGGAGACTCTCCCATAGTCCCTCTAGATCTACTATCAGGTCAGGAACAGTGCTCTCTCGCAGAGCAGCTCCTACCGTTCCATCATTTTCAATAGGACTCAGTGTACAAGTGGAGTAGACGCAGACGCTTTTCTCCGACTTTGACAGACACGAGAATGCAGAGAGGAGAATAGATTTTTGTATCTTTACCAAATTCAAACGTTCCCGGGTTCGACCTGTTTTGAAAATGCTGTTATCGGAGACGGTAGCAGACACGCGGTCAGAGCTACACGGGACATCGGCGAGGACTCGCTGGTAAATGGAGGAACAAGGGTAGTTACTAGCATTGTATCTTGTAAAAATTACATTAGACGGATGTCCAGTTCCTGTAAAGAAGGCACCATTCAGTGAGTCATCGGAAAATAGTTCTAATAATGAAATATATATTTAAAAAATTCCTTTCAGAAATATGAAATGACGCCACCATGAAAATATTTCCACGCTTTTTCAAAATACAGTAGTTGACGAACATAATACTTTCCGTTATAAGACATTATTGGTTATAAGACCAGATTTCCAAGATGTAATTTGAACCAGCATAATGCATTTAGCATGGTAGAGTGCTTCGTTATAATGATGGTTATAAGACGCAAAAGTTTCGCTGCAAAACGGATATAAGACCCTTAGATCCGTCGTCTATGGTTGCGGTAAGTTCCTTCAAAGTGGTCTAATGAACAAAAAAATATATTTATTTAGAGTTGAGTCTTTGAGCCTCACCTGTGAACTCTTCAAATATTCTCTTGACTCTAGCAAGTCTACTAGACTCAAGGTCGTTGCAAGTGAGTGTGGCAGGACATGTAGTCATGAGGCTAAGGAGTGATTTTGTTCCTGGTCCAGAGCATAAGTCCAACATGTTCACTTCAGGGGTTAGCTCGAGGGCTATGATTGGAACAAGTGAGGCTCCATTTACACAGAGCCAGTCACGCAACCCTAGACAAACAAAAGAGCTGAAGATGTCACGTTTCTACCTCACTGAAAATTAGTTACTAGAAATGATTCTACACTGAAACTAGTCTGCTTGTTTCAATTCTACATTGTGTATAATTGAAAAAAGAAGTTCACTGCACTGTCCTGTCGCTTTCTCATATAAACTCACCAGATTGAGAGTTTCTTCCAGCAGATGGAAAATTGGATGAGCTCCCTGCCTCGAAAGTATAAGGTTTGAGAAAGGGAAAATGAAGTGATGTGTAGTTGGAAGAGTCTGTAAATTTGTAGATACTAGAGAGTTGACTTTGGGGTTGAGCCTCCGTGTTCCTAGGTTGGCTTTGACCTTCGGAATTAGCCAATGGAGAGGGTGTTTGTTCGTCTTGGTAGACAGAGTAGTACTCTGACTCCATCTGGAAATCCTCAATTCCTTTCAGTTTCGTGGGTGGAATGAACTCGGCCACAGCTATGTGAAAACGAAAGTTATTTGGTTAGTGTCATTTAAATTCGTTGTCTTTGTCACGTTTTACCTTCTCGAATGTCTCCTAACACCCTTCGTTCTCCTTCTCCTTCAAATACACCCGGTATTTTCATTTCCGATGTGGCATTTTGGTAAAGCGTTTCCATCTCTTCAGCCACTTTAGTTTTTGCAATGGATTCAAGTGTTTTGTCCAGCTCATCGAGTCGCGAAGCTTCTTTCGTAGGGTTCAATGTTGGTTTGTCCAATTTGAGTTTTTCTCTTCCACGATCCCAAAGAGATTTGAGATCATAAGCTCCCAACGACTCCAACCTTCGACTCACCTAAATACAACAGCTTAGTCGTTTCTGGGACTTAAGATAGAAATACTGGCAGGAAATGAAGTAAACTCGATGCTGACAAATTCAATATTATAATTTTCTGCTGTTGGTAATGAAACTTTAAAGAAAATAACAAATTTTGGAGACTCACTACATCTCTATCGGCAAAAGAGTTGGGGATAGCGATGTACTTCTGAGGAGAAAGTAACCCAAGCCTCATGGAGTGCCACCTTGTATTGTAAACAGAGGCGTAGAGGTCATCAAAGTGCTGGAAAGCTCTGTCAACATTTGTAGTGCGATTTGCTTCAGCTGCCTAGACAAAGAATAACATCAGTCAATTGTGAATTTCCAATGATTTTGCAAAATATTATAATTTATTCAGTCATTGGCACAAATGTAGCCTTTGCCTTACCCAATGATTTTTCTTCCTGCTAGCGGTAGCTTGTGTTCTTGTAGACGAGAAACTCCGGGTCCAGATAACCTTGACCTTTACCAAACGCATGCCTAACTAATCGTTAAACTTAAATTATCGGTTCACGGTTACGTTTTCTCGGCTTAATTTTTTAGAACCAACAATTGCCAAAATAAACATAACAATCCAAGTGAAAAATCAAACATTGACAATGAATAGCGGAAATGAAATACTAAAAATCGTCACACACCACCTTCAACCTTAAGGCATGGGTGAAGAACGGCAACAGAAAATCATTTCAGCCGCAGCCTTGAGTGACAAATACTGTAATTATGCCTGCACAATGGAGGCAAGAGTAGATATTATTTTAAAATTTATCTATCATTTTGCGTAATTTTCTACACTACTTGCTGCAAATTCCCCCAGGATTTTCCTTATTCTGCTCCGAAAATACACTGCCAAAAGCATAAAAATAATATGTACACAGCTAATTAGGAACATATTACAATAAATTTCGCCTAAGTCGAACCCTGTTAACACGAACACCTATTCGCGATCCCGGTAACCATAAGAGGAATTTAATATTCGGTTTAGGTCTGAACAGACCTAATTTTTCTCGACTTTCATACTCTCGGTTTGAGTCTGAGTTTACTGTGACTTAAAAGATTTAAATATTAAGTCCAGACCAACATTTGCACTACATTACAACTTTACCTTCACTAACATGCAGATTATGTAAGAATTTTTTTAATTTCTTTTTTTCACAAGCAAATTGCATAGAAAAAAATTCTGACAGATTCTGCATGATACGGTGTGTTGAGTCTATAAAAATAATTTTTTTTATCATCATTTCTTCCTAAAATGGTTTCATTTGATTAGTATCCGAAGAAAATAAATTAACAGACTGTTTCTTTGTACCCAACACTTAATTAATTATTAAAACATTACGTAATTTACGATTAATAATAAAACAAATGATACTAAAACTTAAATTTTTCTTATAAACCGAAGAAAAACAAAAAAACAAAAGTCTTGGTTTCGATTTAAACTCAGACCTAAAGTGAGAGGGAATTAGGTCTGGAATTGAGTTTTTGAAAGACGGACTAAGTTTAAAGGATAAAGCCCTTCTACGTCACTGATTCTTGGCGCCAATATCATAATTAGGTTTGGGTCAGACCTAAACCTAATATTTAAATCTCTTCATTGTGTGTTTTATCTCGGCTAAGACGAACCAAACGTCTTATCCGAGATTTGCTGTATATATTACCTTAATTATCAATATTAAGATCAAATTAAGAACCTGGCAACTAAAATTCATTATCAAAACATGAAATGTAATCATTGATTACTAATCAATCACGACAGAATACGGAGAAAATAAATAGTTAAGTTCGGCAAATTATTGGACTATTTAGTGAGCTTAAAAGCATACGTATGATGATATCATTTTGATAAAACATATTCGTAAATAATTTTAAAATTTTATGTCTCTTGGAGGAGACCAGGATTGTATGTTGACCACATTTAAATAAAAATCCAATCAATCAATTCAAGCATACAGTAAAATGTACGTATTATTAGGCATAACATATGGCGGAAATTTCTACCTATACGAATTTAGTTCTAATCTTGTGAGTGCACCAATTCTCTACTAATTCAAGAAAAAAATAGTGAGGAAATTAATCAATTACGCAGGACTATATTTTGACTACATTTTATCGATTAAACCGCAGAGTGATCACGGGGAATGCAGAAAATTGTCATCTAAACCAGTTTGAATGAATAGAATTAGGGTAATTGTAAAACCTGACTAAAGGTTATGCTTTAGCCAGGCTGACCAGTCCCTTGACCACAGAATACAATAAATGCTCTCCTCCCTATCTTCTTTTTTTTGTATGCTTATTTTGCAGAGAAACTAGCTCTAATCTCTGCCTGTGACCGTGACCTAGAACGTAATGTGTCCGTCATGGAAGCAAAGCAAACATGCCCATCCCTAAGATCCGTGGCTGGTTGGTAACTGAATATGCACCAACCATGAAAATTTGATCTTTGAAATTATAACTTTTATTTTCTAATTTCAAAATCATCCATCTCCCGCTTGCTGCTGCGTCTGTCCCAAACTCAACAACTTACCAAAAACACTAGTAATAAAACCCGACGAAAGTACGCAATAAAATATTGAAATAAACAGTAAAAAATAAATATAAGTTAATTATTAAATATTAAATTTATTCTTTGCTTTCTTGTAGAAATCTCTGTTACAAACTCCTTACTCCTGAAGGAAAAAATTGCTAATGGTTTACAATAAATACGATTTCGTTTCAATTTATATGACATCTTCAAAGTATTAGTAGCCTTTTCTTCCACGAAATCGTTGACGAGTATCCAACTAAATAGTAAATACAGCCAGACTAAAAAGTTAAACAATATAGAAGAACACACATTGTTAAATTTAGTAAGTTACCAGGGATCGCTTGCATTCAAAAAGAGTTTGGCGAAGTGAAAGACATTCTGACGGACACAGTGGATCCGTCGACTTCATTTGAGCGCATTCACGAGGACTTTTGTTGTGCTGAAAAAAAAATTACAACTTATTTACATAATTAGTCACTGTTTCGAAGTTTAAAATGTAAAAGTAAAGTTTCGCATTGTTTTAAGATACACTTTAAACTTAGGATATCGAATTATCGCGTTGAGCCTTAACTAAGTTGTCATTATTTGTTGTTTCTTTTTTGTTTGTTATTTTGTGTACCAACCTCCTGAACGCAGGCACTGGCTAGAATGCAAAGCTTCAGATCCTCTCGAACTCCTGCACACGGTCTCTTGTCTAATGGATTCACAGTGTCGTCGTAAAACTGTTGCATGTTGAGACGAAAATCTAAAAGTAAAATGTTTATCCTGACGTTTATCTTGAAAATCAGCATCACAGGATTAGTTTTCTAACAAGCAGTTTGAAAGAGAGCCTTCCTAAATGAGAAACTCCATTTGACCCATTTGACATACTGACTGATTGATTACGATGATAGGCTACGAAGTTGAATAAGTATAGTAGCGTCTGGGCGTAAATCCAAAGCTTAGGTGTTGACAAGAACTTGCGAAATAAATATATTACAAATTAAGCAGTCAAGCTAAACCGCCTGCTACTCCGATTCCAATGCCTCCCTTGGCAAGGTCAGAAAAATTGTCTTCAAAACCTTCACCAAACCTTTACGATTCAATTCATAATTGAATTAAAAAGAAAATATACACAGACGCAAGCCTTGAACACTAATTTTCAGGGACTATATATTGGCAAGGTGGGTCTTGAAGTCGGTTAACTTTATTTTTGTTACTAAATAAGCTCGTGATGACACAAACTAAATAAAACATTTTGACTGATGCTACTGGTCTTTAGTTTCATAATACATCTAACCCAAGAAGATGTGCTTCAGTAGTCGCCTGACATGGTTCCCTCAAAGGAATTAAAAAGCATAAAAGCTTAGGATAAAGCCTATACAGCCAACTGCTAATCGGTTGATATGTATAGCTTACGGGAGTTCGATACCCTAAGCCTTTACATAGTGAGGTTCTAAGTCAGCAAACAAATCAAGTCATCATTACCGTATGCAGATCCTTTTTTGGTGTCCACAGAATCCTCCGACGACATGCTTAGCAGATTTTCTTTAAACTTGGCTGGAGTGATTTATTGTTCAGACACAAAACCAATTAATCACCCAGGTAGTTTTCTTTGACGTTTGTGCAAAAGACTAGAAGTCCACTATTTGACGGATGAGTAATAATAATTTGTAAATTTCTAGTCACTGATGGCTCTTAAATCCAGCTTCCAAAATTGAAATTCTGTAAACAAAACTAAACAAATGGACGAATCAGCTGATTGAGTAAACTTTACTCATCCAGTAAAGTTAATCAAAATGTTAAAATAAATTTAGTAAGAAATAGTAAATCTTTTATTATCAAAAATACTTACCAGCAGAGATATGGTATGGCCAAAACTTTAATTTTATTGATAATAAATCAATTGATTTACAATAATAATTATTATTGGGTGTTCAATTGAGAGGAGAGACAGATTTACTTTATATTATTTTATTTTACTTAAAATAAAAATCGCAATTATTGGTATTGTGTTGTGGACTGTGAGTAAATTATACCGATTGAGTATTAAGTCCCAAGCGTCTTTTCTGCGCAACGCGAGAAAGTTTGAAAAAATTAAGATCTTGGATTTTGAGTTGGACTAAAAACTAATATGAGCAACCATAATCTGATGCAAAGTTGGGCACATATATTAAGTAGTTGAATTTGAAATTGTGAAATTGTACTTTTGAGAATTGCCATATTATCCAATTTTTCATCCTGATTCTGAATGTGATATTGGTTAACGAGGCTGAGACCCTTACCGGTCCTTCACGGGTACAAAGTTCATTGAAACTTCCATTCCAACTCAGAATTAGAATTTAATTTGAATTCTCATGGAGGTCCCAAGTTAAAATGAACTCATCCGTGCGAGTCCAATAATTCAGTAATTTTTTTTAGATTCCTCCCTACCCAATAAAATAATGGTGACTAGTTGTTCAATATGGACTATTGCGCGCGCAGTGGGCATATACATATACGCAGTGGGTATTTATTTATGTGCAATGTACTTTTGTATGCGCAATAGGTATTTATATATGCGAAATGAACATTCGCATGCGCAGTGGAAACTTACATACGCGCAATTGACTTTCGCATGCGAATAGGGCCTGTTAGGTTTTCTTTAGATTTAGGTTGTTAGGTTTTCTTTCGGTTTAATGTATTAGATTTTCTTTAATAAGNGGGGGGGGGGGGGGGGGGGGGGGGGGGGGGGGGGGGGGGGGGGGGGGGGGGGGGGGGGGGGGGGGGGGGGGGGGGGGGGGGGGGGGGGGGGGGTTGTGATTGGAATATCACCCCCATAGATGAGTGATAGTAATAGATAGGAAAAGCTCTTGATAAGGTATGTAGTTTTCTGACGACCAATCACTAAGAGAGAAAAGATAAGAGAACCAATCACGAAGAGAGGAAAGATGGGAACTGGTGATGTTGGATTTACAATTCCCTTCCTCGTTGAAGCTTTTTGGCTCACTCTCTCTCACGAGCTTTTCCTATCTTTTACTATCTCTCATCTATGCATCAACCCGTGCTTATCTACTTGAGAGTACTGTTTGTATTGTTGGATTTGTTTGAATAAAGCAAAGCTTTATTCAAGTTTTCAGACAAACTAACTTTTGTAGTTTGAGTTTTTACTGGTAATTGCGTACGCGTTCACATACGTAAATCTAACAAGTTTGACCTCAATTTTCGCCAATTAATTTTTACCGATCTTTCTTGGGCTCTGTGACATCTCTAATTAACTTATTTTGAATAATTTGGGATATTTTGGATGTCAGTTGGCCTGACAGTTGAAAAGTTATTAAGGATTTACTATAAAAAAAAAGCTGAAAAAGTGAGCAAGTTCTTGCGTCAAATGCGAAAAGTTGACAATTGCTTGACGAAAAAAATGCGTTTAAGTTTTTTATTGGTTTTAGAGCTACTTAGCTCTAAGAACAACAATTTGGTTTCTTGTTTTGGCTCATTACTTGACCAAATTTTAGAACGCGAGAGGTTAGGAGGTAAGTCAGGTAAGCCAAATCTTCACACTATATAGCCACTTAACGTAATTACGAGGATCACAACCAAAACATATTGTAACGGTGTGCTCTTTGTCCTGTCTCTTGACAGGAATAGTGGTAGACAGAGACAGAGTACACCACCAATTCCTCTCACTGACCCACCAAATCCCAAACCCCAGATAAACTTACGGACGGAGAATCCAATACAGAAAATGACCCTTGACAATAACTGGACTGACTTTCCCACCGGACAGACGATTGGACAGAAAGACACAAACCCTTAAGAAAGGACAAATTATTTATTTTTTTCAAAAAACTAAACATGAGGCGAATCTTTCCACTTAAACTCTAAAGACAAACTGACACAAATCTCCTCATGCAGTCTCTTTTATTTGAACTGCTTGAGGAGATTTGGACCAATCAGAACCCTCCCATCACCATCATCCTCATTCCCCTAATTACCATTAATGTAAATTTACTTTTTTAATTAAATAACAAATTCTGCGAGTTTTAACTCGCAGCATAACTTGTATAAATTTTTAATTTTTAAAATTATAATTATGATTTTACTTGACGCCTGCTCATCCTGACTCCTTCGTTACAATATTACAAAATTTGGCAAAATAATATCTAACCCTAGATAGTAGTAATTGATAATATGTATTAGTGTAACACAGGGTGAACCAACTTAATCCGGGCCGTAGAAAGTCGCTTTCACCAAAAAAAATTTAAGACAGCAAATAAAGAGCGCGAAATACAAAAGTTGTAAGGAATGAAGTTAGCTTGTGTTTGAGAAAACATTCCTCTGCAAAAATTAATTAATTTAAACAAAGGCCATTCTGTAATGCTGAAAGATGGGTATTTGAGAGAAATGAGCAACTAGAGGAATGGGGTACGATCCCTTGGCATCTATTCCACCTGACTCAACAGAGAACCTGCCGACCCCTCCTCTCTCTGTCTCTCTGCTTTGCTCCATTGCTTTGCATCGGAACAGATATTTTATAGTGATTACAATAAAATTAACTTCACTTTCATCATTTACTATTGTCTATCGCCTGCCCCAAGCCGTTTTTGGTGAAAGGCGAAGAAAGAAGGCCCGGATTAAGTTGGTTCACCCTGTACAATGTCAATCATTACTCCCAACCTTCAATTTTTCGATTGAATTTGAAATAAGATTGAGCTCGTATTTAACTAAAAACCAGAAATGAATGAATTAGAATATTAATTTCAACATTAGGTGCTAAACCATTTTCCTCATTTGGTTAAATCTAACCAATATTACATTTGTTTCACTAGTTAAACCAAAATAATGAGGTTCAAATCGATGCCGAATCCGAGACGAATTCTTTTAGGTGTCAAATGATACCGAAACGAAAACTTGGTTCTTAGTACTGAAACTGAAACCAGCAGACTTTTTAGTCTCGACCGAAACCAAAACTAAATTTTTCGGTTGGAAATCGAAACTGAAACTAATCCAACATTCGGTTTCGGTTTCTGGGAAGTTACATTTGTGACCACCGCACCAAAAGAAAGAATTTTATACCAAACTCGAATCAAAAGTTCTTATTGGTCAATTAATTGAAGAAGGTAGTAGTTAACAATTGGTTGAGGATGGGGCATCTGGCGTTCGGAAACTTGGCCAAGATCCGTGGGATCATCACTTATTCTCTCTCACCGTATGAGCAAAGGGCATTTGCAGGAATAATATCAAAGGGATTACCCAACGTCTTCCGGAGGGTCAAAGAATCTTTCTTTGTTGTCACTATACGTAAGATAACCAAACAGGCCTATTTATTGGTTGGATTCGACCAAAGGGTGGGCAGTAAAATTTTCGCAAATTTCACCATATCGGCTTCGCATAAATTGTGATCTTTGGGCTTGAAGTGAGCATTGGTAACTACTGCTCACTGCGAGTCGCACTCTGTGACTGACTTAATCCAGCTGATTAGCATCGCTCGAATTAGCTGGATTAAGCTGATTAGCGTCGTTAAGCTGATTAGCATGGTTCCAAAGACTCACGCGAAATTAAACTGAGCAACGACTTTAGGGCTAGTTTCCGACTGACGAGGTGTTGGGCATTATTAAAACGACTAATTTTAACTCTTGTGGGAATAGTGACTAAGGAAGGTTCTCGGTCACTTAGCAGGACCTAAGTATTGTAGAGGGCAAGGTGTTGATGCTGTTTTGAGTGTAATTATGAGAGATCTTAACTCACTTTGAACTTTAAAATCCTAAACTATCTATTTCGGAGCTGATTTCTCATGTAAATCGGTTAAAATTGGACAAACTATATTTTGAATAGAATGTACAATACCCTCATTTCACCAGATTTTTAATTCCAATTAGGATTCAGGTAATGAACTGAAAATATTCAATTCAGTAATCTAAGTCGATGATAGAGGATGAGGACGAATAGATGACGAAACAAATAAACCCAATTGATTCTTAGACATTGTATCTGCTCCTGGTCTTGGAAATGTGTCTAGCCCCTACCACATTAATTTTTAGTGCCATTTGGAACCGTGAAACCATATGCATATGAAGCACTAGATACAAGTATCTCATGTCTTAATTTTTTTAATTTCTAGCATTTGTGAGTGGTTACATCCTTTACGACCAAGCGGAAAAGGAGCACCATCGTCTGAGCCGGAAAAATCCAGCCGACTTTGAGGATGATGTATAAGTCAGGAATTGGAGTCAACTGAACATCCGAAAAAAAAAGTGGTAGTTGAGTCAATTAGTGAATAATTTCGCGGTTTATATAGAATACGTAGGATATAATAATAATAAATACTACTACTTGAGCTATACTACAGTTTCCAATATAATTCGTATCTACCAGGTCTATCATAATTAATTATCTGAGGAAACTAAAATCTTCCAGAAAATCAGATTCTGAATTGAAATTTTATTCTAATTCTCTACCTATCTTTTATAGTGAGAATCGGTTATAATAACTTCATCTGGGAGCCAAAAAATCCTAAACTTATAACACGTTATCGTCCAACACTAATTGCAATACATTCGGTCCAAATAGATAAAAAGTATTCAGGTGTAACATCGGAGTTGGCCTTATGTCGGAATTTTTATAACTGATTTTCACTGTATAAAAAAATAATTTAGTTACCAACTGAAATATATTTTATACCACTTTTTTATCCTGTCAATGATATAATTTTAGATGCCGAATGTCATGCAGAACCTTTCTACCATTTTTTTTTATAAAACAACCGAAAAGACAAATGGCTGCTGATCTATGATGTCTGTCCTATTTCATCGATGAGGTAAAGACTCGTTATAAAAATTACATACTGAATTGACTGTTGCTGGCTGATGAAAACTTGCAATCTCTCGTCATTTCGATTTAGAAACCATACAATACATTTATTAGAGAAGAGTGGGATAAATGGACGAATAAAAATTAAGCGATTTCATCGACAAAGGCTTGGGAACAATTGGAAAGTAATCTTCGCCAGTGTGTAAGTGATTTTTATTTATTTGGAAAAAAGTCACCAAACAATTCAAAATGAACTAAGTCTCCAATCTGAACTAATCATTTTGAAAAATTGACTTCTTACCAGAAGATTGGAGCCAGTCTCCAATCTCATCTCACTGAAATTGTTTTCAGTGAAAAAAAAATCATATTTACGATGAACCTGGTCTATAAGACGGAGCAGAAGTATTAGCTTGTTTTTGTTGTAAAAGACGCGTCTTATATACGATTTTACGGTATTACAGTTCCGTGAATGATACTCGCAATTGAAAATTTCAAGGAATTTTACAATGCGGCAACACGGAGATGGCAGAATTCGGCAACCTCGCTTTGTGGTGTACTACAATTTCATTCGCTCAATTACTAATTCGAAGAAAGGGGAGCGAGAGTTCGGTTTTCTTTACACTGGAATACCTAGAAATTACAAAAAGAGTCATTTCAACAAACAAATATTTAACTTTCGCTTTTTTTTTAGACTACAGAATTAGAAATTAAGTTTGGATTAATAATTGAATTGAGGGCCCAATGAATAACTGCTCATCCAACTGACCTCTCGTTCTCCCTCTCACTTCTTTCAGCTCCCATCATTACATTTGTCAACTTTTTCTTTCTTTCAAGGTTAACAATTGCCTTGTTAGCAAGGTATATCCAGTAGTTTGTCTTCCATAAAATATAGTTCAAAACAATTAGTTTTAACTCATTTATACTACTTAAAGACATGTGACGTAGAGTTCAATTTTACGAACACACTTGTCGTAACGTAAAAACTCACCTAGTTAATACATTGTTGGTTGTTCTAAGTTATTTACTCCAAAATGGCTTCAGCGTCGCCGAATAAGAGGTAATGAATAAGGTAAACTTTAGTGAACTTGGCTAATGAATTTTTGTGTTGAATCCATTTCAGTGAACTGACAAAGTTGTCAGAAGAGAGCTTGACACGACAGCCAGAAGAAGTCTTTGACATCATATGCAAATTAGGAGAAGGTTCCTATGGCAGTGTCTTCAAGGCCCTTCACAAGGAGTCAGGTCAAGTCCTTGCCATCAAACAAGTTCCGGTGGACACAGATCTTCAAGAAATTATCAAGGAAATCTCAATCATGCAACAGTGCGATAGTCCTTATGTAGTCAAATACTACGGATCATATTTCAAAAATACAGATTTATGGGTAACGACAATTCTTGACTTTGCATAGTTTTTAGTAGTAATCATTGAGAAAATTTTGTTTTCTTACTAGATTGTGATGGAGTTTTGTGGAGCGGGTTCCGTGTCGGATATCATGCGGTTACGGAAGAAAACACTAACAGAGGACGAAATTTCGACAGTTCTCACTGACACACTAAAAGGTCTCGAGTATCTTCATACAAGAAAAAAGATTCATCGGGACATCAAGGCTGGAAACATTCTTCTCAACAGCGAAGGTCATGCCAAACTAGCAGATTTTGGTGTAGCAGGTCAACTAACGGTGAGTAAATAAAGCTTTCTACGTTTGGTTTCATGAAATGAACGACAGATTTTTATGAATTGGTAGTTAGGTCGAAGTAAAGCACCACCGCTGATTGTATCATCCCATTGGCTCCTAACAAAAAATTCTAGATACTCTACTACAATGGACTGATACAATCAACGGATGGTTTTTTATTCCTAAGAGCAGTTAGGTCAATATACCACAAATAGTCGGAACCGGAAGCTTTTATATAGACGAATACCATCACGACAGAAATTTTATAAATGTGCACAGTTGCTTTCTTACGAATGATTTCAAGTTTTGTTGTTTTTACAGGATACTATGGCAAAACGGAACACAGTCATAGGGTATGTTGTGTGATTTTTCGACACTTTTCATTTATTCACAATATGAGACATGATTCTTAGTAATGGATTTTGACATAAGTTTAGTAATGCATATTTCACGTTGAATGATTGGTACTTTTGTTCGGAATTGTTAGGACACCGTTTTGGATGGCTCCAGAAGTAATCCAGGAGATTGGGTACGACTGTGTAGCGGATATATGGAGCTTAGGTATCACTGCTCTGGAGATGGCGGAAGGTCGACCGCCATATGGAGACATCCACCCAATGCGTGTCATTTTCATGATCCCTTCAAAACCTCCACCCTCATTTCGTAACATAGACCTATGGACTCCAGAGTTCATTGATTTCGTCCAGAGATGTCTAGTGAAGGTATTTTATCCACTTCCACTTTTATTACATTTTTAATATTGAAATTATACAAAGTTTGTATCTAGAATCCCGACAACAGAGCCACGGCAAAGGAACTTCTCAACCACGACTTTATCAAGGTCTCAAAACCCGCAGCGATTCTACTGGGCATGATCAACGAAGCGAGGGAAATTCGAGAGAATCTACAGAATGGAATTTTTCCAACGAAACTCGCTGCTCCATTGGTGTCTTCCAACGACAACAATAACTTCCACGTCAGTCTGCCTTTCATCCAACAGTTTGCTTTGTTTCCTGCCCGAGCACTTTCTACTTATAACCTCTAACAAGCCCATCACAGAATCCTACCCTGCGGATTTTTATTTGATAAAATAACAATAACAAACCTTTATTTCTTTGTTTCTAATTATAGAGTCCATTTCAAGGCTTTATCGAAAATCTCGTCTCTAAAGTTCAACACTTTTTCAGGGTAGAGGAAAAATACACGTTATGTCCTATTTAAATAATCACTTTTGCTACTATGTCACAGTCACAGGAGAGTCTTCTTTATTCAATTTTTTTGCAGATTTAAAGAATATTCTGTCGGGTCTTTCAGTACGAAATCCCTATGACAACTAAAAAATCAAATTCACCCATGTATTATGGATGGACAGAGTCTCTTCTGTGATTTTTCTTTGTCAGAAAAATTGATAGTTTCGTTGATGTTTGATATCTATGCTTATCGCTTCCGTAGTCTTTTTTAGAGCAATTTACAAAGTGTAAATTGATTTTTGTTTTTGTAACAGGATTCAAGTGACAAGACAATGAAACCGGTGGATGATAAAACGCTTCTGCCAGGATTGATTGGTGATAGTTCTGAGAGTGACGGGACGATGATTTCTCACTCCCTCCACGGCACGCTCCCCTCTGACCTCGACAACACCCTCAGCTCCAACCTAGGAACCATGGTAATCAATTCTGATGGAGAAGACGAAGATGATTCAACCATGAAGAGTAACATATCTTTTTCATCTTCCCCGTTTAGTTACGATTTTGAGCTCTGTCTATTACTTCCAGGGCACGATACGGCTGAGATAGATATGGCCAAAAAGTGCTACCGGCCATACTTCATGGACCACTTTGAGAAGAAGGATGGTCCTACAAACGCCCTTAGTCAAGGGACAGAGGCTAATGGTAATCAAGCTCAGAATCAAATTCAGTCCAACGTTTACTATTCCAGTAGGTGTTTAGTTTATTATTTTATGATTTGATTTAATTTTGAATTCATTTTTATTTCTATAAATCTTTGCATTTGGTTTTCTTCTGCTTTTGGCATTGTTTGTGTAGTTGGTGTATTAGATATGATCCGATGTGTTGGAGAGGAGCTTTCATTGGGGATGCATTATTAGCATGAGATTTTGGAAAGTCGACCTCTGACATCTTCCAGTGATTACTCGTTGTAGATTTCCTTCAGGAATCATCAATGTTGAGTTTGGTTTTGTTGGTCTTTTGTTTTAGTGTTTGTTGAGAAGTTACTGTGGCTTTTGTGGGCTTTGGTGTCGTGGGTTTGGGTCTTGCGACGACTCTTCCTACCACCCCAAGAGACGTTAAAGAAGGAATCAACTTCTTATGGTTTGTGTCTAGACTTCCGTGGGAACTCCACACTTCCGCCCGTCCACCTTCCGCCGGCTCTCAATCAGACGCAGTCCGTGCTCTACAACGACACAAAGCAGATGACGGCGGAGGAACAGAGGGAGTTTGCACAGAGGCTGCAGAGACAGCTGAGTCAGATCAGTGGTATGAGTGGAGCTTCGAGTGCTATCCTCGGCTACAGGGGTGGTCCAGAGAACGGGCAGGCCGCCTCAAATCCTCCTGTTCAACTCAGACACGGGAAGCCTGAGATTAACTTGGAAGCGGCCTTCAACGCTAAACACAGCAAAACGTTCATAGACAACATGGATTTTGAATTCGTAAGACTTTTTTTTTAATTTACAAATTTTTTTAAATTACTTGTTCGATTGTGAATAAGGTACTTTTTGAATCCATTAGTGGCGGGAATTGTCCGTCGCAGAGTTTAACCTACGACACCACACTTTACTTTCTCTTAGGCACAGAGTTGGATATCTCGCTCGACTCATACCTCTCAACTAAGATCGTCCATGCGTTTTTCTCATTAACTTTCAAATACTGTTCTCCATTGCTCCCAATTTACGCCTCCGAAACCACCTAGCTTCGGAGACACTGGCTCCCAAAAAATGGGAGCCATAGCTCTGACTCCATGATATTTCAGAGTTGGATCCTGAGTCATGGCTTTGGTTCTGACTCCCATAATTTTTTTTAAATATATTTATATATGGTCTTTCAAACTGCTTTTTCTTCAATAGCCATTAGTTTTATATAAAAATTGCAGTGGGTAGAGTTAAAAGTATGCGTTACTAACAGTAGTGAGTCAGCGCGTGAAGAATGGCTCTAGCTCCTAAAAATTCGGGACCCAACACGGTGTGAGTCAAAGAGCCAGAGCTAAAGAGAACACTACTCTCACATGAAAAATGAATGAGCCCTCCCTACTCTAGGTGCTCTGAAACTACCATGTGCTATACATGTGCATGCTACCTGCCCTCATGCCCTGTTGCCTTCACGAACTAGCCCTGCCCTCTTGCCTTTACGAACTAGCCTTGCCCTCGTGCTCTCATGAATTAAGTCTGCCCTCATGCTAATACCTGCCCTCGTGCCCTCATGATAATACCTGCCCTCGCGCCCTCAGGGCTGCCCTCATCGAGAGGGCACTTTGCTCATGTGTACCATGTGCTTGATGTTGCACATTCGAGAGAAAATGAGTGAGAAGAGAAGGGCTCAATGTTTTTGGTTTGAGAGTGTAATAAGAAGACTCCATTCCATGCTTAGAAATTGAAAAGGTCCTTGAATTTTTAGTTTTTCAAAACAATTTTTTTAAACTTTTGTTAAGTTTACTTATGCCCGCTGACTTACTCCTTTGTGGTTTGGAGTTAGAACCATGACTCTGCGAGTTGATGCTGTGAATTGGGATTCATGACTCTTTCGCAACAGACAAATAAACACAAAGGACTTATCTTTCTTATTTTCACCATTAATATGTTATTTTTTTCGGATTGTCCTATTAGATTTTTAATATTTTATATTGCGTGACTCTGGAGTCAGAGTCATGAGTCTTACTAGGTCTACTACCAAAACTCAACGAGTCAGTGTCATGGCTCCCAATTTAGTGGCTTATTTATGGTGTGCCCAACTGTGGAGTGGTGATGATTTTAAATGTTAGTGGTTATGTAGAAACTTTGACACCGTGGTAAACGGACGAAACCTGATTCAAAAAATACCTTACTCGCAATCGCAATCGAACAGGCAGTAAGTAAGGTAATTTGACTTAAATTGTAGCTTAAATTCCTGAGCTACGATGACCTTGAATGCAAAATCAAGAATCTGGATAGTGAGATGGAGCGTGAGATTGACGAACTGCGGCAGAGGTATCAGGCGAAACGCCAACCAATCATGGATGCCATTGACTCGAAGCGAAAACGCCAGCAGAATTTTTAAACTTCTAGCCATAGAAATTGGACTTTTCGTACCTTCTCAGGAGACCCATTAATTTTGTACAAAAACTCCTACACAGATAAGACTAATTGAGATGGCCTTCAGCACTTTCATACTTCCCCGTGACGAGACTACTTAGACAGGAAAATCGCGTCGAGCTTAAAACGAGCGTTTGTAAGGACGATGAGGGCGGGAACTTAGTTTTTTCTGATAAACCTTTTTTTATGTAAAGTTCTTTCGCTTGGAGGTTCAAGTTTGGGATTTTTTCAGACAAAATTTTGTCGGATATAAAGATCTGTCACTTGTAGGATCGAGTTGTTTGAATTTAGGACACCTTGATTCTTACAAGTTATAATTAGCTCAAGGGACGAATAACCACGCATCACTTGCTGGTGTGAGAGTTAGTACTTGATGGGATATTCAAAATTAGTAAGAGGACGAATAACATTAAACTTCAGACTTTAACAAGACGAGTAGCTCAATAGTTAAGGTTGTCTAATAGTTAAGGACGACCTAATGGCCATAAAACAGAGTTATTACTTGTAATTGAATCCTATTGATACAGAACGACATGAATTGTTCAATATTTTCAAAAAATCCGTTTTTGCCCATATAAGGTGAACATCATAGCATGAGATTCCGGAAATTGCCCATCACTGAACTCATTTGTGATGGACGTAACAATTACCAAAATTTTTCTTGTTTCATTCTGTACGGCTAAAATATAAATTTCAAAATTTTGAAACACTTGATGACGTTCTGAATTTGTAGGGAAGAATTAACCCTCCTAACTAGTTAGTACTTAATATTTGTTAATTCTTACAATGGTTTCCTTAGATTGTTTACTTATGTAAGTGAGAGTAGGTGCCATTTTAACTTCACTCAGCTACTATCAATTTAATACGAGTTAGACTTAATTGTAGAATTTTATTACCATCAATTTAATCTAATCATCATCAACTCATCACCGCCATTATTCTGAAGGTAAATGATGACGACAGTGTAGTTAGTTAAATATTTCCATTGGTAGTCGTCCATAGCCATCGTCCATAGCCACGGAAGAATATTCGTAATTTGTAAAATGAGATTTAGAATTCGTATATAGTCAAAATTATAAGGGAATTATTTTATTCTGTTATGAAGAAGTTGTGATGATTCAACAAAAAAAAAAATAAAGGTCAGTAATCTCATGAAAAGGTACGCGCTTAGTTGGTGCAAATGGCGGCTTTGTCCTCTTCCCATTCAAGCCATTCTCCCTTTGGGCTTATTTTTTATTACTCAAGATTGTATCTAGGGAAAAAATTGCAAAAGTAGTGCAGAAAATGAAGAATTTGTTTAGAAAAAAAAGAAATAGATAACAGAGTATCAGGTTATGTTGTTTTGGGGTCGTACTTGAACGCCATAGAAGAGTATATTTTATTCCATTTGTTCATCTATTGTTGTTATGTGAGGTATGATTAAAAGTAAGTTCTGGTTGTATTTTTTTTTATATTCTTCTGCTGTGTGAATATGAATTAGCTACCCAAGGTCACTTTTTGCACACTCAATTTAATTTCGTGAACCCGCGTCATTGTAATTTCCTCATGAATCAAAAACGACCCACTGCCCGTTTACTTAAATCTATGTCCATTCACCATTTATTTGCACAAACTGACGTATATTTAGCAAAGTTAAATTTCTAACTGGTACGCTTGCCCTAATTTTTTGCGTATTACCTAGTACGAAAATTATTTCTATTTTATCCATTGTTCAATTCAAGTAACATGAAGCAGGAGTGATAATAGAATAAGTGGACATTCTTGTCAATTATTCCCTGATAATAGAATCTCATTATTCAGTTGAAAGTATATATGTAATTGGACTAACTCCTGAATTCTTAGTTGAATTTTCATACTTCCTAGAACGGTTTGACTTGATTTGTCCAAGGAATTTTGTTTTTCTGGTGCATTTCAATTAGAAACTGATAAGAAAATTATTCGAAGATACCTCTGGAATCGAACCCAGATACAACAGTTATTAGGAATGTGCACTGCACATGTCTTAAGAGTAAACTCACAGTTATATCAGACGTTTCAAATACAGTGCTGGAAATATAAAACAAGGAGAAGTTACTTTGGGCCCGTGCTCATTGCTGAAGAAACTCCGTTTTATATTTATGTCCAACCTGTCGTTACGTAAATTATTTTCGGGTGAATTGATGTTATTTTATTAAAGANTCCGTTTTATATTTATGTCCAACCTGTCGTTACGTAAATTATTTTCGGGTGAATTGATGTTATTTTATTAAAGAACACGGGGAAAAATCAGGTCTTCAGGATGAAAGAGTAAGAAGTTATGATTTATTGAAAATGAAGTGTTTTCAAACATAATTAGACACTACAGTAAAAGATATGCGTCTCAGATTTACGTTCGAAAAATTTGACTTTCAATATCAGATTAATTCCAACCTTATTTATNTCCGTTTTATATTTATGTCCAACCTGTCGTTACGTAAATTATTTTCGGGTGAATTGATGTTATTTTATTAAAGAGCACGGGGAAAAATCAGGTCTCCAGGATGAAAGAGTAAGAAGTTATGATTTATTGAAAATGAAGTGTTTTCAAACATAATTAGACACTACAGCAAAAGATATGCGTCTCAGATTTACGTTCGAAAAATTTGACTTTCAATATCAGATTAATTCCAACCTTATTTATTATTATGGGGTGGGGGCACTAACCTGAGCGTTTAAAGGCTGGAGTTCATTTTATAATANTTATTATGGGGTGGGGGCACTAACCTGAGCGTTTAAAGGCTGGAGTTCATTTTATAATATATACTCTATTTTCTTCTTTGCCTTTATTAATAGGGTTAATTTATTTAATAATAGTTAAAGGATTTGGTGCCAATTTTGTAAGTTTATCTTTATTAGAATTAAGAGGGTTAAGCTATTATAGTGGTGGGGCTTCTTGATTAATAGGATTTATTTTAATTTTTGCTTTTTTAGTAAAATTACCTATATTTTTAACTCATTTGTGGTTACCTCAAGCTCATGTAGAAGCCCCAGTTGCTGGCTCTATAATTTTGGGTCCGGAATACCCAAGACGTGGGATCATACCCCACCAGAGACCATCTTTTTGGGATAATCGCTGTTTCAAGCCTTGGCGGGGTAGTCATATCCCGTCACAACCTGTGAGAATAAATTCTACAGAAGCTGTGAATGATTTTTTATTTAAACAAATTAGAGAAATTTAGAAAGAATCTCCGCATGTAAGAATAAGATTGGTTTGTTATTTTCTCCAATCACTGTGTGGGGAAAGAGCAAGTCTTGCCTAGAGTATAGTCGTGAGGAAGTTGTCACTTCCTCACCCCACTCTGCTCTTCACTTTTTTCAAAGTAGAGTCAAAAGTGAAATAATTATACTTCCTCAGGTCTTGCTCATCACTTCCTCTTTAGAAATATCCTTATTTTAAAGTATAGTCTTCACTNTTCCTCTTTAGAAATATCCTTATTTTAAAGTATAGTCTTCACTTCACTTTCACTTCTTCCTCATTTCACTGATTTTTCTCACTTTTACAAAGTTCTCGGTTCGAGAACTTTTGAAGTTCAAGTACGCAGTGATTTACCAAAAGGGGGTAAAGCAAGACAATTAAAATTCTGTGGGATTTTTTTTTTAATTATTTTGACTTTGTAAATTTTATAAAGTGTATAAACAATTAACAATTGTTTAATCTCTTTGTGTTTCGTCATGATCAGGTGATTCGNTTCACTTTCACTTCTTCCTCATTTCACTGATTTTTCTCACTTTTACAAAGTTCTCGGTTCGAGAACTTTTGAAGGTCAAGTACGCAGTGATTTACCAAAAGGGGGTAAAGCAAGACAATTAAAATTCTGTGGGATTTTTTTTTTAATTATTTTGACTTTATAAATTTTATAAAGTGTATAAACAATTAACAATTGTTTAATCTCTTTGTGTTTCGTCATGATCAGGTGATTCGNATAAATTTTATAAAGTGTATAAACAATTAACAATTGTTTAATCTCTTTGTGTTTCGTCATGATCAGGTGATTCGATGACTATCGTCAAAAGTGAAGACAAAGTGACGACCATCAAAAGTGGAAAGTATACTTTGAAGTGAGCGATATAAGTGAAGTGAGTGATAAAGTTATATTGAAGGCAAGAGCAAAGTGATGTGAGGAAGTGAAAACTTTCTCACGACTATACTCTAAGTATTACTAATTAATTATTGATTCGTCAAGATGAAAGTCCATATTAGTGTTCTCCATCACTCTCATTACTAACTCATGACTCTGACTACTATGATTTTTTGGGAATCGGGAGTCAATTGATGACTGACTCCTTTACGGTTGGGAGTCAGAGCCATGACGCTAGGAGTCAAGTCCTATAGTTGAGAGTCATGAATCTTTTCCATCACCACAAATTAACATTTTTTAAACTCCTTTCCAAGAATTCGAGTTTTCTAACTCTTCAGCGAAATATTTTATATATTTTGAATTACTTGACCATTGGAATTTAAGTGTGGACGCATGATTGGAACGTTTTTGCTTTGTCTTTTCGGTTGAGTTTAGGAAGCGGTTGAATGTAACATCTCCATTGTTAAATCCCCATTGTTACATCCCATTGTAATATCTGAAACTAACTAAACCTAATTAAATTTAATGATAGATGTTACAATGGGATGATACAATCAACAACCGCTCCCTAAATCCTACCCGTCTTTTACACTTTTGATGATTCAAGTNGTTACAATGGGATGATACAATCAACAACCGCTCCCTAAATCCTACCCGTCTTTTACACTTTTGATGATTCAAGTTTAATTTCGTTATATAAATTTTTATCAATCAGAATACATGATTAAAAACTCCCATTTTTTTAAATTGAACTTGAACAACGATAATGGATTTCTTGTTTGTAATTTACTCAAAGTGTCTGATCGATTGAAATATGNGTTACAATGGGATGATACAATCAACAACCGCTCCCTAAATCCTACCCGTCTTTTACACTTTTGATGATTCAAGTCTAATTTCGTTATATAAATTTTTATCAATCAGAATACATGATTAAAAACTCCCATTTTTTTTTGCAAAATTGAACTTGAACAACGATAATGGATTTCTTGTTTGTAATTTACTCAAAGTGTCTGATCGATTGAAATATGNAAAATTGAACTTGAACAACGATAATGGATTTCTTGTTTGTAATTTACTCAAAGTGTCTGATCGATTGAAATATGACTTAAACACTCGATATTTTAGTGACTCAACTCAGTAATTTCGTCATTTTTTCTCCCCGCTTTCCAATTTCTTGCCGAATCTTTTATACAGAAAGTATTCAACAGGCTTGTCTAATCAATTCTACAGACTATAGGGCCATAAATAGACAGAAGTTTATATGTATATAGCGCTGTTTAGAATATGCGTAGAATTTAAAAACTCGAGCAGGGGTGTATTATTATACCGTGTTTGCCGGAAATAGTTGCACAAAATTCAAGGAAACACTACTGCTGTACGGTGTAGTAGAAACATGAAATTTTTCTATGTATTTTAATTGTCTATTTTAACTTTTTTAAGTGGCTTATTTACATTTGAAATGATAACGGTTCAAGTCCTGATAGTTAGTATCTTGGAGAATAGTTTTTGACAAGTTTAATTGAAAAGCACTCGAAAAGCACATTATTATTATATGACACAAGAGCTGCTAGGTGACCTAATATCAGTGAAGTATAATGTCAGAAATTGTTACAAAAGTTGAAGGTAAAGATACTGCGCAGACGCCAGAAGAATCACTTCCAACAGTGGAAGATGTAGTAACAGCCGAAGTGGTTGCGGAAATTGCAAAAGGCGTTAGCCCAGGCTCAACGGTTGAGTCATACTCAGCAAAACTTGGAACTAAGTTGGGTGACAACTTCATGTCCATTATGTATTCGGTAAAAATGAAACTAAATCAATTGAATAAAGAACAAACTGAATTGGACGTGATGCTGAAGACGATGCCAAAGAACAATATGAGAGTTCAGATGATTAATGACTGCCATGCATTCGTTAAAGAGTCGAAAATGTACTCCGACGTCTTTCCCACCTTTCTTCAATTTCAAAAGGACCAAGGACTTCAAGACGATGAGATTTTTAAACCATACCCTCTCTGCTACGCATTTTTTGTAAATGGAACCACAGACTACATTGCGCTCCAGGATCTACGCAGTGACAGGTAAGAACCAATCAGAGGATGTAATTATACTCATTCAATACATAACCAGTGGTTATTAACCACCCAGATTACACACATTAGAATACAAATTCAATCTTTTTTTTTGTAGTTATAAAATGGCTTGCCGTCATAGTGGCTTCGGAATAGAGGAGACGAAACTGGTCGTTCAACACATTGCCAAATTTCATGCAATCTCTTTTGCGAAATACCACGGTGACTACGAGAAGTTAATGACGGACTTTCCATACTTGACAGAAAGAATGTTCAGAGCACCATCTGAAACTCCTGAAGTTCAACAACAGTGGATAAAGGAGACTTTCATGCGGGAAGCAAAAATGGTTCGAGAAAAGAATGCTGGGGACGAAGCAGAGGCGCAGGCGATAGAGGGCATTTTTACGGATAACTACTGGGAGAAGATGCACCAACTGCTAGGAACACCAGTAAAGGTAAAAGGCATTTAAAAAAAATTATTATTAAAATTTTTCTAAAGTCGGGAAAGAAGACTCTCCTCAACAGGGAGGAATTGTGGTATAATCTTATTGTAAGTCTACTGCAAATATGCTCATTGTAATTAAAAAAAAANCTCAACAGGGAGGAATTGTGGTATAATCTTATTGTAAGTCTACTGCAAATATGCTCATTGTAATTAAAAAAAAAAAAATTTTTTTTCAAGTACGCTATCATCTGCCACGGAGACTGCTGGACAAACAATTTTTTGTTTCAATATGATCATGNATTTTTTTTCAAGTACGCTATCATCTGCCACGGAGACTGCTGGACAAACAATTTTTTGTTTCAATATGATCATGATACTAACATACCACGAAGATTGAAATTCATCGACTTTCAAATGTCTCGAATTGGAAGTCGTGTAGTTGACCTTGGATATTTTCTCTACACCAGTCTCCAACTTCATGTCCTCAACAACCATGAAGAAGATATTTTAAAGGTCTACTACGACGAGTTTAAGGCTTTTGCTACTCGTCTCGGTTACTTCGATCCTGCCTTAACATTTGAGCAACTTCTCCAAGAATATTCAGACTTTCGATTATTTGCAATTTCCATGGGTTGTATGCTGGCACCAATTACCTCTGCCCAATCAGGAGACATTCCAGATTTAGAAACAATTGCGGTAGACACTGATGAATTGTTCACAGACGAGGCCAAAGAAGCTTGGTTCGGAGGGATGAACAAAGAGAACGGCATTCACGACAAAATTTTAAATATTGCTAAATTTCATATTCCTAAACTAGAAAACAATAATAAATAAATATTCAACTAATTCTCATTTTCAGATCCTCGATCTAAATAGTTTGATGTCATCTCAAATTAAGATCATATTTTCTATATTTNGGTAGACACTGATGAATTGTTCACAGACGAGGCCAAAGAAGCTTGGTTCGGAGGGATGAACAAAGAGAACGGCACTTACGACAAAATTTTAAATATTGCTAAATTTCATATTCCTAAACTAGAAAACAATAATAAATAAATATTCAATTAATTCTCATTTTCAGATCCTCGATCTAAATAGTTTGATGTCATCTCAAATTAAGATCATATTTTCTATATTTNTTAATTCTCATTTTCAGATCCTCGATCTAAATAGTTTGATGTCATCTCAAATTAAGATCATATTTTCTATATTTTGGAGGTCATCAGAAAGTAATCACTAATCACCATAGGTACAGAAGGAGGAGTATTTTTAGGAATAAATGATTCATTTAATGTTTTGCAAGGGATGTTGGAAGGGAAGGTCAGAAGAGCTCTGTTAGTATAACAATGGGTCATTTTGGTCTTCTTTTTTTCTGTTTTTTTTTTTGGGTACGTTGGGTCTGATAAGGGCTCCTAATGGATAGCAAATAAAACGGACCCTGGAGATAAATCAACGAATCCACATATTATTATTGACTTTTTCTCCAGTTTCCACACTCAAATTCTTAAAACTAGACCAAAGGATCCTTAAGGATAGAACAGGATCCTTCCCCCTCCCTTGTGTATTTCATATTTACTCCAGATAACCTGGAAAAGTAGACAGTACAAACAAAATCAATCTTTACTTTCACCTTTGACTTCAAATTAAAATTTTAAAAGTGCTTTTTATTTGTCTTATGACTTTTCTGTTCCACTGTGTGAGCTATAAGTTTGATGATTTATAGACTCAAGGTTTAGGAAAAATAAATTGATGAAATTTCTACCCCCTTCATAAAAAAATATAAAAATTTTAGAATATTTCCTTACCAAAATTANAAATAAATTGATGAAATTTCTACCCCCTTCATAAAAAAATATAAAAATTTTAGAATATTTCCTTACCAAAATTAAGATAAATATAACTTTTATGAAACACGGCGTGTAATAAGTTAAGTCAATGTATTGTTTTTTGACTGGGTACTATTACTTTCCATGTTTAGTTTCAATTGAAGTAAAAGGTGTATGAAATGCGGAAGGACCTTGAGAANCTGGGTACTATTACTTTCCATGTTTAGTTTCAATTGAAGTAAAAGGTGTATGAAATGCGGAAGGACCTTGAGAAGGTAATTAGGATAGACAAGGTGTGAAAAGAAACGTATTTTGAGTCCATTTGTAAGGGGTCCTATAAAAGACCAATAAATCCATATTCTCAGTCTCTTTCTGACATTGGAGTTTGTTGTATGAGATAAGGAGTCCTTTGAGGATCGGGAAAAGGGAAAATGACCCAGACCAAGGCCCAAGGAGTCTCAAAAATTCAATTTGGATTCCTATCTAAGGACCAGCTGATCCTATTAATTACACACGGACAGCCTCCCTCTACTACCAAAACCAAAAAAGGAACCATTCAGTTCCTACCTACGAAAAATAAACCCGCTAAAATCAAACATCCCTCAAGAAATCTAATATTAGTTATGGAAATGTTTTCTTTTTTTATCTCTAGGCATCCTTTTACTTTTTATGTGGATCCACAGTGATAAAAATTACTCACATTTTCCAATATAATTCTATCATTTAGCCAATTTAGGTAGAAAAATTTATAGCTCATCGAGAATTTTTATAGCAGAGTAAAATTGTTTTGGAATTATTATATTTTCTTGGCTATCAATCGTTTTGTCAGACCGTCTCCTGATTAGAATCCAACACTTTTAGCTCTTCTTTTTACAGATCCAATTTTTCTTATGCAGCAGCACATTTGTCTTTAGAAGCGGACTTGCAGCGCAACCATCGAAATCTTCAAAATCTTTCTGTTTCTCTCCAATGATTACCTTGTAATATTTTGAAACCCCATGGAGAGAGAACGACTTCATTCTCAAACTTACTATGGTGTAACGTGTAAGGCATTTGAGAATGACTCTTTTCGAAATTATGAAACTTTTTTCGTTTTTTTTTTTTTGAAAAAAAAAAAAAAAAATTGTAAGAAAATTTTTGTAAATGAAGGTAATTTCTTTCTCTGTTGCGGCGACGAGACAATTGAAGGCGCTGCTGGCGCTAGTTTCCTTACGTTTGCTCCTGCGCCCTTGTCTTTGTCTCCTATTGAAAATTTTTAATTTCTTCACTCCATCNCTAGTTTCCTTACGTTTGCTCCTGCGCCCTTGTCTTTGTCTCCTATTGAAAATTTTTAATTTCTTCACTCCATCGCTTGCTCTCATTGTCGCTATGATTTATTCGAAAATTTTCTAAGAACTTTGATTTATACCCTGCTCCAGAAGATGTGAAGAATAGATTTTTACTGAACAAAGAGTCGAGAAACAGGATCTTTCGTGTTTTTTTCTTTCAACTTTCNCTAGTTTCCTTACGTTTGCTCCTGCGCCCTTGTCTTTGTCTCCTATTGAAAATTTTTAATTTCTTCACTCCATCACTTGCTCTCATTGTCGCTATGATTTATTCGAAAATTTTCTAAGAACTTTGATTTATACCCTGCTCCAGAAAATGTGAAGAATAGATTTTTACTGAACAAAGAGTCGAGAAACAGGATCTTTCGTGTTTTTTTCTTTCAACTTTCCCTTTCATCCGCTACTTTATCCAGTCAAAGAATCAATCTTGAAACTGAACCCTTTAAAAAAAAAAACAATTTTTATACTCTACAATGATTGAAGTATTCGGACTAGAAACCATCATTTTCAACTACTATACATAATAACCTAAAAATAGACAACTACACAGCAACAGCAATCTACGTTACAAGAATACACAAAACAATGTGATAATTCTATGCAATGATAATGTAATAAGTCTACTTTCGTTTTTTTCTTAACTTTGCATAATAATTGAAAAAAAAAAAAATTTTTTTTTACCTTCTATAACATAAGGTTAGTTAAGGTAAAGCAATAGATTATTGCTGAAAGTGATAAGGGTAGGTCAGGATGACTGAGAGTCTTCTCTTCCCTTGGAGATAGAATTTTTTTGGGTCCTTGAGGGTCCCAGATGATCCAGATACATGGTCTCAATACTCTCATTACAGAGTCTCCAACGAGAAAATCGAGACCCATCAACCTTTTTTTTTTAATAAATAATATCTACAAGGCTCAAATTCAAAAAAAAAGGACCAAGGACTTTTCTACTATTCTCACCATTTACAACGGAAAGTTTTCACCTTTAGAGCCTTTTTCTATATACCTTTACTTTCCTCTCATTAAGTTTTTTTTTTTAACTTTTACCAGTTTCAAAATCTAAGGTTTCAGTTTCAACTTCAACTAGTATCATTTCTTCTTTTATTCTTTCAGTATTTTTTGTTCAATTTTTGTCTATTGTTGCATTACAACAATTCCAAAGCGTTCTTTCATTATTNCGTTTTTTTTTAATAAATAATATCTACAAGGCTCAAATTCAAAAAAAAAGGACCAAGGACCTCTCTACTATTCTCACCATTTACAACGGAAAGTTTTCACCTTTAGAGGCTTTTTCTATATACCTTTACTTTCCTCTCATTAAGTTTTTTTTTTTAACTTTTACCAGTTTCAAAATCTAAGGTTTCAGTTTCAACTTCAACTAGTATCATTTCTTCTTTTATTCTTTCAGTATTTTTTGTTCAATTTTTGTCTATTGTTGCATTACAACAATTCCAAAGCGTTCTTTCATTATTCTTCAAGTCTTACTTCTTAATATAAATTTACAAAGAAATATATTCAGTATTAACCTGCATCACTCCAACATCACATTTTTGATTCTCATGGTTTCATATTCACATCTTATAACCGAGATTTACTGTGTGTAAATATTATTACTCTAAAATCTCGTGTTTAATAGACATCCTATTACATTATATGCTTTCGTCTACAATACGCTGGTCTTTTTCCCCACCAAAATCAAATCACTAGATAATATGCTTATTATACGTTTATAATATTTACAANAAAAATTTACAAAGAAATATATTCAGTATTAACCTGCATCACTCCAACATCACATTTTTGATTCTCATGGTTTCATATTTACATCTTATAACCGAGATTTACTGTGTGTAAATATTATTACTCTAAAATCTCGTGTTTAATAGACATCCTATTACATTATATGCTTTCGTCTACAATACGCTAGTCTTTTTCCCCACCAAAATCAAATCACTAGATAATATGCTTATTATACGTTTATAATATTTACAATCCGTCATTTTTTACGTTCATTCTAGATCAAAATGAATGTGTTTAGGTGTATTAAAGACGGGATTTTAGGGAATTATTCTTTATTGCGTTGGACAGGGTGTTTCAAATGTAACGTACACTTCTTTTACTAACTTTCACTGAAACTGAATGAGAGGCTTTTGGAAATTGCATCAACTTGAAGAAAGAAGGTAAGAGCGGGTATTACTAATTTGCGCACCCTCATACATCGGCATTTTTTTAAGCTAAAATAATTTAGTGCAACCACTTAACATTAGAGTGTAGAGATGCCCCGAGTAGCAATACTCGGCCAATTGCCGAGTACGAGTACTCGGTGTATTGGAGATCCCTGTAGTGAGTACTCGGCCTAGTACTCGGCTTCCTAAGCATATGGGGTGTCATTCGATGCGGCTCAACATGTACAGAGCGTTTAAGTGTCATTTTCTTATCTCAAATTTGATGCCGCTGCACACCTGCTGATTTTGAATTTTGAATTTAACGAAACCTACAGATTGTGTTGGGAATTCATTTCAGTTCAGTGCTTTCTAGTTTTGGACTGATCTGAACTGAACTGGAAAGGATTTCAATAATATGTAAAACTGAACTGAAACGAAAAATATTGAACTAAACTGGAAGTGATTAGAAAATAGTGAAATACTGGGCTGAACTGTACTGGAAATATTTTGAAAGTAATGAAGTATTGAATTTAACTGAAGTGAACTGAAAAACTTAAATTGCTAAACTGAAATGGAAATTTTTAAGTAATAGTCTGAACTGAATTGGACTGAATTTTTTTAGTAAATTGCAAAATTCAAAAAAGTATAAAATATATTCTTCCATATATTCTAATTAAAAAATGCTGTAAATTTCCAAGTGAGTTTAGTTTTTAATTTGGAGAAGTTTTAGAAATACTCGGTGCAGTTGGCCGAGTAGTGGCCGAGTACCATTTTCGGATATTGCCGAGTACGAGTACTCGGCAACAAGGCCGAGTATTGCCGAGTACTCGGGGCATCTCTATTAGAGTGAGTTTAAAAAATGCCGATTTATGAGGGTGCGCAGGGGTGCGAAAAGTGCGCAATTTAGTAATATCCGGTAAGAGCTGGTAGATGGAGAGACTGATTTTGGGTAGAGTTGGATAAATATGACTGGGGTTTAGTTTGAAACGATCTGTATATATTTGAAAGGTTTGAGTTGTCCCACGACGGTTGCTTTCTAGTAAGTTTTGAACAATGATTTCCTAATTTTGAACCATGTAGGACCCTTTTGTAAGGGATTTGGTTGTAATAGAAATTTCTTAAGTCATGTTCAGATGATTGGATGATTCCTGATGCTGAGATAATGAGGAGTCACGCTGACAGAATATAAGAAATCCTTAGCTACTGGTCTCCCATCACGTCCAACTATTAGAATATACTGTGCCTAGAAAATTTGGCAACAATGTACTATCACTTATTGTTATAAAATTTACACCAAATCTAACCTATTTCACCACCTCTTCTCAAAGAAACATATTATTTTATAATAAAAATAAATCGAATTGTTGAATTTACAAAAAAAAAATAAAATAAAATTCAAACCGAAAACTAGTTTAGAAAATTTGGAATTCAGGATCAATGGGTCTTATTTTCCTCTGTTGCTCTTTTCCTCCGTTTTACATTGCCATTGTTCCTAAAAATAGGTTCAATCCTATTGTTGTATCTCCAATTTGTAATTCTGGGTACTACTACAGACATTTAGAAAGAACACACATATGGACCAACGGCCTCGCATGACCTTCCCACACAAAACATTCTCAAAATTAGTCTCTATTGACACGACATGGGACGAATTCTGAAGAAAACACTAGCATTTCTTAAAAGTAGGTAAAATTGTTGGAAATAAACATGGTGATGAGCTTTTGGAAAAGTTTTTAACTGTTGGAATTGTTAGTGACGATGGGCTCAAATCTTACCTTTACCAATAATAGGGGGGTATACCCTTGAGAAACTTTGAATTGAAAAAAAAACTGACAAGTTTCATTTAAAAAAAAAGTATTTGTGAACCTTAGAAGATATGGTAGATCGGTATAAAATTGTTTGCCGCTGGAATTATTCATGAGAAGATGGAGACAGGAGATTGGTTAGAAATTGAAAGAGATTTGGTTGCCATGAGTGACAGATGAGATGTGTCTTGATAAGGTATCTCCTGTCCATCCACACTTCCGTCAATTGATCCTTCTTTATCCGGGTGTCCAGGTCATTTGTATTTTCCACACATTTCTAGTCATCTTTAGAGCCCATTGTTTCTCTCAAATGATGGGGATGCGGAGACCCTTGAGAAACTGACCAATGACAGGAACCATCAAGGGCCCCTCCCAAGGACGACTGACAAACAACTTCATATTATGTCTCCAACCCACTCAAACAAACAAACAATCATCTCAATCAATATCATTATGGAAATATTGAGACGTTTCAGGTTCCATTTATTCTACAACGTCTTTCATAATAAAGGTTCCCTAAAAAAATTAAAAGATATTCTACCATTCAGAATTGAAGGTACTTGAAGCGGATTGGTTTTTTTTTTTAATTATCATTTTTGCTGGGAATGATTATATATGAACTTGGTTAATTGTGATTGACCAATAAACTGAATAATAATGTCCTTGACCTTTGTTTGATTGTAGGCAAGTTGGGTCAGGGACAGCTGTTGCGACGGCGTGAATCAGTCAGCCCTTCCCACAAACTTGGCAAACATGTTTATCAGAAAATCCAAACCCTTTTACTGTCATTCAGCCACCCCCAAATCAACAAAAACATGTTCAACAATTATGAAATTCATACGGTAATTTACAACAATAGAAGGTAAGAATTGGTTTTCAGAATCTCTTGCTTTTCTGATTGATTCAACCTCCATTCATTCCACTCATACATTGAGGTGAATTGGTGAACAACGTTCTGGCGCGTTAGTTTGTTACTTAATAGCACATGAATGTGATATCTAATAAGAAGCATTACATATGAATTCTTTTACTACAATAAGTTTATAGAAAACGGAATTTAATGTTTTTATTGTTGATTGGAAAGTGAGGAAGAGGTATGTAGGTATCATAGAGGCAGGGTCAAGGACAGGAGTTCTGGATGATAGAATTGGCGGAAGAAGTTTGAAGTGGCGTGGGAAAATTTAAAACCGGTTCCTTAGGTTTCTGACTCATGGGACGGAAGGAACGGAGAGTAGATGAAAGAAAGTAAAACAAAGAGAAACTCACTTCTATTGTTGTGAACTTCTCTCTATCCTTAAAATCAACAATCTTCTTACCCATTGTTGCTACTGAGAACTTCCACCGTTTTGAGACCCTCTTTTTCCTTTTCGAGTGTTTTCGTTTGTTTGGTAAATTTTTCATTTTCTATCAGAATTTTTACTTTTCAAGTGGCTCTGTTCCATGAATGCGTCAGAATCTTATCCATAGTAGTTGTGTTAATTGTTAGAGAGAAAAATTGATGAGTGATAAGAGACAATGAGAATGTAAAATGAAACTAGTAGCAACTTATACAAAACCGCGAACATTCAATTCAATGGGGAATGAAAATAGAGAAACATCAGTGAGGAAATAGAAAAATTTAGAAAAAAGTTTAAAAAATGAAAAAGAACTGGAGAAATTGTCGGGAAATGAAAATAAAAGTGCGCAGGTCAAGAAAAAAAATAAGGAGTAGGAATGGGAAGCAAAAAAATAGGACCCTCAAACAAACGAATTTGGAAGACAGACGCGGGAAGTAAAATTAAGACTGAAGAACACGAATTTTCATAAAAATTTTCAACATTTGCAAAAAAAAAAATTTTTAATTTCGTATGAAATGAAATTTTGAAACAAAAAACAATTCGTTTATAATTTTGGACTAGAATGCAGACAAATTTTGCAAAAATCTTGGTCAACAGTTTAGACAGAATTTTATGAGAAATTTTCAAAATTTTGCAAAAAAAAAAAAAAAAAAAAAAAAAATCATTTTTTTAACATGTAGGACAGAATTTTTGAACGAAAATTTTCAAAAATTTTGAAAAACATTTAGGAGATTATTGTAAAATTTTTTGTTATTATAAGGTAAGTTTTAAATTAGGTTGTGTTAATCATATAGGTATTGAAAATTGAGTCCTTGGTCTTTCCGCTCGGGTCGAAAAAAAGTGTTAATTAATTATATTATTTGTTGTGATTTTTGTAAAAATTGTGAGTTGATAATTGTAGTTTAGTATGTCTGGTTTGGTAGGATTGGTTGTAGTGAGCTGGTAGTAAGTGAGTTGTATGGGTTTTGTTAGGAAAGTAAACAAAGGGAGTCCCTTGGCAGGGCCTGGGGAGCATGTGGCCTCTGCTCGCCTAGTCCGAGTTCCTGGTCGAGGGCCACGCGTCTCTGGGTCCTCAAGTCGCGTGGAAGGGAGGCAGAAGGACCCAGGTACCTAGAACCAAGAGAAACTACCCAACCACAACCATCCAAGGAACCCCAGACATACTCCAACCACCTGGACACGAATCAGTAGCTCAGAGACCTTCCATCCGAATGCACACAGCCATCTTATCAGTTCTTCACATTCACTTTTTATCTACATCCGATACTCTCTTTCACTCATCATCCAATAATTTTTGACAACTGGACATTCTCGACTTGTCACAAGACTCAGTACATTAAAATCATACGAAAGCTGGACAAATCTCAACAGAATATTATGCAGAAATTATTCTGAACTTTCTCATTCATCTTTCATGTTTTGGTTCTGGGAATATTCAAATAACAAAGAAGTGATTATCATTGGTTCTCAGTAAAATTGTGCTACTAAGTTTCTCAATTTGACATGACTTTCAGACTCCTTCAGAATCTGTGACAGTAATATTGACTCAACAGGTCATATATGAGAATATGAGAATAAGTTCATCAGATACTATCTGATTCTGTATCAAATTGATGATTATGACATATTTATTTTTGGTTCCTTCTTTATTCAGATTATATTTGTTGAAGCTACTTGATTGGTCCTTTGGAATCAGGTATTAATCCGACAACAATTGAATACTCGTTGGTTGTTACTCAACTGGATTGCCTTTTTCTTCTATTGTGCTGCTTGAGTTATTTGAAACTGTTATGGTGATCTTTCTGATTGGTTACTGAGTTCTACGTTAGTGAATTTATCGGTAATTATAATTATTCTTACTGGACATTCTAGATATCTGTGAACCAAAGAATTTAGGGCAATCTTATTGTTGAAGCGTCGTTCTGACTCATTCAACGAATTGCATAAGAGCAACAATGTTGAAAGCAACCTCCGCATCACCCAGTAGTCTCAAAATGGCTCATCATCAGTTTCATATATCATCTCCTAATGCCTCGTCTCTGATTGGTTCTCCAAATTCTCCAATCCATAACCATAACGGCACTCCAAATCATCCTCAAATTCAAACACCTTCACATCTTCAAATCAAAAAAGAATCCGGACATATTTCTCCGGTGTCTGGTTCAGAAAACGATCAACCATCAATGTCAGCGGAACCCCTTTTCTCCGCAAAGTGTAAACGGAAGATCAACTTTGCGCATGTCCAAGTACCACCAAGGGGTCACCAACCCGCCACTGTTGCACGGAGAAACGCCAGGGAGAGAAATCGTGTCAAACAGGTAAACTTTCAAATAAAATATTTAAGGTTATGGTTAAGTCTAGTTTACATCTTTCAAAAAAAAAATTTTTTTTTAACTTGAGCAAACATATTAAATTCAAATCAAATTGATTCTATTTTTTTTTAAATCAAATTTGTGGACAAAAAGATGAGACTCGCTGCAGGCAAAATACTATCCATGAATCAATTTTTGTTGAATCCGAATATTTTTTTTAATTATTGGAGATTAATTCGATTCAAGAAAATTTGTAACTCAGTTTCACAGTACCCCTAGCTTAAGAATTTAAGTACTTTTCAGTAGAAATATAAAATGGCCTGGGGATATCCGGATCTCCGCTCGGATACTCGGATCCACCAAATGGTTCCAATTAACCTAACAACCAGTTCTCTTTCCAGTAAAAAAAAACCCTTCCCTTCAAAAATTTTATTCTAGCCGTTTTTTTTTTCATCTTTTCTAATTATCTGTTCAGCTTCCCTGACTTTCGTCTGTTCAATTTCAAGGGACCATAGGCCACTTTCAAGGAATTTGAAAAAAAAAATAATGGAAATTTTATACCCTTTAGTTTTCGGCAATGACGACGAGTCATCCATCGGTATATTTTTGGAGACTTAATTCTATAGATTTTATGTTTTCAGGTTAACAATGGATTCGCTGCCCTCAAACAACACATTCCTGTAGGTCATCGGGCAAAAAAAATGTCAAAGGTTGAGACACTCCGTTGTGCCGTAGACTACATCCGGAATCTCCAAGGTCTTCTTAATCCGTCTCTCCTCGGTGAGCCGAGGTCAAGTGATGGAGGTCAAGGAATTGACTTTTCACGCCATGAGCACCTTTACGATTTCGAAGGTTCAGGGAGCTACGCCACAAGCAGCCAGCAAATGTCACCCTCATCCAGTGATGACCCTTCGTCACCATCCTTTACCTCCGAAGCTTCCTATGTCAATAGCTCCTCTGGACAAGCTCAGATGACGGCATTTTTTGACTATGAGAACTATGAACCAGTGAGTCCGGATGATGAAGAACTCCTCGATACTATCTCCATTTGGCAACAGACCTAAGTTCTGAGGTAAGTCAAGCAAAATAACATTAATTAAAATCACATTCGAATTAAAAAAAAAATAATAATTCCATAAAATCAAAATATTAAACTGTCACACAAGAGAAAAATTTGTCATGAATGGAAATGTTTTATAGTAATATAAACGGTACGGTGTGTTTTTTCATCGGATGAAACGTTTCTTTATATAAGGTAGAGAATTGTATCAGATAGTAGTATACGGAATTTTACGTAATCAACTATCTCAAAAATTTTATATAAAGAAATTTTATTATATATTGATTTCGTTGTTGCCAAATTTCCAAAATCAGATAGAAAGGGGTAGTTAGATTGTCGAAGGTGATAATGTGCGAATCTTTTTTTTTCTTTTCTTATAAATCCCAAGTCTAGGGCACTGTGCATAAGTAGTAAAAATAAGGTTAAATTGTTGATGGGGTAGATTGTTGGGGGTTATATAAGGAGAGGGGGGGATTGGATCCGTCTGAAAAGGTAATTGTTAGAAAGTGAACAAAAAGGAAGTTAGGTCAGGGGAGAGCCCTTATTATTCTCTTCTATTGGCAAAATTTCTGTAGAGTAGTCCCTACTGAGCTCATCGGAATGAAAAATGTATGAGAGTGGTTGGGGTTGTATTGAGCCTTTGAAAAGGGTCTGTACGTGTGCTCTGAGTTGTGAATAGACGAAGGGTCTCTTTAAGTCCTAGTTTTTATTCCTCTCGGATTCATTCCAGTCCGACGTCGTCCATTGAATTAGATCCGAAGAAAGGTAAATCAATTCTTTTGAGTCCAAGGGCTCAGAGAGAGAGAGAGAGAGAGAGAGAGGGATTCCCTTCGTCTCCACTGTTGCCAAATTTACAACTCACCTTCTCATATTTTTTTTTCTATCTTTTAGGCTCTTCTGCCTTGACATTCAACATTTTACGCGCACCGCTCCTCTTCCAAAATTCAAAAGACTTCAATGGGATTTGAGAAGAAAAGAATCAACAAAAAAAAAACTTCTTCATCTCCTCATTTCCCAATTTATTTATACTAATAATAAACCTTAGTAATAATAATATAAATTCGTTATATTTTAAATCCTAGTAAGTGATGAATAGGAAGAGTAGGAATAATTAAACAATCTGAAATTTACAAATGACAAGTCAACTGTCGGGAACTCACCCGGAACGCTCCTCTCATCATCCCAAGCCACCGATTAATGGTTATTGAATCAAGCCTTTAGAACAGTGTTGCCAACTGGTGGTAGAGAAAATGAAAAGAAAAAGTTACCTCAAGTGTCTTAGAAATTATAGTTTTTTTGAAAATTTGTTATTGTCTCTACGTTTGTGACATGTGATTTCCTGAATGGGATCTTCCAGAAGTACTCAAAGTGCCTTGGCCTTCTATACAGGAGACTGAACTCTGACCCCATCAAACTCATAGAATCATCATAATCTGTACACTTCCTCATTGGCTCTGACATTAGTTAGGATTTCTAGTCAGTTATCTAAGCCATTTTAATGAGAAAGTCTCTTGGACGCTTTAGTAACCAAGTTCAAGAATTACCATTAAATTCATTAAAAATTCCCTCCAATCATCATTCTCACCATGACAAGAGATGGAGACTTGTGAGAACTTATTAGTAATTCTTATAAAGATCAACCTAATCTTAAGTACACGGATAATCATAGGAAGTGAGAGAGTTGTTTGTAATTTTATAGTGAATGTGACGAGATTGGTGGTAAAGAGTGGTGTTAGAATGAGTGGATGTAACATACCATGTATTACTACTATAGAAAGAATCATTAATAAATATTTTAAAATTATTTCAGAAAATTTTTTTTAATTTTAAATTATTTAGTCGTTTCTATGTACTTGCAAAGTTCATCGAATCTTTCAATGTCCCAACAAAATTCAAATTACTCGAATCAGATTTGAATATTCGAATTTTATTCCAATCTGCCTGGTCGAATTTGAATACTCCTGAGACCCCTGTCATTGAAAAACCCTTAACAACGAATAAAAATTTTAAGTTTAAATTTTATAAATTACAATTAAATATAAAACGAAAATTATTCGAGTTACTACTTAATTAACAAAAAAAATTCTGTACGAAGCCAATTATAAAAGCAAATTGCCGAATTTCTTATTCCTTCCCTAAGTTTTCCTTGTAGGTGGACTCTACTTAATTTTTTTTGTTTTTTTTTTTGTAATATAAATAGAGTGGATGATAAGTTCTAGGTATGTTGTAAATGGAGGTCTAATAATTCATGATGGATGGACTTGAAGAGTAACTCACTTCATTCTGCGTTTGGTTTGATTATGAGAAGATGAGGTGAGATATTTGTGATGTGGGTTCTTGTGGGCTGATGTTCTCCTGTGTCTGACATGGGGGTCAGTTCTCTTCCCGGGAGGTCATGAGTAGTGGACTTTGTTCTCCTGCGGGATGTTGCTGGTTGGTAAAGATAGAAGAAAAAGCTCAATTACAGAACCACCCAGGGACAAATTTGACAGTGACAACGGCAGACTACAAACAAAAGGATAGGGATAATTATCCTCCTCCTTCACGCTCTTCTTTCAAAACAAACCTTAGCTTTGGTACTGAGAATCCAACCTAAACTTGGTGGTTTTGGATCCCTAGTCCTTTTTTGGCCAATTTTCCGGACGATTAGGCAGGATTTCTTTCTGGGTTGACTGCATCCTCTGAAAGGGTTAAGGATTGGGGCGAAAAGGGCTCCTGGCTACTCACTCTGACACGCTCCAACGTCCAACCTCATATTTCCGCTACTTTTTCATTCCGAATGATACTTTTTCACAAGAAATGGTCCGAATCCAGTCGCACTTACTGAAATACGAGATAGAGCCCGTCTCATAAACACGAGACTCAATAATAACAATCAAAAATACTGGATTTCGATTGTATAGTCCAACTCAAGAGAAAACCTTCATGGCTCAAGTTTCACTACTGTTATTTCTGAAGTAAGAAATAGATACTTTAGAAATTCAAGAGCAGTCAACAACAACCGTCGCAAAAATTAACAATTTCCAGCACCGCTTTTCAAATTATATGATTCCAAAAGAAACGCTCACTTAATTTGATTTTAGACAAAACCATAGTCAAGTTATGTTCTAAATTTGAAGGGAGATGATGACTGAACCGTGAAAATTTTTTACGATTTCTGCCGTTTATTACAAGCCATGATGCTTTCCGAAAAGCTTAGAAACCTGTTTGCCTGCCATGGAAAGTTTGGTATTTGGTTTAAATAATTACTACGAAACATATACTAATTAATAAAATAAGATAACATGGCAACAAAATCTCTACTAGTTTTTTATATTTGGTTTTTGATTTGGAAAAACAAAAGAATTTTTCCGCATTGCACTTTTCGTAATAAATTACCTCCGTATTAAATTTTTATAAACGTGACTGAACTTCAACCATTGGAGTAAGATAGTGACTGCTGATTGCTGTAAGTAACCTTGGACTAAAGTGAGGCAGCGCTACAGCCCAGTAAAAACAGTCTTTAAAAGAGCCCGTTGAATCTAAGAACTAGGAATACCACGAATATTCGAGCATTCGAATACTTCAAAGCGAAATTGGCTTCGAGCCGAAGCTTCGATATTCGAGGTTCGGCACTAAATAATTTAGGTTGTACCTAAATTACGTGTCAGAGAGGCGGAATTCAAGTAAGCGGCTTACTTTAATTCGGCCCTAAGGGCGGAATTCAAATAAGCCACTTGAGGGTCAAGTTGAGCGACCCTCAAGTAAGCCCTCAAAGGAGGAAATGGAATTTAAGAAAGGTTTTTGCTCAAACTCCACTTGAGCAAACCTTCAAAATTGAGTGAGTCTCGAAAGAGACCCCGACCTCCCTCGAACCCCACTCACACATCATTTTCTTTTTTTTTAAATCAGTTTTTTTTAAGTTTTAAGTTTAAAGTTTTTTAAGTTGTTATTAGTATGAATCGAGTGGTTTTGTTATCAACATTATTAGCTCAACGTCAGAAACGAAAATCAAGGATTTCATCCAGGCGAATAATAATTGAAGACTTCTCAATTCCTATTGAATGTGATCCTAATTTGAAGTTCCGGATCAGATATAGGTTCTCTAAAGACAGTTTTGTAATTAATTATGCCTTTGGTTGAAGATGACCTAAAATCTGGACACGGCCTTCAATGCCCACCATTCTTACAACTCCTGACTGCCCTTCGGTTTATTGCAAAAGGATCTTCTCAGATGGGCGTGGGTGATACGATCAACTTATCACAACCAACAGTGCACAGAATCGTAAAGAAAGTTTCTCTTCTGCTGGCACGCAAGCGTCCACAGTTCGTCAAGTATCCTGACGAACAAGAAGCTCTACTTCTGAAAAGGCTTTTCTTCGAATTGGGAGGCATTCCAAGTAAGTAAAATTTGTTTTTATATGACATGTTAATTACTTTGTCTTTGTAAAGATTGTTGGTGCTATTGACTATACCCACATCCCAATTTCAAGCCCTGGTGGAGAAGACTCAGACGTTCAGATGCAGGAAGGGCTACTTCTCAATAAATGTTCAAGCTGTTTGTAAGCCAAACCTCGAATACACCATCGTAGCAAACTGGAGAGGATCAACACATGACTCCCGGATTCTTGAAACCAGCACTCTGGCAAATGACAATGAGTCTGGTGCCAAACTTGGAAACCTGATTGGGGACAATGGTTACGGCCTAATGGCTGTTGACTACGTTTGACGACAGAACGACCTTTAACAAACAGTATTGACACCTCCAGTTTTCCTTATACATCGGATTACTTACTACAACTTGCTGAAAAGGAAATCACAAAAGTTGAAAAAGAATATGGAGTCACCGAGGGATCCTTTGTTACTGACAACACAGGATATGTCAAAAAAAATGAGAAGAAAGCTGGGGAAAGTTGACGACCTTGGAATCATTCAATATGGCTGCTTTGCTCATTTACTCAATTTACTGGCTCAAGATATTCAAATTCCTCAGGTACAGTCACACATTTTGAAAATAATAAAATATTTCCGTAACACGCATCTTGTATCCGCGTGGTATCGATCCGCTGAAGGAAAGAAGTTAGTAATGCCTTCAGAAGTAAGTTGGAATACCCTTCACAAGTCCATCAACTCGTATTTAAAAAATCGGGGAATTTTACTTCATGTCTGTCATGAACACAGAAGGGAAATTGACCAAGACATCTATCGCCTCGTCAACGACGTAAATTTGGCAACAAACGCCGAAGATTTAAAGGGTCGATTACACCCAATTGCCATAGCTTTGGACCGTTCACAACGTGATCAATCCACCTTAGCGGTTTCGGTCGAATATGGCACAAGCTGGAAAAGAACCTAGTTACCCAACCAGAAGTGAAAACCTCGTTTACAAAACGAAAATCCATGGCCCTGACCGAAAACCACTTCCTAGCGAACATGATTGATCACCGTTTCCGAGGAATGCGACTAACGGCGGAAGAAAAAGAACGAGGTTACTCGCAATTGAGTAAGATTAATGAAGCTTTTGTTCCAATTCTGATGTGCCACTGCGCAGAAGCGGAACCTTTTCAAGAATAATTGTATACAGAATCTATGGGCTCTACTAATCCAATAACGTGGTGGTCGTGTGGATATTCAGCCAAATACTAGTAGGTTCAATTGGAGTGAGACAAAATCTGACTGGTTGAAACTATGTGCAAAATTATTTTCTGCTAGCGCTACCATGGGGGTCTTGAGCGGATTTTCTCAACATTCGGTTTAGTCCACTCGAAACTTCGCAATCGACTTGGGAATTCGAAGGCCTCAAAATTAACATTTCTTTACAAGAATTTTAATTTTAGAGATTCATGTCAGAGGAAGTCAAATCTTGAGTGGATGTGAAAGAACGACACTACTGTTGAAGTTGAAGATTTTGAACTTGAAATCCCTGATGCCTTAGATTCCGACGGTGACGACAGTGAACACGAAGCGATTGAAGTTCAGATTCTTGATTAATTTTAGTTTCCTCAACTATCTATAATGCTCCAAGCCAATCTATAAATTCAACAGAGTTAAATTAGTCAAGTGAAGCATGATGAACTCTGTTCCTCCTCTATTACTTTTTGCAGTAGTGTACGAAGTAAACGAAGTATACCGCTGTAGTATACGGTATACTACGTATAATACGTAGTATACGGTATATTTCAATTATACCGTATTATACCCAACCCTTTTTTTTATACTATTTGGACACCCAATTCCTAACATCTTCCTATCGCGTGTCAGACCTTGGAAAGTCAAATCCATATAATACTCCCGTCCTAACCCCATTCCCAAACTTCTTAAATTTTGACTATTGACTTATTTTCAATTCTATTTACTAATTCACAGCCTGTAGCATCTTTGTAAAGTGAGATTCAATGTAAAGTTTCTATTTGTGACTCCCGACATATTTTTTCCAATTGCATGATTTCAAGCAACCGTTTGTGCTATTCTTGCTGAAATGATTTCTTGTTCTCCAACATTGAGATTTCCAGTCTGTGCTTTTCTTTTTCCATTTTGATGATTGAAGACTCCATGAAGCTTAACTTCCACTTCCTAGGCTTTCTAGTCTCCTCCGATGGGTTTGGAGGTGAACCAGAATCATATGGAGCAAGAGGGGTTGACGTAAGTTTGTCACTGGTCACTGGAAAAATCTCTTGTTCTGAGAAAATGTTCTCCAGGTCCTCTACCAGTTTTCTTCAGAGACTTCCGTTGTGTATAGATGACTTCCGACTACGAATACAAACTCAGATATACCCTGCCAATTTCATAATTGGCAAAGCTATTACCTCTTTTACTGCGCATTTTCATATTTTCCCAACATTTTGTCAGTTGATTAGCAGTTCGTGACGTTACTTCACTTTCAGCGTTGAATTCCTCCATCAACTTGTGCCAACAATTCATTTCCCCTTGTAAGGTCACCTTGTCGGTCTGCTTGCATTCCAGCAATTTCTTGTGGTTACTCACCAATTCAGTTATTAGGGACTTTTCAAGGACAGAAAAATACTTCCTACAATCTTTTTCTTTTGCAGTGTCCATAATTCGTTTTATTGAATTTCAAACGATAAATTAAAACGAAAGAAAAATTAAAACGGGAAGAAAAATGGATTAGAGAGAGAAAATGAAAACAGGAAAAGGCAAGTGTTTTCGTGGAAGGTGTGGCGGGACTGACCCGTCACTTTGAGATTGAGACAGGGATTGCCAAAAAAATTTGGTCTCTGGTGGGGTAAGATCCCACGTCTTGGGTATTCCGGACCCAACGCACTACCATTTGTGCTACAGACCCGATTTGTGGAATCCTGTTCTCAATCTCAATACGACTCCGAAACTCTCCTTCCTAGTCATTCATTGCCAGGTAAGTAGTCTACTGTCTCATTTATGAGTACAGTAGTACAGGGATTCAGGGCTCAAAGTCTTATGCTCAAATCCCCACAAAAGTCATTCCCCTGCAGTTGAGTGGCGCATGTGTGAAAGTGCGTAATTCTCACTCAATCAAGTGGAGTCTGAGATGGGAACTTGAATTCCATCTCCCACTCAAGACTCAAACTCGACTCCAATGAGCTCGAGTCGAGTTAGAGTCTGAGTGATGTACTTAAATTCGGACCTTTAAGCCTTCATCGAATATTTGTCGAATAGTAAAATGTTTTTTTATAAACTGATTATACGATAATGTGAAATACTAAAGATCAAAGAACGAGCGTATACATCACAAACTTTAACCAACTTAAAACACCTAATTAGTACAGTACCATGCAGATTATGTAAGAGTTTTTATTTATTTTTTCTATGCAAGTATGAAACTGTGTGTAAAATAAAATAAAAAATTTCTGACATTCTGTAAGGTAATGTAAACTAAAATGTAGTGAAAAAAAAAGACAAAATCAAACTTCATTGTTGATTTTGGTTTAATTATTTTAAACTGCAACTTGATTTAATATTAAAATATCTGAAAGCGAAAGTGATGAGGTTGTAATAATGGACGCTGGACAAACTAGCTTGATAAAATTTAAACCACCAATTAAATTTATAGCATAATTTTTAGACGAAAATTATACTTCAGGTAAAACGTGGTTTCGATAAACATGAAATTGGTAATTATTCGTCGAATTATTTGCTATTCGAAAGTCAGTGCGAAGTCGAAGCTTCGATATTCGCGTTTACTCGAATAATGGTATATTCGCGGTATCAATACTAAGAACCTTAGACTGTAGTAAGTGCAGTTTTGACTGGGCTGTAGCATAATAATGAGCGACATATGTTACTCTTTACCATAACCTCCCATATTAAGAAGTTGATTGTGTAAGCTTGCTGTAACATTATTCCTTATGGTCATTCCCTGTTTGTTACGAATGCATGTACTACTATATTTTTACATGCTCACGTAACAAGGTGATCTGAGAATGTAGTTCCAACTAATTGTTATTGATTACCTTGGTAAATTATGTTCCAAACATCCAAGAATATGTCGAACTCGAAATAACAATTCATAGCAAAAAAAAATAGAGGTTGAAGAAGCTTTTTCTTACTTTCTCTACTCAAAATCAATAAGTTATTATTTAAATTTCCCGCACTTTGAATTTTCTTGCCTTTTTTGTGTTGACTGAAAGAGCGCGCGGGTTTTCAAATTTGTAATATTAAGCTGGAGAGAGGTGAATAACCTTGTGAGTGGAAGAAGTTGGTGGAGGAGGAATTGAGGAAAGTATTTAATTATTAACTTTAGTTCATTTAATTACTAATCATTCAAATCGATTAACTATTATTTTACTATTACAATGGAAATAGGACAGGCAACGACCTACACTGAAATTAAGGACCTACTCCTTTACTATTCTCCTTATATGATTTTTGCATTCATTGTTGTATTCATTCTTCATTTAATTGGAATTTGGTTGATAGTAAGTTATTTAACGTTTCTCAGGTCTTTCTTTCCCTTTGAAAGTTTCGCGCATAAGGTTATCTTACGCATCGTCTTGCGAAGCAATGCAGTGTCCAAGTTTTATAATTTCATTAATTTATTCTAACGACTAAAGTACATTGTCTTTTTCCTGTAAGGAATGGTTTTGACTTTGAGTAGATTGATTGGTGGAGACGAGACAAAGGGCTAGTTAAATCAAAAGTTGTGTAGTAACTTTTGGCAAAAAAAAATTTTTTTTGTTTTTGTAACTTTCAAAGAATTTTTTTTTTCTCTTGTAGCACAGAGTAGTTGAACAGATTGGTGAGATTCTTTTCAGTGGAGACTGGATGATGGATATGGAAGAAATGGACTTGAGTGACGATGATGATATGAATGTGAACCAAATTCCTCAAGTCTACATGGCACCTCTTCCTTTTCAACCTCCACCAATGTTTCCTCCTGTTCACCCACCGAATTTTGGAAATATGGCACATGCAGGTGCATTTGCTGGATATTTTCAACATGGTTACCATCCACCCATAATTGAACACAGGGTTCATGCCGGTGGAGATTCTCCTCTGGAATTTGATCTCGTTCCTTTCCTACCTTATGACCGATTTGGAAATGTACATGGTAAGTTTACTGATTATCATTTTCAAATATTTTGAAATTTCTTGACCTCACTGATATTCATTAGTATTTGATGATGGAAGCGATGATGAGAGTGATGGTAGTGAAGATGAAATAGATGATGAAATGTTTGACGATATTCAAGTTGATGATTTTGAGTATGATGAACACTATCAAGGTATGGCTCAAAATCTTCCTGACCTTCTCATTGATTTGCCGGAAGAAGTATTTTATGACCCACCTCCATCGGTTGAGTTGAATGTTGGACAAGTGAACATCCCGCCAATGGTGGATGGATCAAATGAAATAATTGAACATCCCGTCTCAGATGATTTAGATCATGATCAGGAAAATCCCAATGGAGAGTTCTACGATGCCGTTGATCTTCCATTTGATAATCGCTCGATTGAGACATACATCGATCTTGCTCGTCGCTACGGTACCGTTTACTTAGTCAACGGTTGTGTCATTGGACCTTATGCAACTTCAACTGAGACCGAATCCAGTGATATCAACGTTTCTGGTGCTAACCAGAACGAATCGTCTATTGACAATCCACTTGGCTCTCTCAACGAAATTGATCATCAACAACCTCATGGAAGTAACGATACTACTGGAAAAATTCAAGAATCAGGTCTATTGGCAAATATGGCATGTGACGGAGTTCTCAATAAGTTGGATCTCGTGGTAGTGGATGGGAAAAATAGTGGATGTGTTCAAAATTCCAAAGTTATCGAACTTGAAGAGGATAATGACAATTTGGCAGAAATTCTGCCAATTGAGGAGGAAAATTAACTTGAAACACGTAATAACAAATACAGTGAGGTCAAAACAATAAGCAGATTTCCAGGCTCTTCCATTATTAAGGGTCAAAGATCTCCCTAATTCAAGAGATCAGGTACCCTTAATAATATAGAGCCTGCGAAATTTATTTATTTATTTGATCTCACTGTAAGAATTACACTTCTTCTAATCGTTGAAGAACAAACATGGAGCAACCTCAATCAAGAGGAATCAACACTCAATTAATCAAAATTAAATACTCAACACATGGTCCTCAACAGTAAAAAAAATAAAACGTAACGAAAATACTAAAAGTAAACTTGCGTTAATTTAATTGAGTCTTTAGTTTTATGATGAACAGGAAGGTTAAATTTGTCGGAGGTAACTTTTTGGATGACCTTGGTACAAAAATGTCAATACTACTGGTTGAGGAAGGTCAGGACACGATCAATCAAATTCATCAGAGGACAGAGCGTTGCAGATTTTAGTTTCTTTTGTCATTTCAAAAAAGTCCGTTCCATCATCTACAAAGTTTCAATGAAAGTGCCTGTTGGCATGAGAAAAGTTTATGAAGTACCCTAACAATGGACCTTCTCTCCATTAAACCCTCATTCACAAAAACCAATTCTTAAGGCCCTTGGAGTCCAAACGAGGCCTACCTACTCCTCCCCCCCCNCCCCTCCCCTCACACACATTGAGAAAGGTGCTAGGTGTAATGGACTGAAGATGAGTTAGGAATTTTTAATTTCATTTCTAGTCCTTCTGGATTCTGGTGATTGATTTTCTGGTTGTTAATTGGCTCGGTAGGAGAAGAGGTCAGGAAGATGGTACACTTGGTCCATAAATCAATGCTTGCGGTTGGACCCCCTATGGTTTTATGACCTCACCTAAACCAACAAGAGAAGTGAGCCAAAGTGTTGAGCCTGGTCGGAGGTCCCTGGCCACGGGTCAGACCAATAAATATCCTCTGCCTCCAGGACCATCAGAATAGTAATAGTAACCAGTGAGTAGTAAAGGTAACAAAAAAATTGCACATAGGAATTCATTTTGTATTTTTTTCAAAAATATATTTAGTGATCTTAAAATTTTGATTTGAAGTTCTATTAGGTAGTATTTGGCAAATTGCTCGAGGTCATGACTAGGTCACCTTGAGCTATAGTTAATTGGCCTTGCTAATAAGCTCTGACTGGAATCAAGGACCCATAAAAAAGTCAACATCTAAAAGCCGCTTGGAAAAGTAAAGAGCGGTACGATTTTTAGGTTAAGAATTTCTATGTAATTTTCTTCCAAGTAGCGGAAGTGCATATATCGTGGATCGCGTGAGAAATCTATTGTCTCCGTCTCGCCTGGGATTTCGCAGAAAATCTACTCCCTACCTGACTCACCTGTGAAAATGGTAAAATAATCAAGGAGATGGAAATGAGTTACGCACCAATCAACATCAAGATCAACTCGTCAGTCTGCTGGAGAACAATAGACATGACTAGAAACTACTCCAACTCTACCTAACAATTCTCCATATGAAAGTAAAAGTGGAAGTAATGACCTTAAGTTTCAAATCACCAAACAAAAAAAAAGAAATTAGAATTTACCAATTTGCTGTCTTTGTTAATCTTTTTGATAATCTTTACTCTCTCAGTCTAAATTTCTGGATTGAATCCATAAGTCATAAGTTTTCTACTTCCGGTCACTCCTATGAGAATACTGTAGGAAGTGGTTGAACTTATGTCCATATGGAAGAACCTGTGGTCATCAGATGTAACTTGTAGAAGCTCATTTTCAACGAAATGGTCTCATATGGTCCAGATGTGAGAAAAGTAATAATAAAGAACTGATGGTTGTCCTCGTGTCAGAGACAAACCCTTCTATTGTCTTCCCATCACCAGCTTCTGAAGCAATAGAGAGTGAAAGTGATATTTCCATATCTATGATTTCAAAGCTTTATGCTCCATTAATTCAAAATTTTGAAGGACTCCGTCTGTCCGCCCACCTTTTATGTCATATGAGGGAGGGGCCATTCGGAATCCTTTCACACCTCAAACCACTGACTGCTCATTTTAAAATTTTAGAATAAGAAACTGGGTCAATTTCTTATGCCCATTGACTCGTGACAGAACACATGTCAGACGGACGAGAAGAAAGGATTAATAATGGGAAGGACAAACACTTCAAGGACCCCCCTGTCAAAACAACAAATAGGCACATGTGACATATCTCATAAAAGATTAAGTTCTAATAATTTTTATTAAACATGTAGTAAATAAGTTAAGTTCACTAAAACTCATTTAAATTAAGACACTTGGATGTAAGATTTGATATTTTTGCAATTTTTAATTTGAACAATGTTGGGGGGAGATAGATTTTGGAAATTGTTCAAGTAGCAATAGATGGTCTGAGGTTGCGTGGGATGTGGTGATATCGTGGGTAGCAAGGTAGTCCAAAGGCATCAGGGAAGAGCATTTCACAGACGGCGAGACTAGAGAAACCTAATGAGGCTGCGACGTAGCATAGAAAAATAATACCTCGCAATGTAGTTTCCTGTTTGAACAGAAAAAGAACATTTCTTATTTCTTAATCAATTATTTTCTGTAGACGGTCTTACAGGACGGAAAATAATTTCATATCTGGTTGGGTAGAGGGGGTATTCAAGAATGGCTCGGTTAGAGTTTTGACCAAACTCAACATCGACCTTTCTGTAGTAGAAGGTCATGAGAATGTAGAAGCCCAATTGGACGGTTACGTAGGGATAGATGACACTGTAGATAGCACAAGGCAAGACATTGTATGTGTAGTACGGTGACAATATAATTGTTACATCTAAAAATAAGAATAAAAAATGGAGGAATTATCGAAGTGATACTAAGGAAATTCTCTGATTCACTCACATCCTAAAAGTTGAACCCAAAAAGTGAGAAGTGCATGAGATCTTTTGATCTTGAGTGTCGTTGATTCAGAATAAAACCGTATACGACAAGCACCTAGTCCTGCCTCTATCATGTAAAAAGCGATGGTGGTAAATCCAAGGAAAGAGTGGGTAATGGCTGGGTAGTAATTAGCAATTGCATAGTCTCTTTCAGCGGTAACGATGACATAACCACCTATAACCATCAATATACTCATCATTGAAACAATTTTGTGACTGACGAACCACAGCGGTCCAAAAATTGCTACACGGTGACTGCATGTAGCTTTGAAGAAACGTGAAATAAACCCATTGAGCGGAATGACGACCATCCAATTGACAATCATGTAACTTGCATGATACCTAAAAAATTATAGTAAAGGTCAATGATGAATTTCAGGTCGTAAGTCATATCGAAGTCAATGGAATTGAATTGGATTTCTTCTCACTTTTCCGCAGCGTAATCAGAATATCCCGCCTAGGAATGTTAAATTAAATAAGAATTAATTATATTCAAGGTCAATGACCTTTTGTATGGAATAGTTGAATAGAAGGATTAAGTACTACATATATTAGAATGAAAGTAATGAATTCTTACAGTGACGATACATTGGTTGGTATATGACCATCTATTGTTGACATGTCCAGTGATGAAAACATGCTTATGATCCTTGAGTTCCCCTAGACATGAAATAATGTTATAAAAAGGGTATTATTTGAATTGTTTGAAATTTTTGGATTGATTGGTGCGCTACCATTTGAATCGACTGTTCCAGCGGCAAGGAGGTCGTAGTATTTATCATGCCTGTGATTGTCCTTGAGAATAGAAAAATTCCAGAAAGGCTTAGAATGAATATAGTGGAGTACAGGGTGGAGTGTAAAGGCACAATGTGTAAAATTTGTTGTCTCATTGAATTCAGTTTTAATTTCACTAGCAATTTTATCAAGATCCTGGTGGGAAATTCCAAATTAAAAACTTAGCTATCACACATTTTCTGAATTTTAAAAAAGTTTTTACCCATTGGGGAAGGACGTTATGTTTTTGGATATTCCAAGTCAAATAGAAAGAGACACTTTTGTTATTCTTCAACTCACAAACGAATACAAGGTCATTGCCCTGAAATCAATTTAAAAAAACTATATAAAAATAAAAGAAATGAGACTTGTTAGTAAATAAATAAATAATAATAATACCATTTTGTCATTGGTGGATATGCCATAAGCTACATAGTGTGGAGTGGTTCGGCGGGAGAAAATGTGATACTTGATTTTAACTGTTTGATTTTTATTAGAGACTGTGTATGTTTTGTTCTTATGAGTCGTGTTCAATGGTCCTTCGTACTCATAGTGGACCAAGTACTCACAGTCTTTGTCATGAAGACATTTCTCATGATTCTTGTTCTGAATCTTAAGTCCAAGGCAGCACACCGTCGAGTTACAATAGTTTTTGGAACTGTGACATCTGTCGTAGATCGACTCGCTCTTTTTGACACATTGATTCTGAAAAAAAAAAAAAAATTTTTTTTTGAGCTAATTTTATATAAAAATTAAAGTTAAATGTTATAATTGTAATAAATTAATTTTACATTTTCATAAATCGTTGGTATACTTGGCCGTTTTCTGATAGTGTTTATAAAAAAATTCATGTCGGCTCCTGTCATAGAAGAAATGATCAAGAGTAATGTCAAGGTCATGCAGATACGCATTTTTCCAGTGACCTCAGATAACCTCTTCTCAAAAATTTACAAACACAAAAAGAAACAATCTTTATTCTCGAAAACCAAAGAATAAAATTAAAATAAACAGATTTTTTTTCAGTTGAAAATTTTCCCAAAAAGACTAAATAATAATAATAAAACTAAAAATTAAATTGTCATTGGTGACTAAACAATGACTTCACTCAATACCATGAAGACCACGGTTAGCCGTGGCAACCATTTTTTCAAAATCATACTATCAAAATTCAGTGGCAGACAACTAAAAGTTTATAACGCCCGTTTTATACTTAATGTCATTCGTCCTTCATTCGAATGAAATGCACTATGATTGATGCATTTTGCAACAAATTTTGCAATCTAATTTACCTTGACAATTAAGATTTTTTGCAAAATTTGTTCCAAAATTCATCAATCATACTGCATTTCATTCGAACGAAGGACTAATGACATTAAGTATAAAACGAGCGTAATAAGATATTAACAATTTTATTAATGTTGTTTTCGAAATAACCCTAATTCGTCAGTTTAATATTTCCCACCAGATTTTAGGTCGCTATGAAAAATTAGACTCCTCCTCCATAAATGAGAGATTTCAGTGCTTTTTTTTTAATTGCTTAAGATTTTGAATTTCTTTTTAATTGCTTAAGATTTTGAATTTTTTTTTTAATTACTTANACATTAACAATTTTATTGATGTTGTTTTCGAAATAACCCTAATTCGTTAGTTTAATATTTCCCACCAGATTTTAGGTCGCTATGAAAAATTAGACTCCTCCTCCATAAATGAGAGATTTCAGTGCTTTTTTTTAATTGCTTAAGATTTTGAATTTCTTTTTAATTGCTTAAGATTTTGAATTTTTTTTTTAATTACTTAAGATTTTGAATTTCTTTTCAATTGTTTCATCTACAAAGCGTTATTTTGGAAATGGTAATCGAGATCTTCATAAGGAGAGTGACGCTGAATTTCCTCCTCTGCTCAGCATTACCAAACGTATAGCGTCATCCTCCTTATGAAGATCTCGATTACCATTTCCCAAATAACGTTCTGTACAAAGGATTGTTGTCCGTAATCCTAAAAAAAAAGAGGCATAAAGTAGTTTGAACGGTATGAACGGTTTTATAAAATTTTGTTCATAAGTTTTTAGCATGGTTGGTATAATTGATGGTGAGGTTGAGGTGAGGTTGAGGTTGGTTGGAGATATTTGGTGCTGGAGTTGGTAAATAGTTTTCACCTGGATAAGTTAAGGGTCCGTTGGCAGATGCAGAAGACTCAACCCTTTGAGTGTTGAGTCCCTTGGAGTGATGTTCTGAGGCAGATGTGTTTGTTTGTCTGATAAGAAGATCCGCATGTCCATTGTTCTCTCTCACCTGCATCAAACCACATCAACATTTTCATTTACCACTAACCAATGACAAATTGACAAGTGAGTTAGTACTAACTTTTATATCACTAACCACATCAACCGCTCACTTACACCTTAACCACCAACTCTAATTTATTTGTTTTCTGACTCAATTTTCAATTTGCATTCTTAAATTTTTACTTGTCTCCTATGAAAAGGCCCGAAAGAGATTAACATAAATTATGCATTTGAATTCGCAAAAAAGAAATAAGTCAAACCTACACGGGATTTTTTTTATACCAACTCGGTAGTCTTGAAACATTAGCATAATATTTAACAAGCGAACCTTTCTGTAGTTATTAGGGTTGTACATGTGCTTAATAGACAGGTAGCGTTGGTAGTGAATTTATATAACTTTAAATTCATACTTTATAGACCAAAACAACGTCACGTGGAATGATTCAAACTTTAAAGTAGTTTAACTCTTAAACAACTTATCAAATGTGAGATTTTGCGCATTTTTATTTTTATTTTTAGCAATTTATACTAAAGTTGAAAATTTGTAATAAATTAAAGAATAAACTTTGAAACCGATTAAAAACATAACTAACTGCCTAATGTAAAATATAAAAAAGAATTTTTTTTTTCGGTTTAGAGTATAAACTATGTTAATTATTAAGCCTGGTACAGAGCGCTCAATAAATATCTCACAAAAGAAAGCAAAAGGCAGTAGCAGAGTGAAAAAGAAATATCTTATTGTTTGCTTTTTTTTTATTGAGCGCTGTCTACATACCATCTTACATCACTTTGGTGTCCTTCAAGTTCAACTTTAAAGTACTAGTCATTTTTTACAATTTCCTTAGTTATAATCTGCATATTCGATTAGCTTCCACATAATTTAGTTTTATTCAGCTTTCTGATGCATTTGTGGACCGACTTGAATTGTTAACATAATTTAATCTGCGCAAGGCTGTCTAATTTTTTTTTGTTATCAAAATTTCAAATTCTCTGAATAAATAAATAAGATGAGCGAAAACGGAGTTAGGAGATCAACCTTTATGGAGGCAGGGCTAGAGTTGAGCCGCGTAAAATATTTTTTGAAAACCAGAGTTGGCACGATGCGCAACAAAACATCAACTGTGTAACCCAATAAATATTTTCATAGTCTGAGTGAGAGCGAAGCCAAAACATAATCTTCAGATCCTCAAGCAATCCCAGATAAAAGTTTCTTGGGAGCTAGAGTTAAATCGGAGCCCGAAAAAAGGTTTTGGAAGCCTAGGAGTAAAAAACATTGAGAGCGGAATTCAAAATAAAAGATAGCGTGGAAGCGGGAGCGGAATCAGAAAAAAAGGCCGATCATTGGACGTGTATGAGTGTCGAGAGCCCAGCTGACTCAACAACACAAAAGTAAGATAAAATTTTTGCCCCATGAAGAAAAACCGTACGGTATTTACTTAACAGTAAAATCAACTGGAAAATTCGCGCATTTTTTTCATTTTCACTCCCCACCTATCAAAGTGCAGTCCGCGTAATACGTGCATATGGGGTTTATCTATATTAACCCTAGCTGTGTAAATTATAAGTATAAATTGAGAAAGACAGAATTTATTACATGAATTTTTCATCTTATCACATTTTAATTTTCTGAAAAGTGAAAAAAAACATGTAAAGTCTCGTTGACTGGGGTACTGTGAGATATTTTGTTGTATTTTAATTGAAGGCGGAGTGAATTATGATGCAAGGGGCCCTTTGAAGAAGAGATTCTAACGGCTTCTTTTTATCTCCTCGTGTCAAAATTAGGTGGAGGAAACCCTTCATGTTTTCCCTTTGTTATATAATCCAGAGAGACTTAACCCTTTCTCATATCACAAAAAAAAAAAAAAAAATTAAAAACAGAAGAGTCTGAATAGCCAAGGGACTCTAGGTTCTAAGAAGTCTTATACATCTAAATAAAAAATCCGTTAGACATCGACTGTAGATATGTGTTGAAAATTATAAAAATTTAAAAAATAGAATTTAATCTATAGATCATATTATCCACAACTTGTGGAGTTGAAGGAGTTTATTGTGATTTCTCTGTTTGTCTGTCTCTGNAATTTTAAAAATAGAATTTGATCTATAGATCATATTATCCACAACTTGTGGAGTTGAAGGAGTTTATTGTGATTTCTCTGTTTGTCTGTCTCTGTTCGTCTATTTCCTTATTTTTCTAATTGACTGTTTCAATAATCAATATATAACAATTTAAATTATGAGCCGAAAAAATAGATGACATGTTTTGTAGTCTCTTAAATTGTAGTTTAACAAATTCAAGGTCATTGACCTTTATCAAATTTTTTGAATTTGAATTTTGAATTTTAACTAAATGCTTGAAATTATTAATTTTATACCATAAAGCCTTTCTTACCTGGACTGACAAGTGGTTTGAAAAAAATGTTTTCAATTGTATACTAATTCTCACATTTCTTTTTTGTGTGTTTTGAAAATAAAATTTTTCATATTATTATTCTCTTCCTAATGAAGTTCCACCAAGGCGTCTAATCCTAAAATCCTGACCTCAAAGGAGGTCAAAAAAAAAACTTTTGAAAAATTTTGTAAAAGGATTTTATTTTTTCCTTTTTAATTTTGCAAATGGAGATAGTCTGATCCCCTTTTAAGTAGACATTGCCCTTAAATTCATGTCCTAATCTCATTAGATGCCCTTTGTATCCCAAACTTCTCTAAGTTTTCTTTGAATTTTGTCTTCTAAATAATGAAAAAAAAAAAGAAAATTGTTGCAGGTAAGTTGGGTGAATTTTATTTGTGTGGTGGGTTTTAATCTGATTATAAGTCCGTTATTCGGAGTCTCCGTTTCTTTTATTACTTGCTCCTTGGAGTAAACTGGGGGTGATAATGAGAAGGGACGAGGAGCCCTGGGGGGACTCAAGACGTCTGCCACTCTCGTGCCTTTTTTTTCATTCTGACACATTAAACATCTTACAGTAGTACTTTATAACTGTAAAGTCTACTACATTTCAAACATTACCAAGTTTTTTTTTACGTTATGTACAGTGTCTTTGAGTAGTAACCATAATATTTATAAAAATTTATAAAGTTTTTAGTTTAAAAAAAAAGAATAAATGTACATGGATTTACGAAAAATTAAATACAAAACACTTTAATTGATGATATTTTCTGCTAACTTTAACTTTGATTTGTTGGGTTTGGATAATAAATAAAAATTTTCATGTCTGTTGAATTTTAGCAGTTATTTTGAAAACATATTGTACGTCCGTCCGTATACCCTTTTTTTTTCATTTCATTTTTCGAATTGACGATCAGATTCATAAGGATTATTCATAAAATTGATGTAATTCAACTTTAAAAAAAAGCGTTCAATTTTTTTTGTTTCTTATTTCAATACAGTTCTTTTAGATTCATCATTGTGTAACAAGTTGAAGCAGTTTCTTCCGCTCCACACGGTTAGAATACCGAACAAAATGTTTTTGAGCTAGACCACTTGAGTCAATCTTCACTTTTCCTATTCAGAATCTCAAGGGTCCCCATTTAAAACAAAAAAAAAACCCTTGCTAAATCTTTTTTTTTTAGTGGGAACTTCGAAACCTATAGAAATATAACCGTTATCCATTGTTTCTATTGCTTAACGGTGATTGGGTGAGAGGTAGTATGGATTTAAAAAAAAAAAATAGGTCAAGGTTAAGAAAAGTGTAACTGGAAATGAAATTTTTTATTTATTTATTTTTTTATTTTTTACAAAAATTCATGATTTTTTGATAACTCTTTAGAGTTTCTCAACCCTTGTGAATTAATAATTAAGTTGAAAATCAGGAAATAAAAAAAAATACAAAAATCCTGTATTCACCATCACCAGCTGTCATTGGACATTAACATTGATGAATAATTGTTATATTGAAGAACAGTTGTTCCAAATTTTGAGTCATTCATATGAAGAATATTATGCGGAAATAGAGGAATGAAGAGGTAGATCTGGAATGAAAATCCTGAAAGTCGGTGACTGAAGAGGTTTTTATCGAAAGTCGGTGACCTTTCCATTTGTTTCCTGAGACTGAGAGGGTAGTTTAAAATAACGGGAGTTTTGTTGAGTAGATTCCCTCTGACTCCTGATTTCCATACGTAATTGGTAGAGAAAGGTGTGAAGGGAAGGCGGGAGTTTTTTTGATTAATTCTCTAGAGTCGAGAGACGTGTGACGATGGGAAAAAAGTACCCAGGTGGCCAAACAGGCTACTCTAGACAAACTCCAAGTCAATCACAGATACCTACTCATTATCACAAATAATAAATATTTTAAAAATAATACTACCAAATGGGTTGAGTTCCCAAAAAACCCGAATTATATCAACTAAAAGTTGAGGGTTTGGAATGATATTCAAACAATTTTGAGTGAGATTCTACACTCCATAATGTCAATAATTGAGAAGTTTGTAAACAAACTGTACTTTTCCTCTCTATCAACTTTACAACAGAAGAAAGACCCGTTGTTTCTGAATTATTAATTTTTTTTTTCTTCTCCGTTTGTATAACTGCTTGGGTGTATTTTTGTGGTAAATAGGAGACGGAAGTAAGACCGGAAGTTGAACATGTGGAGAGAAAGGGATAGCGCACAGTGGACAGGTAGTCACACATGTTTCATCCGCTTCGTATCTATTATTTCTAAAGAGAGCGGGAAAAAACCGGAAAATCATCCCTTGAGGGATTCAAACTGATTTTTTTTATGTAGAAAGCCTTCCGGAAGTGGCCTCTGAACCACTAAATCCGGACCATGAGAGTGGGAAGACAAACTTAGGGATTCGCAGGTGGCCACACATGCATTCCGTTATTCAAAACTTTTCATTTTTTTTTTAATTTTTAATTTTTTTTTTTTCAAAAATTTTATTTTAAAACGAATTGAATAAATAAATTTTTAGCCAAACCAATGAGAATCAGAAGTGAAATTCGAAGAACCTAATGTGATTGGTTGAAAAATTTGAATTTTTGATCAGCTATTACAAGACACACTGTATATTTTGTTGATTTGAATGATTTGAATGTTGAAAGCATTCTTACTTAAAAGATACCAGAGGATTAGTACTTGTGACTCCCTTCTTTCCTCGCTTTTCAAATTTCAAATTTTACCCAATTACTGCAGCTTGTATGTAATAAAATATTGATGAAGAGGTAAGGAAATTAGAGTTAGGAATTATATTATCTAAATTTGTCGTATTTTATTATATATTAATAATCATTGACTTGAGTGAGTGGATAAAGAGACTAGTTTGTGCGTTTATCTAATTTCTACTAACAATATTATNAGCTATTACAAGACACACTGTATATTTTGTTGATTTGAATGTTGAAAGCATTCTTACTTAAAAGATACCAGAGGATTAGTACTTGTGACTCCCTTCTTTCCTCGCTTTCCAAATTTCAAATTTTACCCAATTACTGCAGCTTGTATGTAATAAAATATTGATGAAGAAGTAAGGAAATTAGAGTTAGGAATTATATTATCTAAATTTGTCGTATTTTATTATATATTAATAATCATTGACTTGAGTGAGTGGATAAAGAGACTAGTTTGTGCGTNTTGAGTGAGTGGATAAAGAGACTAGTTTGTGCGTTTATCTAATTTCTACTAACAATATTATTCATGTTTCCAAATTTTCATCACCAAAATTTTGGAGTTGGTCATTAGAAGGCTCAACCTTGACCTCAATGACTTTATGATGGAGAGAAGTGGTTGGTGAAATCTGAAGAAAGGAAGGTGACACAGAACTTCCGGAAGTTTCTTCAGTGTATACAAAACTACCGCTCTCTTCTTCAAGCAGACCAATTGGGATTCCTGATTGGTCAAAGAGATAACGCCCCTCCCCTTGAGTCAGAATTGGACCAAACGGTACATCAGACGGACAATCCAAGAGGACTTTCTCCAGACTTCGAATATAGTCAAGGGCACAACGAAGAGTATCAACTTTTGACATTTTCTTTAGACGAAATCCTTCAGGGATGTGCTGACGAAGGGTCTGAAATCCTTGGTTCACCTAGAACGTACAAAATATATAAATTTAAACGCGCAGCTCAAATACAGTAAGAATAAAAACAACTTCATTTTCAATAAATAAGTGTCAAATATGGACATTTGAGGTATCAATAGAAACTTATAATAACTTAATGAAATAATTTGAAAAGTCAGTGATCTGTGAAGTAAAAGATTAAAGGATCAATGACCTATCAATAAAAATTTTAAAGGGTCAATGACTTGTCCAGCAAAATTTTAAAGAATCGATGACCTGTCAATTTAGAATTGAAAAGGTCAATGACCTATGAATTAAGAGTTTCAAAAGTCAATGACCTGTTAACTCAAATTCTAAATAATATATATAATGACAAGGAGTAGGTTTAAGTCTTACCTGTTTAACTCTATTTCTCTCTCTGGCATTTCTGCGTGCCATTGTGACGACACCTTTGCGTGAGCCTTGGACATTGAGACTAAGTTTGTTACCCCCTGGACCAACCGTTGACATGGTGGTAGTAAAGAGTGTCTCTTCTGACTCATGACCTCTGTCTAATGGCTCCTCCTTAACATGGGTCTGCTGAAAGACATAACTTTCTCCAGTTGTTGGAGAACTTCTATTGTTAAACTGTTTTGGTTGGAGAACATTTGAGCTCAATACTTTCACTTTCTCCATCCTCCAGTTATGCAAATGCGCAACCAATCACTACTTCCCGTTCTAAATGATATCACAAAAATAAATTAACTATATGCTTTCTTCTTTTCTACCCATATAAAATCATGTTAGTTGAATAAATTTTTGAAGCTTAACGACTGAATTATATAATAATAATTATTTAAAAAACCTATTAGGATTTGTCTTACCTTAGTACAAATTCTTACAAATTCTTCCTAAACTCGTTCAATTTAATATAATATGAAGAAATAATACATAATTTAACTTAATTTCAAATGATTTTAATAAGTTTAGGATTTTTAAGTATAAATAATATGTTTTGAGGTGACTCTTTGGCTAAGTCTCCGTTGGGGTACTGAAGGGATGCTTGGGCGTCCCTATGTGAAAATACCTTTGAGAATGATAATGGGTTTCCCGACTCCGTTGTAATTTCCGTTCCCGCATTTTCGATGAAGAATGGACGGGTAGCGCACAGGGCCATATGTTCCTTGGGATTTAGGAAACATATGGACCATGGATCAGAGGGGGACTTCTGTCCGTGGGAATTTATGCTTCCCTACACCGTCCATCACAAGCCCAACCCCAACCCCAAGTCTACCTTATCAGGACAAACACAAAACTTCAACCAATAGACGCATTTTATCACTTTTTACCACCTAAAAAGGATACATTACTACTTATTCATCAAAAAACTACACCCTGGCCCTTAGTTGAGACATTATTTAAAGATTTATTTTTTAATTAATACTTTTAATAATATGATAATTTTTAAAAGGTTAAAAGTTTCTTAAATGTTAGTTGTAAGAAGGGCCATTGTTTTGGGTTATGGCAGTAGAACTTACCACGAAGACATTAGCCTTCGTAGTTAGTAGAATTTTTTTTTTTTGAAAATCATAAAGTACGTGTCTCATGGTTTTACATAGGAACGAGTCTTGGCAGGTGTTATTATAATTATATTATCGATACTCTTCTGCTGTAATAAATGTAAATTGTATTTATTAAATAATGATAAGATAACTAAACGGTAGGTTAGATATTAGGTATAGGTACTTAAAGAGCTGCGACTTTCTGGTTGCTGGCGTTGGATTAACCAATAAAATTCTGTTTCGAAAATGTCATTGCCATTTTTCTAGGTGTAGTTGTTTAGTAAACAAATGAGTTAAGATAAAATATATTGAACAAATGTGAGACACTGCACGTTTTACATTACAACTTTTTTATTTAAAGAGCTGCGACTTCCTGGTTGCTGGCGTTGGATTCAGCACTAAATTTCTGTTCCGAAAATGTCATTGCCATTTGTTTAGGTGTAGTTGTTTAGTGAACAAATGAGTTAAGATAAAATATATTGAACAAATGTGAGACACTGCACGTTTTACATCACAACTTTTTTATTTAAACCGAAGTGTCCTTAAAATCAATCAAATTTCTCTTTTCATGTAATTTGAAGTGATGATTTTTACCAAGGGTAGTGCGAAGTTACAAAATAGAATTTCACACTACTGATTTTTAAAGCATCAAAAGAAACAACCGCTCTTTGCATCAGCGGTTCTTATAAAAATGAATACAACTCACACTCGATGCCCAATTATTATACTCATAGATACTCATTTTTACCTGAATTTGAACCCATTCAATCATTTATGACTCTGAGTGACTCATACTTCAAAAGTGTAATGTATAAAAGAGTCACAAATTACTAAGTATTAAATTCATCAATCAAGATTTTAGTACTGATAATTTCAATTCTAATACTCTATTTAAATACTCACACGTGCATAATTTCTTTTATTGATAGGGTAATGGCCAACGTCAAATAAACTTANATACTCTATTTAAATACTCACACGTGCATAATTTCTTTTATTGATAGGGTAATGGCCAACGTCAAATAAACTTATTGATTGATTTCTAAGTATTCAGAGTAATGAGCATGACTCTTTCTTTATGACTCATTATGTTAGAGGTAAAGTCAACATTGACTCGTGATGAGCTGCTAGCATGTGTCTCATTCATCAGTTGTATGGATTGACTTTTCATATATCACAATTGTTGACAAATTTAACGACAATAAAAATGTATATATTCATTTCGGATATTAGTTAACGCTGCAAAAGGGGAAGAAAAATTGCAAAAAAAAAAAAAATTTTTTTTCAAAATTTTGACTTTAAAATTCTTTTAAGTTTGACCTAGCAGTAAAATCGGAAATNATACTCTATTTAAATACTCACACGTGCATAATTTCTTTTATTGATAGGGTAATGGCCAACGTCAAATAAACTTACTGATTGATTTCTAAGTATTCAGAGTAATGAGCATGACTCTTTCTTTATGACTCTTTATGTTAGAGGTAAAGTCAACATTGACTCGTGATGAGCTGCTAGCATGTGTCTCATTCATCAGTTGTATGGATTGACTTCTCATATATCACAATTGTTGACAAATTTAACGACAATAAAAATGTATAATATTCATTTCGGATATTAGTTAACGCTGCAAAAGGGGAAGAAAAATTGCAAAAAAAAAATTTTTTTTCAAAATTTTGACTTTAAAATTCTTTTAAGTTTGACCTAGCAGTAAAATCGGAAATATAAAATCATTCTTATTAACCTTTTTAAATTAATTAGTTGGAAATATTGATAGCCTGGTTTTATTGTTGATGTATGGAGACAGAGAGAGAGTAAAATTTTCTGTATTTTAAACAAATTTGAAAGTTGTACTTTTTTCATTGGGACCTTCAATTGTTGAGCCGATGAATGCCAAACTCTGTTTGTAAGGGTTGTGGGTTGAACGTTAGACTTGTTTCTGAATATTAGGTTTTGACTTCCTCTGTCGTGTCGTGTAACCATATTTTAATTAATTAATCAACAAAACCAATTAAGTTGTGAAAATTGTTTGGAGAAAAGTATTCGTCCTGCTTTTCCAGTGACCTAGGTTCGACTGTTAATCAGTTAATTAATTCACAAAAAGTAAGTTATACAAATTGGTTGGTAGCCGGAAGAAGGCGGGAATTGAAATTGATGAATATTGTTTATTTATGTGTAATGGTGTCCTTTCTGTCAATTGGAAATGCAGTATAATTAATTGAGGTGGTTTGTTATTTGTTTCAGAATCAGAAGAGCCTTGTGGAAATTTTGTTAGAGAAATGCCTCAGGAAGAAGATTCTAAACCTCCTGCGGCAACAATGGGGATTGAACGNACAAATTGGTTGGTAGCCGGAAGAAGGCGGGAATTGAAATTGATGAATATTGTTTATTTATGTGTAATGGTGTCTTTTCTGTCAATTGGAAATGAAGTATAATTAATTGAGGTGGTTTGTTATTTGTTTCAGAATCAGAAGAGCCTAGTGGAAATTTTGTTAGAGAAATGCCTCAGGAAGAAGATTCTAAACCTCCTGCGGCAACAATGGGGATTGAACGNAGTGGAAATTTTGTTAGAGAAATGCCTCAGGAAGAAGATTCTAAACCTCCTGCGGCAACAATGGGGATTGAACGCATGTACCAGATTTACGAAAAATTGAACTCAGCCGAAGATAAAACAACTGTTAGATATTTGTTTTTATATGTTCTTGGACAAATGAAACATTTATATTCTCCTTATTCATAAATTCAAATTCTAAACAACTTCCCGTTCCTCCATGTCAAAATTTTTAGAAAAAAAAAGCGTAACATTTTCTCAAAAATTAACTATTTTTTCTTAAAAGAAAGGAAACTAAATTATAATAATGTTTTATAGTTCGGAGGTTTGGGAAGATTTGGCATATGCGTGGATTAATAATTATTAATAAAATTGTTATTTGCAGTTGGAGACAGAATATCGTCAGTTCTTGGATGCTGCCCATCGTTCTGATAAGGAGAAGCGCCTTGCATCACAATTCATCACCAGATTTGTAGAGTACTTTCCAAATTCGTATGATGATGCTGTAAATGCAATGCTGGATCTCTGTGAAGAAGAGGATTTACTGGTAAGGCACATATTATGAATCATTGAATTTGAATTTAACCTGTTAGTCGTAGGTTGAAACCCCGAGTTGTGACAAGTTTATTTTTGAACGGAAAGTAGGGTCGCAAAATATACAATTTTTTTAATTTTTTTTATTTGGTTGAATAAACTTCTATTTCTGATCTATTAGATCCGGAAGCAAGTTCTCAAGGACTTAATCACAGTTTGTAAGAAAGTGAAGACATGTATACCAAAAGTAGCAGATGTGTTTAGTCAGTTGATGCTAACAGCAGATTCTGCAGAGTTACAGAACATCAACGCAGGATTCGTGAGTCTATTTCACATTGATGCAAAAGGTTAGTTCATTTTGAGTATTTCTTTATTCTCTTTGTCGCATCTTCTCCCATCTTAACCTTTGATATTGCCGAATTGCATAATATAGGTACGTTGGCTGGATTATTCTCACAAATTCGAGGTGGACCTGAAGTGATGCGCGAAACTGCGATCAAATTACTCGTAACACGTGTGAAGGATTTGAGCCCAGAAATCGCAACTTTGCAGTTTCAACGAGCACTCTACTACGAAATAAAGAGGATCATTCGGGTAAGGTGACAGTTGAGCTTAGTTACTTGGTAGAAATTCATTTTCTACGTTTTTATATTTTAGTGGGTGAGTGAGGAGGAATTTAATACTTTTGTCGACCTAATCATGTCAACTAAACTGATGAAGCTAGTGGGAGGACAGCAGTTGATTATGGATTTGCTGTATGAAGCAATTGGTGTTGAAGAAATGCTTTTTGAGAAGACTCACATTCATTGTTTGTTTACAGCGACTGATCACGTCCTCTCCATCTGCAACGTAAATCATTCACATAATCACTAAATATTTCAAAATTTCTATTCTTTCTTTAAAATATTCAGTCCCAGATTCCACCAGATAAGTTCATCGTCTATTACTTCACGAAGGTGATACCAGCGTTTCAGGAACTGATAAAACTGGACAATTACGTCCAGCAAGGGATTCTAAAGAGACTCTGCGAACTCCTTGTGCTCATGAAGCCAATGAACGATGGCGACTTGCGGCAGTGTTTAGACTCTGCTATGACACTCGCTTTTGTAAGTTATCAGACTTTTAGACACCAAAATTAAATATATGTTGGGCAGAAAATTATATCTCATAATTTGTTATAAACTGTTAGGAAATTCTTCCACCTATCCCATCAGAATCGCAGGAAATCGTGGAAAAATCGGATGATGAACTGAAAATGCCAAATTTCAATTTCTCGCATGCGGAGTGTAGTCTGTTCTTCATACACAAACTGGGTAGTTTCCTACCAGAGTACCTTCCTTCCATGACAGGGCATGAGGAGTTCCGCTCGAGGATACAGTTCTTGAACCGCGGTGCGAGCGCCTATGAGCGAAAGCTCCGAGAAGATTTCAAAAATCACCAGCAAAAGAAAATGGATTTGCAGACTGTAGAAAACAAACAGAAGGTTAGACTCTATTTATCCTGTATTGGATTTTTATCATTTTTCATGAAAATCAAAAGAATTGGATAATTTTATTATTCGATTTTCTTGATATTTAATTATAAAATTTTTTATTTTTTTTTATTGCAAGTGTAAAAAAGTAGTCCCAGCGATATTTTTCCACATGTTGCTGCCAATATATGGACAGCCAGTTTTCTGTCTATCTGTTAGGGTATATCTGTTTACTTTTTTTTTTTGAGCAATATCCCATGATAGCACAATTATCTTTGTATCATTGTTTCTCCCTTGTATTATCTTCCTGTAGACTTAATTCCCAACTTATGCCACGTGGTTTCTAAAAATAATTTGTACAATGTATTAATCATGACATTGAGTTTTGCTTTTGGGTTTACGTATTTTAGATCTCTTCATTGAAAATCGTTAAGAATTTGAACACACTCATTCGGGATCTCTTTCAAAAACCACCAAAGTATACAGGTACTGTAATACTTTCTTGGAAGCCGCTGGCGAAGCCTCAACTGAAGCGACCTGCCATAGCACCCTCTTACCTTGGCCACAAAGCCATACGCACAGGGAAGGACAGAGAAATTCAGCGGTACCAGCCACCAGGTGGAAAGTATTCACGGGGAGGTTCATTCGGTATGAAAACATGTTCTCATTGTTATTTTTTTACTGAAGTGACTCGTAATTTCTTATTGGTTGCTTCCAGGCCCTGGATCATACGGTAGTGGTGGACGTGGAAGAGGTGGAAGTCGTGGTCGTGGAAACTATCGAGGAAGCGGAAGAAGATTTTGAATTTGAACATTTGAATTTTCTTATGCACGGTTATTTCTGGAATAGTTAATTTAGAATAGCTTACAAAAACAATGTTTAAAATACAGCACTCAGACTCATCAGAGAGCACACATTCACAACCAGCACTCAGACTCATCAGAGAGCACACATTCACAACCTTCTTTTTGAAAATTTCAGTTTAGTTTTTACTATTGCAGTTTTTGAAATATCTTCAATCGAGTTCGTATAACTTTCTTTGAGTTCTGTTTAAGTGTTGATGAATATTTGAACATAGTAAAAATTTTACGTCTGGCAGAGTTGCGTCAATAAGTGAAAGTTCTACCGGTTCTTTTTTTGGTGAGAATGTTCCAAGAAAATTCAAATTCAGGCAACCAAATATGAGGATTCAAAGTTTGTTCAAATTTAAATTTTTTGGGGCATTGTTAGTGGAAGAGGGTATTAAAATACGAATCTTCATCTAACCACAGCCATATCTNTTTAAATTTTTTGGGGCATTGTTAGTGGAAGAGGGTATTAAAATACGAATCTTCATCTAACCACAGCCATATCTAAGCTGGTTTACACTTAAATTATATTTACAAGATTAATTTAGTCACATTGAAATTAGTATAATATTTGCATTAAGTTAATAAAAAGAATCATTATTTGCTATACCAGGGCAAAATAGTATTATTACAAATTATCAGCGATTTCACACATAATCTTATCCCTCTCTGCTGATGGTATTATAGGAGTTTTTCGTTTCTTTGGCTTCTCCCTTGGTTCTGGAAGGACAGGTATTAGCACGGGATCAATTTGATCTGGAAGNTGAGCTGGTTTACACTTAACTTATATTTACAAGATTAATTTAGTCACATTGAAATTAGTATAATATTTGCATTAAGTTAATAAAAAGAATCATTATTTGCTATACCAGTGCAAAATAGTATTATTACAAATTATCAGCGATTTCACACATAATCTTATCCCTCTCTGCTGATGGTATTATAGGAGTTTTTCGTTTCTTTGGCTTCTCCCTTGGTTCTGGAAGGACAGGTATTAGCACGGGATCAATTTGATCTGGAAGTTCTGTGAGTGCAGTTTTGATAATATCAAAGGACTTCTCGAGATACTTTTGAAAACGGTCACATGTGTCGTAAGTAAGTCTCTTTTGGATTTCCATCATCACACGAAGCGTCTCTCGAGCCTGAAAATAGCCCATAAAATTTAGTTTATTAGTTTTCAGGTTAAAATACTTCCCCGATATAATTCTTCGATACTGTTACTGAAAATAACATTTCCTATCAAGAACTGAAAATTCCCATTGTTTCCTATAATTCGTTTTTTTTTTGTAATTCCGGAATTGTCGGTAATATAGGCATTTCACTTCAGCTGGTTGACTTATATCAAGTAACTACACCTAACTTCTCATGTACATTGTCCCAAAAGAATGTTCCGAAATTACAATTTTCAAAAAATCGTAACTTTTTTTCTAGTTGTCCCTGATACTTGATTAAAAAAAATTCTCCTCTCTACTTTCGCATAATCTTTCTGAAACATGTAAACAGTATCATCTAAAAAAATTTTTTTTTTAAATCCGTAAGTAATTTTATTAATTGAAAATGCAAATATAAAAAAAAAATATTTTAAGGCAGAAAGTTATATTTTTTATCTTCCTCTCTTCAGCAACGATAGCGGCAGCGCCANTTTTTTTTAAATCCGTAAGTAATTTTATTAATTGAAAATGCAAATATAAAAAAAAAATATTTTAAGGCAGAAAGTTATATTTTTTATCTTCCTCTCTTCAGCAACGATAGCGGCAGCGCCAGGGTCTTGTTTGGTGTATGAGATGTATGAATGGGCGAATGTATCCACACAAGTGAAGTCCCAGACCAATGGTTTTCCTCTAGACCAGGGGACGTGTCATTCCATCTGGGTGTTTTCCGTTGGTTTATGGAGTTTAATTGACAATTTTTGGGACAAAGCTTCCTCCNAAATGCTTTCCTTTTGGAAGAGTGCCCAAAATGGAAGTGGCGTTTCCTCGTTGAATAGCTAGACTTATTCGCTGGATCAGAAACGATGTAGAACGAGGTTCTCCGGATGCGATTTTAATTTAATTGCCAATTTTCTTAATCAAGTTCAAACCTTTGGGTCCCCATACTCCGCTTGACTCGACAGCGATAGGAACGAAAGTGAATTTATTGTCTGGCAGAAAGTTATATTTTTTATCTTCCTCTCACATAGCGGCANGATAGCGGCAGCACCAGGGTCTTGTTTGGTGTATGAGATGTATGAATGGGCGAATGTATCCACACAAGTGAAGTCCCAGACCAATGGTTTTCCTCTAGACCAGGGGACGAGTGTCATTCCATCTGGGTGTTTTCCGTTGGTTTATGGAGTTTAATTGACAATTTTTGGGACAAAGCTTCCTCCAGCAAATAGCATGGGTCAAAAGTAACTTCCAGTAGTCCCAAATCACTGGTTGGACTATATAGTTCGAATTTTTTTTAAGCTCTTATCAATAAATTTCAGAGGAATATGCCATAATCCGCATGTTTTCATCACATTCTTTAGCGCATTTATGCCCAAAATAAGGAACAAAAAAAGTAACTTCGACCGTCAACCACGCGCAACTTTCAGTTGTCTATCGAAAAGTACATTTTGTAATGTTTAAAACTTTAAACTTAAATCTCCGGAATTAAGTCTGTAAATTTATTTTTGCCGATTTCTAATGAAAATTGTCATGCCCAGCTGTGCTTGCTCACCCAAGGTGGTTGGACAAGAAATATAAGCGCGTCTTTCACATTTCGAATTTGGAGGGCAGAAGGCGAGGAAATTGAGAATATCACCACAACCAAAAAAGTGTAAGACAAATTCTGCCTCTCACGATATGTATGTGCATAAGTAACTAAATTCTGACTGATTCGATAATCACCTGATGTGGTCTGAATTCATTGATGAGATGGTGCATATGTATAAAGAGGAGACTGATGTCGTCTATTTTATCCTGTCTTTTGGAGCTATCAGGTGAGAGAATCATGATTTCGAGAAGATCTAAGTAATTAACGAGAATTGAATGATTCAACTTCTTCAGTTCTCTCCGATGATCTAAATTGTTTGGGTAGAGACGACGAATTCCCTGATGAAATTAGGAAGAGTCAAATGTTAAATTCATGATCTGATTTTAGTAATGAATTGAGGTTATTACCTGACTCTCAAGAGGTCGTATGATGGCATCATCTGCATGGAATTGTGTCCCAAACATAGTGTAGGTATCATGCACGGGTGGGATGGGCGGTGGTTTGGGTACTCTGCCTCGACGGACGTTCTCGTCAGTGTAGTAATTGATGTAAGTAAACGGTGGGAGAGGAAGTGAACTCTGTGCAGTCGACTCCCGGTTTTCTCGAGTTGAATCATTCATCTTACAATAGCTAATCTAGTAATGACTACTAATAATTAATCAATTAATAACTACTTCACTTTTTCAATAATCAAATTCAAACACAAAACAAAAAATTGGGATAACTCAAATCAAATTGGAAATTGGAATTCGTTCTTCAATTTTTCACCTTTTTGAAATTTTGCAAAAAATTTAAATTTAAATTAAGTGAATTTTCCCCCTTTTTTTACTCCGGGAAGAGTGAAGTAGGAGGCTCATTTGAACGGAGAGTGAAGTGAGCATACTACATAAACCCAATAACAATTGAATAAACTAATGATTACAAAATAGAAACATTAAAAAGTAAATTAATTAAACTTTATCTTTAATAATATTCCAAAACAACTCACCACTAAAAGAGGGTTTAATTTGTAGAATAGCCCCCCTTCTGGGATTCGAGTAAGTGATACGGTAGTCGACTGGAAATTTAGCGTAGATTACAAATCAGGCATTCATTGTTGGCTGTCAAGTCAAATTTTGAAAATTTTTGCAAATNGGAAATTTAGCGTAGATTACAAATCAGGCATTCATTGTTGGCTGTCAAGTCAAATTTTGAAAATTTTTGCAAATGTGTGCCAAAAAATTTTTGTTGGTTAATGACTTACCCAAAGTAGCGGTCCGGATTCCGGATTTCAATAAGTTATACATTAATCGATCAGAAAATTAACGCAGATCACAAATTTAACATTCATCGTTGGCTACCAAGTCGAATTTTTGAGAGAAAAAAAATTTCAACTTTTTTTTTAATTTTGATTATTTATATTATTTAAATATTGAGACGGAGCAGCGCCAATAATAATTATTATTATCATAATTATAATTATAATTATTTTTGTTAGTTTTGCTGCGAGCTCAGTGCTCGCAGACTTTGTAATTGAATCATTTGTTAGTTGTCTGTGAGCTTAGTGCTCACAGACAAGATAATTTTTATTCATTTTGGTTTGAGTCTGTGATAAGTCCATAGACTCAGAATTTGTATAATTTGTATTGGAAAAACGCCCCCATTCATTTCTCCAAAAGAAAGGAACTGCATGAAGAAAGTTTTTCCAGTGAGTCGCGTCCTGGTCATCAGTAGACCAAGACGTGTTTTTGGTCTCTCTCTCCTGAGAGAGTTTTTGAGTTTTGTTGTCTGTGAGCTTAGTGCTCACAGACAAGTTAAATAAAAGTTTGTTTTATTTGTTATCCGTTTTTTGTGGTCAGTCCATTTATTGTTGTCATCGGTAGTGTCATCGGTCGAGTCCAGGATCCATCCGTCCATCCGTAAGTTTGTTTGGGATTTGGGGTTTGGTGGGTCTTGGGTTGAGGAGTCGGTGGTGTCTTTTGTCCTGTCAGGAGACAGGACAGAGAGTACGCATCGTCACAATATATATAAGTAATGAGGTGTAGAGGTTACGATTTCTTACGATTTTCTTTGGGTTTTCTTTTAGGTTTTCTTTTAAGCTTATTTTAGGTTTAGGTTAGGTTTTTTTAGGTTTAGGTTGTTAGGTTATTTTTAGATTTAGTTTGTTAGGTTTTCTTTAGGTTTAGTTTGTTAGGTTTTCTTTAGTTTTAATTTGTTAGAGTTTAGATTTAGGTTGTTAGGTTTTTTTTATGTTTAAGATGTTAGGTTTTTTTAGGTTTTCCTTGCTAGATTTTATTTAAATCTTTTTATGTTATCTTTAGGTTTGCTTTTAGGGTGTTAGATCACTAGTTTCTCTTTAGGTTAGTTAGGTTNTGTTAGGTTTTTTTAGGTTTAAGTTGTTAGGTTATTTTTAGATTTAGTTTGTTAAGTTTTCTTTAGGTTTAGTTTGTTAGGTTTTCTTTAGTTTTAATTTGTTAGAGTTTTTAGATTTAGGTTGTTAGGTTTTTTTTATGTTTAAGATGTTAGGTTTTTTTAGGTTTTCCTTGCTAGATTTTATTGAAATCTTTTTATGTTATCTTTAGGTTTGCTTTTAGGGTGTTAGATCACTAGTTTCTCTTTAGGTTAGTTAGGTTGTTACAATTTAAGTTGTTAGGTTGTTGATATCCAATAATTGATGTCAGATTTGTAATATGCATGGAATTTCCGTTCGATTGACGTACAATTTGTTTCAATCCCGACCAGTACCATTAAGTAAATCACACAAAAAAAAATTTTTTTTCAACTCAAATTTGTTAAATTTTTATAAAATTTGACTTGACCGCCAACACTAATGTATTACTTACCCGAATTCCAATAGGAGGGGGGTGGGGCCGCTATTCTACAAATGTTCCTTAAAAGAACTTTTGTTACTGTGGGAGTTCTGTATCGTNCGAATTCCAATAGGAGGGGGGTGGGGCCGCTATTCTACAAATGTTCCTTAAAAGAACTTTTGTTACTGTGGGAGTTCTGTATCGTCAGGTGTGTAGATGTGAGGAGACTCGTAATCTCACTGTAGCCAAGCTAGGCTCTAATTCCCAGGGTCAATAAGTATGAGTTAAAAACTCTCCTGTGAGATAAGGAGAGCCATGGTCTAGTGTAGAAATACACCGGCTACTCTACTTTTTGACTCATTTCCCACATTACTTGTAGTTGTTCAAAAAACAAATTTTTTTTTAAAGTTTTGATTGCATCACCTGTTTGGCGTGTAAGTAACTTTTGCTTTCTCGACTGCTAAAATTAGCTATAAAATTGTGAAACATTTCTGCTAATGATCNGGCGTGTAAGTAACTTTTGCTTTCTCGACTGCTAAAATTAGCTATAAAATTGTGAAACATTTCTGCTAATGATCGGAAATTCATGCATTAAAAAGAATTTTTTGTTGGATTATATCTTTCCAAATGAGAGTAATGATTATGCAGTAAATTCAGGTTTAAAGTATTGAAATGCCAAACTCACCACACAGAAGGGTGATTGATAAGTATGCAGAGTGACAAAATCTAANGGCGTGTAAGTAACTTTTGCTTTCTCGACTGCTAAAATTAGCTATAAAATTGTGAAACATTTCTGCTAATGATCCGAAATTCATGCATTAAAAAGAATTTTTTTTTGGATTATATCTTTCCAAATGAGAGTAATGATTATGCAGTAAATTCACGTTTAAAGTATTGAAATGCCAAACTCACCACACAGAAGGGTGATTGATAAGTATGCAGAGTGACAAAATCTAAGAAATGAAAGACAAAAAACCATTACACTTGAGGCCACAATGACTCAAATGTCGGCACTTGGAATCCTACAGTACAATTCGGTATTAGTTAATTTAAAACTAAAAAACTTTCCCCACAAATTTATTCTAAAATATAGTAGAGACAATTTTATAAATATGGTGAATTACAGGAAAAAATGTTTTTTCTATTTTTGTCGTGCAATACGTTTAAAATAATAATATTATTCTGAACCTAAAGGGTTATAATGATTTTGCCAACTATTTCGAATCTTCTGTTGAAGCAGATAAAATTTTTACAGTTTGATAACATTCTTGATGTGACAGGAATTTCTTTGAAACGAAGCCCAAACAACTGTAATAATAATTAAGCAACACTTAGCTCATCTCAAAAGACAAAAATAATTAAATTTGAGTCTACTTGCAAACCTTATGAGATGAGACAAATTGTAGTTGCCGTCTATTGCAGTGATATTGCATGTTATTCTCAATGTAGCCAGTTTCACCATTCACAGCAAAGCTGGTGTAATGGTGAGCATAGTTGCCTTCCAAGCAGTTGATCCGGGTTCGATTCCCGGGCTTTGCAGGAATATTTTTTTGATCAATTATTCACAGTTATATCTTTATTGTTTAATCCGTTTCCGAACTATTTCACAAAATTTGGATGAATTTTTTTTTTATTCCATGACTTAAGATAAAATATTCTGAATCTAAGATTACCTAATTAAGATTATGGATCTAAACCAAGTATATTCTTAACTTGGACAAGTATACNACCAAGTATATTCTTAACTTGGACAAGTATACGTTAAATCATAATTTTGTAACACCTGAATTCAGTATGATATCTCCAAAGTAGAATATAAATTACTATAAAATATTTTAGACTCGTACTAGCTGAGAAATCTAAGGTAATTGAAATATGAAAACAATCCAAGTATTTTTTTTAATAGGAACGAGTATCCCTAAGTGTGTAGTATTATTACACTCAGTTCTGCAAGGTTTAAAATTATGTTTTCAATATAATAAGATAGGAAGTTTTGATTTAGTTGGTAGAGTTTGACCCAGAAATTCGTTTTTGGTTTATTAAGTTGGAACACATGTATTTATGAAAAAAAATAGTAACTGACCTGCTGAATAATAATTATTGAACATGATTTTGCTTTATTCTTTCTCTGGAATAAATAAATACAAAATGGAAATTGTCGTTGATTGTCTAATAACAAACTGCTTTAATGTATTACGCAGACTCCGTGCTACAAAGAAATCCTTCTGTAGTCGTATCCTCTTATCTACACCAAAAAGGAACAATGCTTGTTCTTATCATAAAAACTATTGAACAATTCCGAACAGTTCTTATATCATCATATAAAAATCCCAACAGTCTTAAATCTAATTTTTCTAATTGGCAAAAACTGACCTTTGCGAGAGGAAGGTCAAAAGGGCAGCAAAACTAAAGAGTGCAATAATTAAGGAATGAGTAAGAGGAACTACTTCCATCGGAGTTGTCGAAACACTCAAACCCCTATTGTCAAATTCAAAGTAGCCGGGGACGAATTTCAAGCACCAATCATGTTGAGGCTCATGAGTCATGTTGTTCAGCAGAATTTGGTTTGTTTTTGTATAATTATATATACAGAAAGGGTGGATGATTTTTTTTTTCTCAACCCGAAGGAATAGCCTTAATTGATGGTATTAATCTACGAGGAGGAGTTGAGCGACTTGTAGGAGTTCGTCCTTAAGAAGACGGAAAGAAGGTCGCTCGTCTGGGTGTAGAGCCCAGCATTTTTTCATCAAGTCGTATGTCTCCTTGGGACAGCTCTTGGGCTTCTCTAGAATAATCCCTCGCTGGACACGGTCAACTACTTCTGTATTCTTAAGCCGACCATACGGCATTTTCCCACAAGTGAACACTTCCCACATCAACACACCTACAACAACAACCAATCAGAATACACCAAATAAAATAACCAAAGAAACTTACCATATGCCCAAATGTCAGACTTGCTTGAGAATCTAGTGTAATTGAGAACCTCAGGGGGTGCCCATTTGATGGGGAACTTCGTACCACCGGAACTTGTATATTGGTCATCCAAAACATATCTAAACAATGAATTACATATCTCTTATATTTTATACTATTGTTGATACTTTAAATATGTTTGAGTCTTCCAACTCACCTCGCCAGACCAAAGTCAGCAACTTTGACCACATTTTCAGCTCCTACGAGACAGTTCCTAGCTGCGAGATCTCTGTGAATGTAGTTATGTCTTTCCAAGTAAGCCATTCCCTTGCAAACCTACATAAAAAGTGAGGGATAAAAATTCTCTAGATCATAATTTACTTTTACTTATGTATTTTTACCTGGATGGAAATATCCAAGAGCATGCCCAAATTTGCCTGTAGTGTAACCTCATGTCGCCTGAGATAGTTGAGCAAAGCTCCGTGCTTCATATACTCTGTGACGATGTAGATGGGTCGATGCTTGCTGCATACACCGTAGAGTTGGACGAGATTCTGGTGCTGGAGTTTTCTACAACAATGAAACAAATCCAGTTAGATACATGCCCAATTTGGTGTAATCTAAGAACTCACGTCATGACTTTGGCTTCTTCAATAAAATCATCCTCTGACATGGTCCCTTCCTTCATCATTTTGACTGCCACATCAATTGAGCCTCGCCATTTCCCTCTCCTAACGACACCAAACTGTCCCGAACCCAATTCCTCATGGAGCATCAATTCACTCGGGTCAATTTCCCATTTGTCTGCAATAAGAATTAGTTCAATTAATTTTTCAAGCAGTGTAAGGCAATATAAATAANGGTCAATTTCCCATTTGTCTGCAATAAGAATTAGTTCAATTAATTTTTCAAGCAGTGTAAGGCAATATAAATAAGAAAGAATGTAAATTTGAAACAATTAAGCATGGGGAAGGAGAAACTGAGGACAGTGACATTATGAATTTTTTTTCTTCCGAATATGGTAAAAGTACCGTTAATTCCTTGTTTTTAACTCTACCAACACCAACCTACACATAATACTACANTTCCGAATATGGTAAAAGTACCGTTAATTCCTTGTTTTTAACTCTACCAACACCAACCTACACATAATACTACAAGTGTCAAGATCAAAATGAATGAGTCTATAAATGCAAAAGTGGTTCTTTGAGTTCATTCTGAATTTTCATTGTTCATTGAGTTAGTTACCATGACTGAGACCGGCAGTTGCAGGAGCACACCTCTCGGCACTTGGTGGATGTTTTAGACGAGAAGCAAGTCCACCACTGTTATGTCTGTGGTAGGTCACGAGGTCTGGGATCGAAGGGCAACAGTGTTTCTCAGATAAGAAAAACTCAGCCCGTCCATTTTGTTTGATGTGGTAGTGCTTCACTTGTGGATGTGGGCTGAGAAATGAAAATATTATATTTATAAACTTTAGATTTAACTTTAGTTTGAAAAGCTTCATTTTTAAATTATATCTAAACTCACACTTTCGTATACAGACTAAGCGTGTATAGGCCTTTGGTTGAAGAATTCCGTACAACGAAGCACCCTTCCTTGTCGTCATAGCGAAGGAGTGTCTCTGCTCGTTGTCGTGACATGTCGCCCACGTACCAACTGCAAAAAAATAACAGAGAGTGATCTTTAGAATAGCTAATTCAAAAGAAAACAATAGATATGATGTCTAGAAGGGAAAAAAAAAGAAACAAAGAAACTCATGCACAAATTCGTAATTATGCTAAAATAACACCATTCGGAATAAAACTTGGCGTTACCACTGAGAGCGGATGCTTTGTACTCGCGTCAAGGTCAACTACTACAACTCCCAAAAACATTTGTTAAAATTTGCTATTTTTTTTTATGCTCACAACAAATGAAATAGTTAATTCCTATGTAATACTATTTTTAACTCATTTCATCTTCCAAAAAAAAAAAGTGCAACTAAATTAATTAAATGAACAACGGTGGGAAAGTTCTATGGTTACTTTTCCAAGGTCATAAAGATGAAATATCATTAATCAATTCAATAATTTCTCTTAAATTGAGATCTTCAATTTACTATTGAGAATAAGTGGGTCGAATTAGATAAACGGTGAGCTAATTGATACTAATTTACACGTCTTCAAATATCCTCCCTTATCATCCTCATGAAAAAGAGAGTAACCAATCATGGATCTCTATTCTATTTCCATTGACATGATTCCTTCTGTCGTTCTCATGTCTCATATCATGCTCATTTTAATTTCCATTAATTTTATATTTAAAATTTTACTGGTTAACTAGCAGACGTTTCGTATGTCGTCGCTTCGCAACAGTTGGTTTTTTTTTTGTCATTCAATTATTAAACGGCCAATGACAGAAAGTTTTTCTTCTCCAACTCACACGTGGAGACAAATGAGGGAAACAATGAAGCCAATTAATCAGAATATTAATGAATGAATCATAGACTCAAAAGTTTCCATTAACATCATCCAATGTGATTCTCATCTCATTGTATGATGATACCGAGAGATTCGAAAAACTTGATTCGAATGTCCCCATTCGCCATCTCATCATCATCATTTAAGAATTAAAAACATCACTTGTTAGTAATTCTATGCGATGTGACTGGAGTAAATTTTCGGCGACATCAACGGTAGAAAAGAGTGACTGGAAAAAAACAAAAAATTTTTTTTTCAGTCACTTTGCCTATGCCATTTCAAAAAAAAAAAAAAAATTTATCGAATTAGAATGTCGAAGAAGGATAAGAAATGAAACTCTTTATGTGCCATTCCTTCTTTGACAAACGGTGTCACTTCTTGTTGAAAAAAAAATTAAATACTTCAATCTCTAAAAGTCAACCAAAAACAAAGAAAAAAAAACAATTCATCGAGAACTGTAGTTTCGTTTCACTTTCTTCTGCGTCGTTTTCTACGTCGATTTTTTGATATAGATAGCATAAACAAAGTGGAAAGTTGTTGTTTTCTCTTCTCCAACTTTATGCGTCGTTGGTGTGGTTGGAACTTTAAGTCTTAATAAATTTTAGAGAAATTTCATGAACCAAGGGATAAACCAAATATGTATACATATATGAAAAGGAGTTCAAAAATTGTATTCTTAAATCCCATGGTGTATGAGGAATCTCGTGGTCGTGATCCCGTCATCATTTGAACAGTTATTTTGAGAAATGGTTCTCTTCCGACTTGGATTGTTATATAAGTTTTTCAAGATCTCCAACCGAGGTAATAATTGAAGAGAAAGAGTTATAAAAGAAGAATAGAAATTCCATTCTTACTCCCACTTCTGGAGTCCAAGGAGTTCCTTCTCCTTCACATAGTTGCTAGGAATGTAGCCCATCGCCCTGCAAAAAAACAAAAAAAAACAATAACTTTTCTTAGTCTTTAGAATCAGAATCAGAATCATTATGTAAAGCTTAAAATAGATGTCTTCAAATCAACAGAGATCCAACTTATTTTAAATATTTTTCCCTTATACAAAAAAAATACTCTGAGATAGGAGAATGGTTTGGATATTATACGCTCAATCATCGGATGAGACCAAAATTTAAATTTAACGCCTAGAAAATTGCAGTAGTGAAAAATGAAAGGGAATCATTTCTGTTTACCACCACACACATACACACTATAAAACACTCTCCTCAAATCTAATAAATTTAGGTACTTCCCACGAAAATCATTTTCATCTTCTAGCTCAATTACGAGATTATTGCTTCTCAAAATCATCACTTTCCCTATAACTTTCCTAGGGATTAACATGCCGAAAAAATAAAAGATTAGACTTTTTTTTTTAGCTAAATTCATTCTTAACTCTTTCTAAACCCTTTCATACCCCAAACTAATTCTTCTCATTCAGATCTGACGACTCACGGTAATAGAGGATTCAAGAGAAGAAAAAAAACAGTCATAAAATACACCTGTAAGGAATTCCTGACTTAATTCATTTAAAAATTTTTTTACAAACTCTGTCTTTAAACTCTCATCAGCCACAAAACTAACAAATAGGAAAGGAAAATAAGGCATAGATTATCTGGAATTTGCATGGTGGCGCCTGACAGACGGACAGACATGCCAATCTCATAAACCCCTCCAGCTCCGCTCTTTGACGTTAATTACAACATACTACTGGTGAAGAGAAACATTTCAAAAAATAAACTTTCTTCTGTCACATTTAAAAAGCTAGCCAAGCTAAACAAATTTTGGAAATATTTAAAGTCGAACCATCTAACGAGCTTCACTTTTGACGGTTTCATTTCCAACAAAAGATCTTTGTTCTTAGAATATTCCTAAAGGTTTTGGTTTTTTTTTTTTTTTTTTTTTAAATATTAGATAAAATTTTCGAATTGCTGAATTTTTTTTTTCAACAAAAAAAAAGGTGCTAATATTTCCACAGAACCTTTCATACTATTGACAGGAAGGCGAAAAGGGCGGATGCAGTTACATTCATCACAATGATTCAAAAACCCGTCGAATTCAAGACATACCGCTTAATTTACCACTATCTTTTTTTATTTTTATTTTTTTTTTTGCAAAGTCAACTCAAAAGTTAGAAAAAATAAATCGTATTTTCATTGGTTCCTATTTAGATTTCTTTTTCATTGTTAAGATTTAGAAATCGAGTGAGGTGGTCCCATTAAAAATACACAATAAACCATTAAAAGAAATCTTTTTGTGCTCATTGGAGATGTGAGTTGAAGGTAAAGATTTTGAAGTGATTCCATTGCATTGGCCCTGGTAATTTGCAGTTCTCCGTCCATTAACTTCGAAACTTATAAATATAGTGAGTGTCAAAGGAGTAAAAACTGGGATGAATCCAACTCAGGATAATTATTAACCTTGGGAATGACTACAAAAGGAACTCGAAAACTACCGGAAATTAGACCAGTGACAATTGGAAGGCTCCACGAAGTGGGGGGAGGGGGGCGGATAAATTCAAAATTCAAAATGAGAAATCCTGAGAAAACTTACCCATTTTTATCCCGAACTTGCCACCAGTGTTCCTGCGTGTCATCAACAATTTCATACTCCTCGCTCTGGAATTACAAAGAAAACTTATGAGAAGATACCTATGAACATGTGATCAACTAAAAGAATATCTTTGCGTTAAGCGTAAGAATTGGGGAAATTTGATTTTGTTTATTGAATTCATGGACCGGATTATATTAGAGTTAAGCCTGGTTTCCAAAACTAAAAAAAAAATTTTTTTTTATTTTTTCCCTAAGGTCATTTATTATACCTAGAAAAGAATAAAAACGTAATATTGTTGTGGAGTCACACTAAATTGAATTAAAAAGCTTCTTTTTACAATTTTCTTGAAAATGATTTTATTTTTAATTTCCTAAATCAATAAAAAAAAATGACAAAATTATGTTTAAGGAATCCGTTATTATTGCCTGTGTTTAAATATTCAGCGCACATGCGTCATTACTAATTTGTGCAAAAATGCTCCTTTGCAAAAAATAAAAATAAATAAAAACCATAATGTGGTTCATACCGTTGTGTGAAATTCTCATTTAAATTTGTTCATTGTTATTCTATGACAGAAAAGAAAGCGAATGGGTGAATAATATCTAAATTCATTGCCCTTGCCTGTAACGAACGGCTTGAATATGAAATTAATGGTTCTGCCTTTCAATTTTTTGACAAAGCGGGAAATTTTTATTAATTCTAAATAGTAAGGAAAAAGTAGATATGGATATAAAATGTTTTCCTGACCTTTTCCAAAGAGAGGTCGCCAGGCTCTATGGCTTTGAAAGGATAGAGGGCCACGACAAGACGCCTTGAGGATTTGTCCTACAAAAAACATTAAAAATTGGGCTAGAGAAGATCCAAGGAAGAACTCTATTGTTAGAAACATACGACTACTGTGACGACGGGATCCTCTCGCTCACTCAACCCACACATTTTGCATTATCAAATATTATTCTACAGAAAACTACCTTTCACTAACTCCAATTACTACAAGGAATTTACATATAGCACTAACACTACTCACAACTCACAATTATTATGCTCTTAAATCATTCAACACTTTATTTTTAAATGGCAAACGAAGCTCTGAGAAAAGAATAATTTTTGAAAATTTTGTGTTTTTAAAAACTTCCACTATTTTCATCCCTACCCACNATCAAATATTATTCTACAGAAAACTACCTTTCACTAACTCCAATTACTACAAGGAATTTACATATAGCACTAACTCTACTCACAACTCACAATTATTATGCTCTTAAATCATTCAACACTTTATTTTTAAATGGCAAACTAAGCTCTGAGAAAAGAATAATTTTTGAAAATTTTGTGTTTTTAAAAACTTCCACTATTTTCATCCCTACCCACNTAAGCTCTGAGAAAAGAATAATTTTTGAAAATTTTGTGTTTTTAAAAACTTCCACTATTTTCATCCCTACCCACACAGTAGTGAAGTGTAAACAGAGCTTAAGAAAAAAAAAAGAAAAAAAAAGAAGCAAATTCAGAGTTTCAGAGTGAGTGTTAATTGAAAAATGCAAAACATGAATTGGATTAGGAAAGATCTCTGTCCCACTTTTAAATTTTTAGTAACTTGGGCCCTTACACGTGTAGTTTTGAGCGGTGTTCCCGGATTCCCACCAGCCATTTCCGGCGCACCTAAAAAACGATAAAGGATTATTAGTAATCCCAGTTTAGAAGTGGGTCAACTCAACATGGGGGTCAGGACATCCTGAACCATGTCACCCTCATCTCACTTTATACCTTTCTCACTTTAATTTTATATTCTACTCCATACAGGTGGAGAGGCATTAAAACTAACTCTAGAACATCCGTCTTATGTAATGCACAAGTTATCATTAGTAATAAAACAACACTCAGAAAGTAGCAGAAGTTTCCATAATATGGGAAATATTTTGCATTATTATGAGACATTAAGAAATTACTGAATACAAAAGAGGTGAAAAGGAAAATTAAAAACATTAGATAATTAAACCATCTCAAAAAATTACGAAGATTTATGAACAAATTTCACAATGGCTTTTTAGTACACTTTACGCAACAACAGGTCTTTCGTACCGTTTGGTAAAATGATTCGACTACTTATGTCTATGTCTACATAATATTCTTCAATACTCAAAATATTACCGTAATTCACCTTTTATATTCTCCGATATAGCCTACGCACATCTAAATCATAATTTTTTTTTNTCAAAATATTACCGTAATTCACCTTTTATATTCTCCGATATAGCCTACGCACATCTAAATCATAATTTTTTTTTTAATCTTTATACAAAGTCAGGGGTCAAATTTCTATTTATCTTTCCAAAAGTATGTATAAAAACAANTTTTTTTTTTAATCTTTATACAAAGTCAGGGGTCAAATTTCTATTTATCTTTCCAAAAGTATGTATAAAAACAATTTAAATAGTAACAAACGAATAAAAACAATTACCAAAAAGTAATCAAAAATTTTGTAAAAACTTCTTACTTTATAACATTACAAAAATTTTCTAATAGCATAATAATCACCGGTGTTGGTCATTTCAGCACAACACACAAATTTTCCCTTGCAACGCCACATTTTTTTAAAGATTTTCTTTGACTCTACAATTTAATATCCAATACAAAATCTGCCGAACTTGGACTTTAGGCCTTACCATAACCATATAAGAGTGCAGGGCTCCTAGGAGGTTTGTTTCGTTTTTCGGGGCTAGCGGTAGCAACGGAAGTGGCACTAGCCGTACTTCCACTCGAACTACCTCCCCCAGTTGCCCCCACTTTCAAACTCTTCCCCAACTGACCCCTACTCAAAAATCCCACATTTTGCCAAAACTTATGAAAAACCATCACTTATTCACAAAAAACTTATACAGATATAAAACTTTTGAGGAGCCGCAAAAAGGAACTCGTTAATTACGCTTCCTATCAATCAGACTTGAGTGTTTTCTGAAACCAAAAAACTTATAGATACGGTCTACGGATAATATAGACTACTACTAATCACTACCACAACTGCGGTGTCGCCTTTTCTCACCGAGATACAAACACTCACTGATGAATGAAACTCTCATACACAGTAGTAGGTATCTAGTGTTCCGTAACTCTCAGCTCATCTCAAGATACTTCACTAAGCATATTCATCTCGACAATTCAGCATCAACAACCTAAAAACTCATCCTTAAAATCCATGGGGTGGGGACTGGGGAGTTGGGGGAGGATTCTGGAACAGGTGGATGAGTTACAAAAATAAAATGAGCAGCTTGTCGCCAGTGCTGACTCAGAAGTTTACATGATTACTGGCAGAATTAAAATTTTATAATTTTTTTTTTGGGGTAAATTTTTATCAAAAGACCCTCTGTATATTATTATAAAATTTCTTCAAAGAACTAAAATTGATAACCTTTCCTTCTCCTAATCACTGCGATACTAGTCATACTCATATCATTCATTTCCTCAACTGTTGAATAAGTTGACTAACTTGTACGAAGTATTCTAAAAGATTTATTAGTCAAACTTTAAATATAAATCATCAGCGTCACCAATTCCGAAACCTGGGGTGTTTTTAAACAGTTACCAAATGCGTCCTACATTGTTAAAGACCTAATAAACGCACCCTTATAGTCTCTATTTGAAATCAGACGTCATCATCCAATCCAAACATAGTCATTAAGTATAACAATTATTAACAACAATTTATAATGTAGGATTGATTCGTAGTAAAAATTGATTCTGTGACCTTCTAATAAAAAACAATGGGCACGCTCTGAGAATAAAATGAACGAAATCACAAAAGAAAAGATTCGATTCTGTATCTTCTGATTACTCTGGAAAACTTCTTGCGTCATGTCAGGAATCACAACAAAAGAAATGAAGTAATCTCTCATTCTCATTTATCCTTCAATCAGGACAAGTTCAACTACTAGAAATCCTTGACTCGGAATCTGAATCCAAACACTGATTTCTAACTTACAACGTCAAATCTTTCTTGGAAATGAATCATTATATCAAATCACTTCAATTGATACACAATGAATCACAACCCATCCCTTCAATAATACCACTTATAAAAAAATGAAATAAAAAATAAATTCTTTTCGTTTTCAAATATAGAATACAAAAGAATAAAATTTTCTTTGGAATTGAAAGAATCAGTGCTTAAGAATATTCTCAAATAAAATCTGCGCGTTATACAGAGTCTTTCAATTTGGATACCCCAAGAAAATTTTAAAAATCGGTTCTTAAACACTTAATTGAATAAATGGGGTATAGTGAGAAAATATGAGTCTAGAGAAATGAACGTCAGAAGATGGCTGACTTACTTATGAGAGCGCTGAGGTTGTGGAGATCCTGATTGTTGGATGTGAGATGGATCCTTGGAGACAAAAGAATGTCAGTTTCCGAAGGAAGACTTGCGTTACTGTTTTCTCGCGAATGTACAATCAAGGGTACAGGGATAATTCTTCCTAGACCGTTCGTAGTTGTTCCTAGCAGGAATTGAGTCGAGATAGGACTCTGTGTTCCGCTCTCGTTGAGCAAATTCTGGGGTGAAGTAGATGAATTGAAGGAAAGGTTAATAGGAGGAAGACCTGTGGCCGGACTCCCACGGCGGGAACCTCCAAATCTTTTTCCACTATCCAAAGGAGAGCTGCTCTGGTTGATCCGTGTAGAAATTGAAGTTTGTGTACGGCTAGTTGTGATTGGTTCACAACCTTCTGCGTCTCGCAGAGTAGACCCACAGCAACCCCACTTGTGTCCTGAAATGGACCAGAGACTTCGATGAAAATGACTCACTTGAATCCCTATTGAGAAATTCCCACACTTTCCAATCAGACCTGTGAAAAAAAAATTAATTCAAATAAACATACCCGTGTTTTAAAATTTCGAAGTCTATTTACAGAACAGAGCTATTATGCTTCATATGGTCCCAAAAAAAAAACAAATGATTCTAGGAAAGAGTATATACGTAAAATGTTTANTTCGATGAAAATGACTCACTTGAATCCCTATTGAGAAATTCCCACACTTTCCAATCAGACCTGTGAAAAAAAAAATTAATTCAAATAAACATACCCGTGTTTTAAAATTTCGAAGTCTATTTACAGAACAGCTATTATGCTTCATATGGTCCCAAAAAAAAAACAAATGATTCTAGGAAAGAGTATATACGTAAAATGTTTACAACGTTGTGCTTATACCAAAAATGAGATTTCCCAGAACAAATCCTCTAAATTTGATTATTAATCCAAGGAAAAATACACATANACAACGTTGTGCTTATACCAAAAATGAGATTTCCCAGAACAAATCCTCTAAATTTGATTATTAATCCAAGGAAAAATACACATAAAAATAATATTGAGACTCAATATGGCTCTTAAGAACTTAAAATTTGTAAAATTTTGGTGTTGGTATTCAATTATTATCAGTACTCAACCTGATTAATCCTATCCACTTGGTTTGATTGAGACGGGTCTTTGCAAATAGCCCAATTTGATTTCTATTAATCTTCAATTGGGTGATAAAAGCTTATGCATTAATTTTTAATCACTTTCGACAACTTACACTGTCGAATTGAGTCAATCCAAAAATCCCTATCAGAAGGGTCAATGGCTCTGACGTACAAAATTCGATTCTTCCCACTCTCCACTGAGTAACCAATCTGATAAATCCAAATTCAAAATATGAGCTTGTATTTACAAGTTTTTCTATACACTAATAATTCTGATTGGTTACCTGAAATCCAGAGTTCTGTCTTGAACTAATATGGTTTGACTTGAATCCAAGACAACTCAATGGCGTATGCCGAAGCTCAGTCTGTGGAACCTCCCCACCCAAATCAGCTTTTTCTACCCACTTGACAGTATTGAGAATAATTCGACCTTTCTCACGCTGTTTCTGAAAATTTCAAAACAAAACCTCAAATTTATAGAACCTAACTAAACTTTCAAGAATTACGGTATACAATTTCAACTCGAGATCAATTCTAACACTAAATTTGCTGAGAAATAAATAAGAATCACCGGATTTAAGGTCTCTTACCCTCTGAAGAGTTCCGAGACTTGCTGCTTGAAAAGAGAAATGAAATTGGTCTACATAATTTTTTTTTTTTNTTACCCTCTGAAGAGTTCCGAGACTTGCTGCTTGAAAAGAGAAATGAAATTGGTCTACATAATTTTTTTTTTTTCATAAATTGAGCTTTGCGGACACACGCAATGATAATTTACTGACTGGAAAATTCTTTTTACNTTTTTTTTTTTTTCATAAATTGAGCTTTGCGGACACACGCAATGATAATTTACTGACTGGAAAATTCTTTTTACAGAAAGAAAGATTAACAACAAAACCCCGGAAGAAGAAAAAGTTGATTCAACGATGGGGTGGATGTACTAAAAGCAGAAGAACAGGCCCTTTCACATTAATTTACGTTTAGGTACTTTTTGCATCCGCGTCATTGACCTTCAACTCATGGTACCCTACCTTGACCTCAAAAGTATTTTGAGGTCATGGAAGGGTAAGTGATGAATCATTTTCTCTACTCTCGGTTTATGAAATAAAGTATTTTTGACCAAACCTAGAAACGAAATGAAAACGTACAAACAACGAATTCGAACAAACGGAAAAATTCCTTTTGCAGAATAAAAAATAAATTTTTTATAATTTATTAGTAACAGTTGAAAATTATAAAGGTGTATGAAATTTGCTGCCATTTTTATGAAACTACCAAAACTTTCAGTTATGCTTCAATAAAATTTAAAAAATCGAATTTAGGCAATGTGATACAAATAAAATGTGAGTTTATATCTGTTTCATTGAATTCGCATATTTGAGTATTCGTTTGTCATTCTTGTTGAAAGACCCGATATTTATGTTTTCATAGTTGCAGATTTGACATACCTCTCCGTCAGAGTTGAAGTAGGAGAGTGTAGTCTTGGTGAGACAGAACCATCGGAATTGGTATGTCAAAGGTGAGAATCGGTTAGGGGTTTGGGAGCGTTTGGCTAGATAGCCTTGACGAAGGATCTCTGCTGGACTCCCACATTCACGATTGGCCATTGAGAGTCACACAGACACTGACCTCAGCCCTTCCGCCCCACCAGCCAATCAGCTCAGACGCCAGTCTATCGACTACCAAATTCAGCTCAGCCTAGCAGGACTATTCTCAGGTAATATTTCTTCACAGGAACTAAAAGGATAGTAGCACACAAACCTGGAACTGAAATTAGAATCAAACAATGGGATTACTAAAAAGCTAATTTTATCTTCTCTTTTGTTTATCTTTAAAAGAATGACACAGTATCAGGAACATCATCGTCTTAGATATATCCAATCCAATCCATTTACACATCATTCTTCCTTGTCGATATTAACCCAATCAATCCCCCAACAATTAAAATTTGTCAATAACCCATTATGAGACCCATTCACCCAATAATGAGTGTAAGATTACAGAAAACCATTATTAGACTTACTTTTAAAACTCACGACTTGTGGTTTGGTTGGGAAGTTGTGGTATAGACATGTATAGTACATCATAACAGATTATAAAAACATGTATTAATTACATGGTTTACCAGCTTTTCAACTTATATCCCTAATTAGTGCGTTTGATGTTTAGAAAGTAAATTGTAAACAAACTTATATAGTCAACTTACGTTACATTATGAGATGAAAAGTGCGTAAGACTGTCCCGGCGGTTTGAACAGACGTTAGTTTTAGAAGACGTTCACGAGTGTATGGACGGAAGTGTTGTATTGTTGAGAGTTATGATTGTTGTCTGAATTGATTGTTCTCTGAGGGCTCGGTAGTTGTAAGAGAGAGTCCTTTTGGCCGGAGGGGAAGAGGACGACGACGGAAATCCTTCTGCGCAAGAAGAAGATTCAGCTGAAGGAGTTCAAGGAAGGGAAAATAAGAGAAGAGAAGATGAGTAATTAAAAAAAAAATTTTGAGGTACTTTGGAAGAGATAAGCAGAGTTATACTTCACTTACGTTATATCAATCTTAAGACTCATGTTTGAGACTTATCGTCCATTGAATGTAGACAAATGGATATGCCAGAACTAGTCCAGGCATCGAAACAAAGGGTCCCTTTCCGTCCACAGAGTACGCGAAGAACTATATAAGTAATCGCAAGAAAACAATAAAAAAAAACATTCATAACTTTGNGAAAGGGTCCCTTTCCGTCCACAGAGTACGCGAAGAACTATATAAGTAATCGCAAGAAAACAATAAAAAAAAACATTCATAACTTTGGAATGTACCTGTGAAGTTATGCTTCTTCACCATTTTCATATAATATACCGGATCTTTCAGTAAGAATGCCTTAAAAAAAATTCACAAACCCAGGTTCAATCAATCATATTTGAATATTTAAAATCCGATTGGCTGGATTTGACGCTTAAATTTTCTTGGGACATTCTTAGTTCTACAGCATGTATGAAAGACCAGGTTAGATCTGTGTGAATGCTTATTTTGACAAAAAATGTGTAGAAATCTGCATAAACCGTGTACATATGGTATGGAGATATCGAAATGAATTGAGAAAGAAGACAGCAGCTGCGGCAAGCGGGACAGAATAAGGGAAGAGTGACATCCAAAGGAAGATCGACAGGAGAGGCAAGCGCGAGGTGCATTCGGAATGTTTAGTTGGAACAAAAGGAAAGCGTGCTTTTAGACCAGCATTGAAAACTCAAGTGGAGGCAAAAACATAGATAACTGATTCCCTGATGACAGGGCTAAGCCAGAATTTGGTTGGGATCACAGTAAGATTATGTCTATAGTACTAGCATAGAAAACTCAAGTGGAGGCAAAAAGTTAGATACCTGCTTTTCTTATCATAGAATCAACACAAAGTTTGGTTTTGATCATAGGAAAGATGCTTAGAATTTGATTGGCAACATAGAAAAATATGCTTAGACTAGCATCTTCAAAAAAAAAAAAAAAAATGTAACTAAAACAAGCACTGATGTTATAAAATATAATGGAGAAAATAAAAAGTCCCCTGTTTATAGCCTTAATTATAGGTTGTAATTATAGGAAAATGCAACAATGCGCTAAAGATCAATTTGAAATGGTTATAAACAGTCTATGCATTTGGTTGGTTAAATGAGACAAGGTGACGGAAAGAGAAATCGAAAATCACAGAAACACCCCAAAGCTACACTGTTCGCGGTTAAAATAAATGAACTGAATTTGTTGAAAAATGGATATTAAATTCAAATTTAGTTCATTATAGTTTAGTTTTTAAAGAAATAGCTTATGAATTAATTAAATTTTGTGCACAAATTAACACAATTTTTTTTTTACACTGGCGATGTAAATTTGGTTGTTATAAATAGATATTTTTACAAATTGTAACAAACTAACCAATTTACAAGTATTGTATCCTTTACTAATACAATTTACTAATTAATTTTTAGCGGAACTTTTCATTAGTTTGAATTTGAAAACATTTTAGAAACCTTGAAAAGAAGGTTCAAAATCCGCATTTATCAGACCTTGCTAAGAATTAATTGTTGATTCATTGATGGCGTTGGTTGTAATAACTGGAAAAACTTTTCCAAAATTTCTGAAATGTTATAGCAGAAATAAAATTGTCTCAAGTACAACTTATTTCATTTGCATTGTGTACTAATTCAACAATATTTAAACAGGTAACATTATCTGTAGAGATCCACAAAATTCCACTTTCACTTCAGCAGAAAATTGATAAACTAAATTATTTATAATACTCGTATAGACATTGAACTATCTTCTTTTGAAGAATTAAGTAGTTAGGCATAAGCCAAATATAAGAATAGTGTCAAGAAATTCGTTATAAGAAAAAATAAGCTCGATAATTTTGTGAACACGTGAGAGGTATAACGATCATGTTTTATGCTGCTCGCTGAAAAAAATGGACACAAGTGTCAATAAGTCAGTGCCCACCGCCACTGAGACGTAACTTTTTCACTTGTTTCATATTTCGAGCGTATTGGTAGCAAGAGTCAGATGTCCACTGGCGACATGTATAGTAACCAAGGAACAACATTAGGAAAAGACGATCGAGGCTAGAAAATTAGAAAAAACTAGAATTTTTGAAGAAAATGTTTCACCATATGACAGTTTTAACCACTAAAAGTTATTTACCTCATGTAGGGGAAGACAATGAAAATGAAGAGAAATGGAACAAGACCCATGTGGCGCTGCTTTTGACACATTCCTTGGAACTCAGGTGACTTCACTGTCAACGTTGGACTCTCAATGATGACCTGACATTTGTCAGAAAAGCGTGTTAAATAGTTCCAAGTTGAGAAATAATAAGGAACCTTACTTGATTTAATCCAATCATTTCTGGTAGATCTAACATGAGACTTGTACCGTAGAGACAAGCCCAGGCAAAGCAATGAATTCCCCAGTAATAGTTAAGTAAGAATTCAGCTGTCCAAATTTTGACAGGGATGTACTCCCAATACTGCATAAGTAGCTGTCCAACATGAAAAAGCAGAAAACAACATTACCAATAACTAATTAATCATAAAGTAATCAGAGTTCTTATATTTTTGTCACTAACCCAGAGAGTAGTGGCAGTCATGAACATGTAAAGCATTTTGTCTAATTTGTACTGATGACGAATATAATACCAGATGAAGGTTTCTTTGAGAATTCTGGATGAGAGCAATGAATGCGTGCTGCTAAAGGTTAATAGGAGCCCAAAATTGATGAGTAGTTGCATAATATGAGGATTCTTATAATCACTTCTGAGAATAACATCGTACAACCAATCTGAAGAAAGAACAGAATAATTTGAGTTCCTAAAGTCTGATTATACTAGTCATGTAAAATTACTAGACGAACCCACAACTCTGGTCTATATTTTACGAAGAAAATAAGCAAAAATAGGTACAGTCAATCCTCGTTATAACTGAACAATGTGGAGTCTCCAGATCTGGTTGTTATAACGGGCTGTTGTTATATTGGATATCCAATATAAAATATGACCTGGCGTTGTTAGGTTCTTAGATTCATTTTCACCAAAAATTCCAAACTTAGTTCCTGATTTTCGTGAAACATTGTTTAACGCAACACTAGTTTTACTTAATTACGAATTCTAAAGAAATCTTAGAAAAGAAGATCACAAACCAAGGGAGAAAAACTATCCTTCTAAATGATTAAATTCTTTGCGATTGTTGTTATTAAAGTACAGAAAATTAGAAATTTTTGGTAAAATGACGTTGTTATACCCGACAAGTTTAACGTCACAAGTTCTTATGAGGAAACAAGTGACAATTTTTTTGTTGTGATAATAAGCTTGTTATAACGAGTTTTGAGTAATATCAATCGTTAAAAAATCCTAACCCTAATCTTACCCTATGATAATAAACGGGAATTAATGCATACCAAAAAATTCTGTTTTTGTATAACGTTCTTGAAAGTGTAATTGTCCAACGGTGGATAGGTTGGCTAACCACATACCAAAGTGGACCATGGTCACAAAAGATAAACCATAGCAAGCAGAGATGACAAGGAGTCTGGTAAAGGATGTTACTCTCGACATCCAGGTCCCTTTGTCACCAAAGTTCTCTTCATAGATGACTGCTTTCTCTGGTAATTCTTCTAAAATCGGTGGTGGTGTGGTCATTTTGATTTTCAATCAGTTCAAACGTTGTCAACGTAAGATAATTTCAAACAATCGTTTCCAAAAAATTATACAAAATTTCTTAACACTCACAGTCACTCACCGTAATCGGATATGGGCATCAGGAACTCCTGAAAAATCTCACTAAAAAGCGTTACTTGAGCGGATGAGACTAGAGAATTCTAAGATGTCAATTCTATAATGATATATTAATTGATAGGAATTTTAGCATAAATTACGTACCTTATTTCCAATGTTGGTGATGAAATTTCAACATTTTTTTTTCCAAAATGACCAATTTATGGGAATAAATTTTTCAAAATGTAAGTTGGATGTAGGGGAAATTTTTTTTATTGAATTCACTATAAATTTAACTACAAAGTAGCTCACCTACTGTGCATAACATAAGGTGAAGTGCTAATTTAGGATAATTCCTAAATTTTTTAGATTAATTTTTTTAAATTTAAATGCTGATTTTGTATCAGCTTTAGTTCACTTGCTTGGAAAAAGTACACAGAACTTTCTAGCTACAAAATTTATAGGAATTTTTTATTCCATTTCGTACTAAAATTTCAATTTTCATTGCTAAAATTCAACTTCATCAGACTGTTTAAACAAATTTGCAGTGTAATTAATGTATTTTGTACCAATGATTCATTCGTCACTTGTAAAAAATTCATGGATAAAGTAGTCTAGTAAGTTCTAAACATTAGCTCATGATGTTGGGGGAATTCATTGGAAATGCTTTAGATCATTGTTCCCAATTTTTTTATCCACACATAAGACCTGAGTGTAGTCAGGCAGATTATACTCATTTTATGAGTTTTAACTCTGAGTCACGTGACCCTGACTCATTTCCCTCTCAATGATGTAATACTAATATTTATAATGATTTTGTTGTAACTTAAATATTTTTTTTGATTCTCTGAGTCACTTGACTGACTCAATCATAGTGATTAATACAAAAAAAATGTTACTGAGTCATGACTGTGACTCCGAGTCACATGCCTCTAATTTAACAAATAATAGAATGAAAGAGAAGAGAATAAACCAAATATCTCTGCCTTCCCTTATGTGTTGGGACAGCATGGGATGGAATTTTAGTGAAACCCAAAGTATTAAAAAATTTGAATTATTTAAATTTGCCACTTATGGAACTGCCGTTCATTTAATTAAAACTCGTTTCTTTCATACAGAATATTTAAAAATTTTTATAACAATAGCGTACTTTTACTAATGCTAACGCGCACGTCAAAATCTTCAAATTTTTAGTGTTTCTAGCTAAATTAAACAGTTAAACCAAAAAATAAAATAATATTTTAAATTTTCATAACAATTTTTACCCCCAACGCACTCGAAATCATTTCCAGACATGTTGTTAGTATTGCCTATTGTATTTAGAAATTTTTATACTTTGAACATCTTAAGAACTTTAGTAGAAAATTCTCCCCGATTTATTTTTTTTTGACAATAATTTTCTCCCTTCACCCCTTTCTCATAAGTAAAAGCAGAGGCGGACTTTCACTTTCAATCCTTCCCTGTATTAGTTTGAAAAGAAAGTTAGGATTGCGCGTTGAGAAAAGCCAAGGGCGTGTTCTGATTGGCTCAAGGCCTAAGTTTTCTCCTTAACATAAAAAACCTTCCTCCGCTCCACTCCTCGTTAGCCTAACAAGGTGAAATTGAATCCGGAGAAAGTAATCTGACGAAAGGGTTGAAAAACTGAGTCAATTTGAGTGATGGAGACTCGTAATTAAGTCATCAGAGAGAATCCGACTCTTGAAATTGATCTCGACACTGTTGAATAGCCTACCTCGTTGAGTAAGATTTCATTTGGGGAGGGGAGTAGGAAAGGGGGGATTGCAAAACGTGACATTGGATGTTGTATTGTGATAAGAGTAGAGTTCATAGGTTCGCGGGGTTTTGTTTAGAACTGTCATCTAGATCTGTTTATTATTTCCATTAGGAAGACTCCTTGTTTTATCAACAGAGTCATTAGGGAGACATCGGAGTGGAGTTATGAGATCTCACCGACGACATTCAATTTACCCCGCCAAGTTCTACGGGAGAGAAGGAGAGTACCCGGGACTCAATTACCAACCACCGATGGAAACGCTACTTACAAATTACTCTACTTACAAATCAACAGCACAACTTTTACATTTTACACTCTCTCTCTCTCTCTCTCTCTCTCTCTCTAAACTCAATACGATCCACACGAGTATCATGCAGTAGCCAAAGAATTTAGAACTTACCGTATTTATTATAGTATTTGTCGCCATATGCTTGCACAAAAACAAAAAAAAAAAAAAAATTCATCTTAAAATGTTTAAAAATTTTTGAATTCTTTGAGATAAACGAACTGAGTACGATAAAATTGAGATAAATATTCCCAGTGGGAAATAAAATTTGAATTGGCGCCATGGCTCTACATTGAGTAAATACGGTAATTTTATTTTGAAACCTTTCAAGTTAAGTTTTACTTTAATTAAATGCTCATTTTGAAATTTTTTTTTTTTTGGCAATTTCAATGTATTATTTCTTGAAATTTCATTGCTTATAAAAAATGTATTTTTTTTTTTGTTTTGTTTTTAATTTTTCCTTTTATTTCTTTGAACAATGAATTTTTGAGTGATTTCGTAACTATTATAATTGAAAGTAGTGATTTGAAAAGGTTAATTGCACATTGTTGAAAGATTCAATTGTTCCCAAACCGTTTGAAATGATGTAACGAGAGCTGTTTTAGAATATGAGTATGGTCTTATGGTGGTCTATGATATTTTTCGCTTGTTTTAAATTTTGGCGCCTCTCCAGAAGGAATTAGTGGGTCCATTTACTCCCTCACACCTAATTTGTCCATGTCATGGCCCCATTAGTTCTACATAAAGGAATGGCAAGGGCTTCTTAGAAAGATATCCCAGATGTGGGGGCATTATTGGCGACATCAATGACAAAATCTCAAAAATACATTTACCAAATCAATAAGATAATTTTTTATACTAATTTGATTTTGATTTTCCATATTTTTTTTTAAATATATTTTTCCAAAATTTATGCAAATATATTATTATACTTATTATTATAATATATATAATCCCAACAGTATTAGATTTTTCAAAATTTTACACAAAATATTGTTTGAAAATTTTTTTTTTATAGTAAGTAGTAATAATTAATTACTGTTGTTGAGGTAAATGATTTTGTGCAAAATTTCATTTTTTTTTTTAAATTTTAGTACCCTTACTAAATTGATGTACGAAGGGTAAAGATTGACCTCTTCCACGCTTGTTTTGATCTCTAATGACTACGTGTATAGAATTTTTGGTTTATTTTATATATTTTTTTTTTGTATTTAAGTACCTAAATTGGACCGTGTGTATTGCCTAAGTATCCCTTGGTAAGGTCCTACCTCTGGGTCAAGGGCCCATTGGTTGATCCTGAGAAAAGCCAGAGTGTTGGGGTGGGTATGGAGGGTAAGGATGATGGACAGAGAGCAGCTGGAGACTCCGCTCCCTCCAGATTCGATGTTTCGAGTATAGATTCGAGCATCTTCATCTTCCACGACGGCGACGAGCACGACGGAAGAAATAAATTCCCTCTCACAGGTGGATTAACAGAAATTCATGAGGACAGGCGACTGTCAGGCCAGAATTATCGCCTTCTATTCTCAGCCAAGAATNCCCCCCCCTCACCTCCCCCGGGGAGCTCCCTTCTTCTCATTGGTCGTTTTTTTTTTTTGCTATTATCCGACAACCATGATTAATATCATTCACGGTTTTGCAAATTTTTACATCTTCTACTTCTATCCCTTTGTTTTGCGATGATGATGATTGGATTGGATGATTGGATTTGTTAATTTTTGATTATTTAAATATAACAGCCTGAGTTGGATATATCTGACCAAGTAGGTTTGTCGGGGTAATAATTTACTAATTTCGTGACAAGAATTGAGTGTGAAATTTGCAAAGTGTGCTTGAAATTGGGACATGAGCCTATTGTTTTTTTTTTTGATGGCGCCTTGTCATTGGTGGTATGAAGTAAGGTCTCTGACGGAAGTAAAGTGGCTGAGTCTGTCAGTATTTTTGTCTTGTTTTTCTAACCTTTGACCTCACTTTATCTCAACTTTCTCCAATGGTCTATTGTCATCGAGCCAAATGAGTTAGGCCGATTCTACTGCCAAACATCTTGCCAAATTCAATAAATGTAACAATAATTGTTTAGTTTATTCGTAATAATGGAGAATGAATGAATTAGTGTTTCTGGTCTGGCCAGTAATTGTTGTGATGGTAGTGAAGTGGACTTGGACCTGCGCTGTAGAATCCCAAATGTGCTGTCGCATGACCACTCGGTGAATATGGCGGAGTTTGAAGTGACCCACCACCAAATGGACCCTGGAACTATACAAAATGAACAAAAATTTTTACTCAAATGAAATAAAAAAGACAATGACGAAGACAATGACTTGAAAATCAAATAAATTCAAGAGTTTCAATTCATTGTGAGACATTTCAATTAAATAATTGATAATTAAAATTTTTAATGCTTTGTACATTGGAACTAACTCTCTTGTCATTGTTATGAGATGAAACAATGTGGTAGACAAGTATGATAACGATTCATACAAAAATACCGCGGTTTAAAAATAGATTTTTATAGGCTTTTGTTTTTTGTAAAATTTATTTCTAAGACATTAAGAACAATGTTTCAGAACAAAAAAAAATTCAAATTTTGATGTGAATTGTTAATAAAAGTACATTTGCTATAATAAAGGGAAATTAATGAATTATAAAAACTACATTTAATATCAAACAATAAAATAAAATGGTACTAAATATTTTTAGTACAATAGTAGGGAATTATGGCAGCGAGTCTTAAAATAACACTCTGTACATTATAAAATTTTTTATGAATTGGTTAAAAATTAGAATCATATATTTTGTGAGTAAGAATATCATGCTGAAAAGTTAAGAATATATATTATTGAATGCATAAAGAATATATTTCGGTTGGTCCAACCAAAATATTTCCCCATTACAAATTTCCATATATCAAAATCCTATTGATTGTTTTCGTAATTTTAAATTGTTGAACATTAAGATGTCATTTGTTTCCAAAACATACAATGTTTGTCAAAATAAAAACTTTAAATAAAAATAAAAAACATTATGATTTTAACACTTCAAACAATTCACACTTCACTACAACTTTGTTTACAATGACACAAATCAGTTGCCCCCAAAAAATTATATTTTATTTACAAATATGAAACATGACGAAATTTAATTTTTTCCTATTTGTTGTAAGGATCTGTTTATAACCTTTTAAAATCATCTCATGTGAATAAAACACGGTTCTTATAGTACACTTTGTCTTAAAGTTTGTTCTAAATTTTTTATACTGTTGAAATTGTATCAAAATTACATCCTCATATTCTTTTTTCTTAGTACCTTTAATTGAATATTCAAATGAAATGAAGAATTCAATGTTGAGTTTAATTGAATGAGTCTTATAGGCTATCATTTTTGTAAGCCTAGTCTTATACAGTTCTTATCAAATTCAAATTATAACTCACCTGACAAGTAATTTGGGAGTATGGTGACATCTGTTGCGCCTGCCTAGTTGACGATGGGTATGTAAATTGCGTTCCCCCAAGAGACCATGGACTGGTGCTGAAATGAAGGAAGAGTAAATGATCAGTTATTGAGTTTAGATGAGAGTGACCATGTCATGGTCACTATGTCACATGCTACTGTACCCATGACTTGAATAGGGACTCGAGCTAACAAAACTTTTCCCAAAATGTTCCGGAAGAAAATTCTTAGAGAATGGTGGTGTCCGATATTGACGTGTTTTCATACGCTTCCGTCGACGGTAGTTACCATTTTCAAACATTTCACCGCAGTCAGGAGCTGAAAAGTCATATTATTTTTTTTTCAAAAAATTAAATAAAAATAAAGAAATTTTTTATTTTTTATTTTGTTATTTTGTGGTATTATTCTTTTTAATAAGTTAGTTAGAAAGTTAAAAATGATTCTTGACTGTGTCGCTGTCATTTCCCTGACACCCGTCTCTGAGCCTTTTTCTGGACTCTGTCAAAATCATTTTAAAGATTTTTGGGTGTTCTTTTAGAAGGGGTGAAATGGGCCTTGGGAAAATTTTCTGCTACCCTTTTTTTTTTGAGTTTCGGCGATTATGTAACCTAACCCAACTTTTGGAAAGTTAAGACCAAAATCATGTTCTGGAAATACATCCTTCATCTAATTGGAGATATTTTTTCTATGTCTGAGGGTAGAAGTGCAGCTCTCAGCGTTTTATGAGTAAAACTTATGACTAGATGGAAATATTCATGACACGAGGTCATGTGGAATTGGAAATGGCTCATGTGGTCCTCACTCTATCAAAATTGGTCATGCAACCAACACTGTTATAAATTCGTCTCTACCAAATCTTAAATGAATTCAATAATTCCATTAGGATTCTAATATATCCTGTAAATTAGTTTTGCAAATTGATCATGCGAAAGGTTGTTGACCTCCAAAATCAATCTCAGTTATAAACAAGGACGCCCATTTTATGCGTAAAATTAAAAAATATTATGCGGCATTTACAAAAAAATTATGCGATATTATGCGCGGTGATGTAAAAGCTTACATTAACCTTCTGATGCACATCAATACCTTGGAAAGAATTTGTGTGCGTATATATGAGCACCACGGACGTTCCTTTATCGAAACCAAGTTGAATTAGAGCCATGAATTTCAAAAATTTATTATCCCGACAAAGAAACGCACCCAGGTATTGCTAGATTTAGTAAAAATTTTGAAATATAATTGGTTAAATGTGTTCGATAAATAGAAATCGTCAAATTATTGATATTCGAACAACAATGCGCTCTTACGATGGTACAAAATGTACTAAAAACTTTAAAAGTGCGACGAAAAATAAATTATGCGTTTACGTTGAGATTATGCTTTATTATGTGAATTAACATTGCGTTAATGGGCTCCATTTTTCATAAATCGTGAAGATCCTAAGTATCACCAATTAGTGTTGCTTCGCTGCGATTATGCAAATGCATAGAAACGGCGTCCTTGGTTATAAAACATCCACTTAAGTTTACAAATCAAAAGACCAAGGGATTCAGCGATCTCATTAATAGGGAATTTTTCTTCATCAAGCAGTTTTCACTTATTCGCTTATAAATCCGTTCGAAAGTTTATAAAGTTGAAAATAATATCAAAACTTTTACTTTTAAAATTTTTTATAAACTATGTATGTATGTAGTACTTTGACTTCTTCTTTGACAATAATATAAATTCTATAATTTTTATAAATAATTTAAAACATGTGTATCTGAAAAAACTGCCTAATTAAAGTGTTTTCAACATCATTAGATTATTTTGTAACAATTTTTTTTTTACCAACTTTTGACTTTCTCAAACAGTTTATCGAAATCTTTTGCTTATAACCTTATGCGACATGTTATAAACGTATAAGGTACTCTACTGTGAATNTTTGACTTCTTCTTTGACAATAATATAAATTCTATAATTTTTATAAATAATTTAAAACATGTGTATCTGAAAAACTGCCTAATTAAAGTGTTTTCAACATCATTAGATTATTTTGTAACAATTTTTTTTTACCAACTTTTGACTTTCTCACACAGTTTATCGAAATCTTTTGCTTATAACCTTATGCGACATGTTATAAACGTATAAGGTACTCTACTGTGAATNCACAGTTTATCGAAATCTTTTGCTTATAACCTTATGCGACATGTTATAAACGTATAAGGTACTCTACTGTGAATCCACAAGGTGTTTTGCGAGATATTTAAGAATTAATTTTGAGACTGCGCGCCTCTGTAATGTCACAGTCACAACACAACAATAAGGGACAACGTCCAACTGTTTTTATTGAAGTTGTGTATTATTAATATAAGAAAAAAATTAGAAGTCTAATGAAAAGATGATGGATTCCTTACCAATTGTCCAGTAGTTGCCCTTCGTTCCTCCGCCTCCTTCACGAGGTACTTTGAGAAAACATTCGTTGAGTGACAAGTTGTGACGAATACTATTCTGCCAACCTTTTTTGTTACTATTCTCAAAATATGGGAATTTTCGTGTAATGAAGGCATAGATTTCAGCAAGTGTCGCCCGCTCGTTCGGACTCTCTTTGATTGCCATGGTGATGAGGGCAACATAGGAGTAAGGGGGCTTCCCTTCTCCTTCTACACCGCCCACATTTTCATTACTGCCATAGGGTTCAACTTTAGGCTCCACGCCAGATTTTGGAGGTTTCTGCGCATTGCGCGGAGGAGTTAGCGTTTCTGGCGCTGGGACCTGAAAAAGAATTTACTGAATTCATAAAAACACAGACCCTTCCAAAATTTTATCAGTTTTTTTTTAATCGACACTAAATGTTTTTGTCATTATTTTTGTTAAATTTTAATGACTAAAAGCAGCATGCTTACTTACTTTCATGAGAAGTCCTGGAGGAGGGTCAGGGAGTGTATTGTGGGGGTAAAAATAGGTCAAGTGAGATGATGGAGAGGTTCCAGAGTCTCCACTACTACTACCGCCACTTGATACACTTCCATTCCGAGGCAAGGGATAGGCTGGGTAAGTTGAAGGTCCAAGGGCAAGAGTTTTCATACTTAAATCTTCTTCACGAGGTTCGTCCCTGGACAAGTGGACATAAGTATGAGGGTCTCTGGTGAAGGCGGGTGGATAGGGTGGGGGTAATTGATGGTGTGGGTAGGGGTGGTGGTAGATTTCTTCATCAGTTCGGAGATTTTTGAGAGGAATGACCTTATTTCTAGGGTCAACGTACCGACGACTGACTGACATGTCCTCTACACCCCCATCTTCTTCTGAACTCTCACCNGGGTAGGGGTGGTGGTAGATTTCTTCATCAGTTCGGAGATTTTTGAGAGGAATGACCTTATTTCTAGGGTCAACGTACCGACGACTGACTGACATGTCCTCTACACCCCCATCTTCTTCTGAACTCTCACCCCGTTTTTCTTCATCTGCTTCTAAAATTTCACTGCGCCATCCCACGTATTCAACTATACCTGTTTTATACGTACATGCTTTTGATATTTTTAAGAAAAACCGAACATTTTACAAAAAAAAAATTTTTTTTTGAAAATGCATAGATTTGCTTTACAACTTTTCTCTTTTGATGTCGAAATACATACTTCAACAAAAACGATATTTATGTAACCATATGAGGCATGACTTTCAATCAAAATGCTTCAACGAATTTAAGAAATTCAACTTTCAGGCGATCAAATTTGAATATTCCAATTTTGTTTAAATCTGATTGGATCAATTTAAATTTTCTAAGGGTTATACTTAGTCGAAGACCTGTTAATATTATTGTTATTTCTATTGTAATTGTATTAATTGATTTTAACAAAATTTTTGGACACATTACACATGTAAGGAAAAAATTATTCTTACTATTATGATGAAAATTTTTGTAAAAAAATGTTTAACTGACCTCTATTTGCATGATCTGACCTGACGGTTGGGCTTCCACAAGAAGGACGAGGGTTGTAACCACACTTCATAACTGACGCTTCTTCCAACTAACGAAAAGTANTTGGGCTTCCACAAGAAGGACGAGGGTTGTAACCACACTTCATAACTGACGCTTCTTCCAACTAACGAAAAGTAAGAGATTTCTGGCACAATTAAAAAAAAATTACATGTAAAATGAAACAATTTTATTAAATAGTTGAAACTTTTCGTCATATAACAACTCTGATTTTATGTCAGAGAAGAAGAAATGACCTGAATTGGTTCTGTGNAGGAGATTTCTGGCACAATTAAAAAAAAATTACATGTAAAATGAAACAATTTTATTAAATAAGTTGAAACTTTTCGTCATATAACAACTCTGATTTTATGTCAGAGAAGAAGAAATGACCTGAATTGGTTCTGTGACCTCTGCTCAGTTTGACTCTCCTATCCGAATTGAACCAAAATACAAACTGAGATGGTCTTATGAAGATCCGAAAAAAAGTTTTCTGAACGAGGGTGGAGTCAATGGGATGGTCTTGAGTCTCTTTTGTTCAAGCTGATTGGATCTGAGGAGGAGATTGGTCCCTTCTCAAAGGAAAATCCTTCTAAATCTGATAAAAAAGAAGCAAAAGGACCAGTGAAAAGTAACTTTCAGGATAATAAAGAGGATATGCAAATTACAAGTACAAAAAAAAATCTGCAAAAATCTTGGAACAATGACGATCAAATGATAATGTTCCAAAATGGAAATATTTTTCAAAACTACATCAATAAAGATCGGTGTGGAGTTAGATTTACACCACATATCAATTTATATTATGGTTTCTATTAGTTACAAAACTAAGCTGCATATAATGGTGAATCTGGAAAACAAATTTAAAAAAACATATTTTTGTTTTTGTTTTTTGGCTAATCGACATCTCTCACATTTCGGCTCGACACTCAATCAACATTTTAAAATAATCCAAGATTGATATTTTTGAAAAGCACATTAATTTGTTCCTGAAAAACTAATTTCCAGGTAAATTTACTATTCACAAATTTATCATTAACTAATTTAAATTTTGAGTAATAACGACAGCAAGAAGAAACTTATTTTTTCTTCGACTCCTTGACCTTCTTTACATAAAAGTCTAGACTCTCTAGGTCTGCTCTAGACTATGCTAAATAACACAAAATGGTTACTAACCTTAATAATGCATTTAAGATTCATGGATAGCAAATATTTCGGGTCAATTTACCATTAAATTTAGTAACAAGTGGAAAATTGTGTAGAAATTCCAATTTTTTTGATTTTTTAATTTCCTGACCCTGACCTACCTATCATTAGGCTAACCTAATGAATAATGATTCAAAATGGAAAATTTTCTCAAAAGTACATTAATTAAGTTTAGTGGTTTGGGTAGGAATAATATTCCAGGTGAATTTATACCCATAAGAACTTTAGTAATAGGTGCTTATTTAATTTCTTTTTTCAATTTTCGAATTTCAACTACTGGACTTACGGATCTAATCTATTGGACATCGGATTCCATTTTGGTGTGACTAAAGTGTGCTATTGATCCAAAATAGAAGTTATTTATCAAGAGTTCAGAAATTTTGCTTCATGCACGGTGGACAGGTACAGTCGAGGTCAATTTTATGGTTTAGAATTATTTTTTAGTGGAGAAAAATAATTAATTAATGATTAAATATTTTGAGATTTTTAGGTTTTTATTAGTTTTTGATTAAGAGAGCGTGGGAGATTTAAATATGACAAAAGGTTTCATATTACCCCTTCTGAAATAGTGAATTTCTAGCGCGGGAATCCAGGGCGGTTCTTTTTCTGATAAATATTTAAATTTTTATTTTTGACTTTTCTTTTCAAATTTCAAATTTCAAAACTTCAAAGTTTGAAATTCATTTTATTTACACAATTTAATTGGTTCTGGTTCACAAATTATTTACATTTAATTGTTTTCAGTAGGTTAAAAATCTGTTAGAATTTAGCTACGAAGCGTATTCTACATACGCTTATCTATTTATGAACTAACATAAACAACTATCATTCAAGTTAATACGTCTTGTAATTTTAAAAGTTATTGAACCTGGATGGTAAATGTTAAATCAACGACGACAGTCGAACCAATAGAGCTAACGATTAATAGGATCAAGGTAGAAATAATAAGTTTTAAACTTTATGAATATGAAAGTTTATTGGATGTGACTTAACTTTATTTTGTTTTCTTGCTAGTTGAATTTTTGAAAGGAATTATAGGATTAGTCATGGAAATTACTTCTGCTGTTCGGAATTACTACACTGACATCCTCTGTCATGAGTTTAGTAAATCGTCAAAAACTACAAAACTTGCAGTGGGCACGTCTTTTGGAGATCTCTACTTTGTTGGGTAGTTTAGTCTTGTTATCATATTTATTTTACTCAATTATTGACGTATTGCTTCACTTTCAGAGAAGAAAACGATAGTCGTGGACCTGAATTCAGTCCAATTTCTCTCTACCGAACCCGTTTGGCGAAAGAAGGTGATGATGAACCTGTACTGAATCTTTGTTGGGACGAAGAAGGTTACGACTTACTTGTTCTGTCAAATAAAAATTTATACCGAGTGCCAGGAGAAGATATTGAAGGATCAGAAGACAATTTATATCCAGAAATAATGTATGCATCTGCTTCTGAGGATCTCATGGACTTTGCATTTCTTAAGGAAAATAACAAAGCTTGTGTTGTATCGGATGATGGCAAGATTCGTCTTCTAGACTTGCATACACAAACAATTATTAAAGAGTTTGTCGACCACAAAGGGATTGTCCAAGTTTGTAAAGCATCGTAAGTCTACTTTACTTTATGACGTAAAATATTAAAATTGAAATGAACATATTTAGTATGGTAAGTTGTTTTATTTTTGTTCTAATAGTGACGATTTTGTCGCTACTGGTGGTGTCGACGGGTTTGTTCATATCTACGAAGCAGGTTTTCGTACTGACAAGAAAATTTGCTCATTTGGTGATAAACGAAATTTGGTAAGTGGATGAATAATTATTAAACTTTTTCTTATCCTGAAACGGGAAAAGTTGATATTTTACTTAACACATCGAACTTTAGGTCAATAACCTCGATATTAGTGAAAATTCGACTTGGTTGGCAGTAAGTGGAGCTGAGACTTCTGAATTTCCTGTGATTTACAACATCAAGTCTCGAGTTCATGTTCCTATCCCACACACTCAAAAAACGACAGAAACAGAGAGTAAGAGTTTCAACAGAAATTATGAAATAAAAAATAAGCTACGAATAACCGAGTAAATAAATAATAATTAATAATATTTTCAGAAATCTTTGCTGTTCATTTTGACTCTGATGACACTCTCTACTGGGGAGGTGCGAATGGGATCGTCTACAAGACTGATGACCTCTTGGTTAATTATACACAGCTCAAGACGACCTACGGGTTAGCAAACATCCGACAAATTTACTCAATTTCTACGAGACTAGGCCAAGGGACAAAATTTGAAATCAGTGCTGCTGGCTCAACAAACGGTGTTCTTTTTTCGAGCAATGGTGTATTCTGGGATTCTATGATAAACCTCCAATACTAGAACCGATACAGCAAACTCATGCAAAACAAAATTGAAGTCTCTTGCTCATGCGTGATCAAGTAGGATCAGTTTGGATCAGCGCACACTATGTAACCGATACCTTAAATAGTGCGAATCTTACCACGGTTGTCTTAAATTTCTACCTACTGAGTTTCATAAGAAAATAAATATTTCATTTGATTACATTGTGTTTACAAAGTATACATTTTGTTTGAAATGTGTTGCTCACTATCTGGTGCTTCTTATTCCGAGTATTTCAATAAGGTTGTCACAAGAGAAATTTAAAAATTCAAATTTAGTCAATCAAATTCTAATAACTTTTGAATGTCTGATTGGTCGAATTTTAATATTTGAATTACATCGGGACATCCTTATTGGAAGACTCGGTAGTTTTTTTTAGAACATCTTTCTCTACAATTTCTTTCGTTCGTTGTTCTTATAACATTTAATTGGTGTGGGACCGTTGTTATGACTTGATTCAACATATCTAAATTTTGAAATGAGTAGGAAAAAGATAAAGTTGGAAGGTGTCATATGATGGATGAGTTCCGGTGACAACATTGAGAGGGTGGTGCGTCCCAGTCGTATTTATACCCACCCCTTCGCCGCCACTCTTCAGTACACAAGCGACCCTTCTCAAGGAGATTCCTGTACTTCTCCAGCATCTCACTTTGACTTACTTTGTGCTGGATCAAATATTCGTTCTTGCACCCTCGAGATTCCCACTCTGTGTCAAATCTCTCGTCATGCCTAAAATTAAAGAATAGAAAGACATGACAGATCAAAGATTAACCTTTTTGAGAAAAAAAAATTGATTCTAATCCTTCCGTTTTTTCTCTCTCTCTCAAGACTCACTTGCGTTGAGGTGCGATGATGGATAACCACGTTCCAACTGTAACATCTTCGTTGAGGTATGTTCTAAGAACGTCTTGGTTCTTAAGGATGAAATCTGTACAAGGTTTGGAGAGGACGTATCCTCCGCCGAGGGCATAGGGGACGTAGTTGTCGCATAGTGGGTAACCTTTCTCTTTCCATTTACCCTTTTTCTGAACAGGCGCTCGTCCATCGAAGAACCCCCAGTAGTAGCATCCGAGAGCCTCACGTGGACTGTTGTTGTGGAGTCGATGCTCCTCCTCTCGCTCTCGCTGCTCGAGTTCACTCAAGATCTTGTCCAATCGAACGAATGAGTCGTCATCACACTTTAGCAAATAGTGGAAGGGACTGAATTTGGAAAGATGAACCATACCTTCGCTCACTTTCTCACTCAAATTCTGGAAGGTATCTTGGAGGTCATGGAGTAGAAGGAGGTCATCGTGTTGTTCATCCTCCTCTTGGAGGTTTTCTAAAACGTTCTGCGTAAGACCTGTCGACAGATTTCAAGTACGGATATATAAAGAGTTTCTCCAAAGTAAAAAAAATTCCATTCATTATGACAGCGAGGAGTGATAATTTTCATACTGCTAAGTCTTTTAATTTTTGACCCTGACATTACTTTTAAAATGTACACCAGTGTCTAAATTCTACTCTTGACTTGCGTGAAGGAATCTAGCTTATATCAGAAATGTCAAGTACTCGAGGCTTATGTAAAATACTTACCCTGCGTGCCAATTATGAAGACATGTTTGAGTTTGGGTGAAGAGGGAATAAGTTTGAGCCAAGTGGAGCGAAGTGTGGTCCTTAGGTGTCCATTTCCAGGAGCAGATACTATCATGACCGCGAGGAGGAGGAGAGGTTCATTAGAGGCTGTCACTCGCATGTCACTGCCCAAATCTTTCTCTGCTTGGAGCTGATGGAACAGAGTTAGCCATGATCCCATGCTGAAACCACCCACGAAACATAGGAATGAGCTAAGTGGAAGTCTCCCACGGGTTAGGAAAAGATCACCGAAGTACATTATTCCCACAATAACTCTCCCATACGCCTAAAAGAACAAAAAATTAACAAATTTATTTAAGACTAGAGGCATATGTAGGCTGTAAACTACGCCGCTGAACTGAGAAACCTTCCTTTATTAAGTTCGTCAACCTAAAATTTAATTTGATTTTAGAGTTATTACGTCGCATGGCTGTCATTATGAGCTACAGTTGAACTGGGTTATAATGATTGGGATTTAATCTAATTCGCGGGATTTATAAACCTAAGATAGGAACCTAAAGGGAAATAACCCAGACGCTAGTGTTGCCTAGATGCGGCATGCGGCTAAAATTCGAATCGGCCGATGCACCGATGATGCAGCATACTACTGAATCGGTCTCCGCCGATTTGTTCTACTCAACGCAGTTTTTTAATTGAATTTGATGTACATTAAGGGAAATTTTAAGCAAACCTTAGAACAAATTAAATTTTCTTTCGCTTGAATCGACAACTGCATCGGTCAACTGGCCTATTAAACTTTTATATTGACGCCGATGACACGCCGATGTGACTAGTAGATCGCATCGGTAGTCGTTCATCCGCCTGCATGCCTCGAGGCAACACTACCAGAGACCATCAGCAATATCTGCCTAAATCCTATCGAACCCGAAAACGTTGTTCATTTAATCTAGGTTGATATGAAATACAATGTTAAAATCCACGCTTATAATGAACACCGACTAAAATTAATTATTTTTACGGTCCGTAAATAAGATTATAGCTGAGGTCCACTGCATACCACTTTTGAAGTATCGACTTACATTTACCAATAGTTTATCCTCTAATTTTCCGGTTGTGCAGCGTTACATTCTCTTGGTGAATTTGCTTTGATTATACTAGACTTTGATTGAGGTATTTGAAAGAAATTAGAAGGTTATTTAATTGAGAAGCATATCCAAATCCTTAAGTAAATTAACTGNACATAACATTATAGCTGAGGTCCACTGCATACCACTTTTGAAGTATCGACTTACATTTACCAATAGTTTATCCTCTAATTTTCCGGTTATGCAGCGTTACATTCTCTTGGTGAATTTGCTTTGATTATACTAGACTTCGATTGAGGTATTTGAAAGAAATTAGAAGGTTATTTAATTGAGAAGCATATCCAAATCCTTAAGTAAATTAACTGAATAAGTGGTGGATGTTGGTGTGTAAACAAAAAGAAGGAAAAGCTCGTGCCTTTTGTTAGTTTTCAATTCAAAAATTTTTTGTCACCCAGCCCTATCCAGGTACCAGGCAAAGAACGACACTCTCACGGCCGAGTGACATTACAGTCCGGTTATAAGATACTGGAAGTAGGAATAAAGCACCTTCAACTCATGGTTACCACCAGCAGATACTCCCTACCCGACACCCGCCACCCGACAGAAGGTACTCCCTACCCGACACCCGACGGTTGTCGGGTCAAATATACTCCCTACCCGACAGCGCTGTCGGGTAGGGAGTACCCGACAGTATAAACATTGATACTCCCTACCCGACGGAAAATTTTGTTGAATCTACTCTCCACCCGACAGGTCAATGACCTTTGTATTTAAGGTTAACGACCTGTGTATATGTCGTAATGACGAGAGCCAAAGGTGTCCACATGGGAATTCTGTGTTGATATGTGTATAATTTTATTTTATTTACAAAAATTGTGCCAAAGGAATGTCATATGGCATAACCCCGTTTCCTATTTAATATCAGGACAAAGCAAAATTAAGTCGCGGATTAATTTGGCTCCACAAAAAAGTTTTACTAAAAAAAATTTTTTAATAAAGTAATACAAATTAGTAAGCGGTAAGAGTCATATTTAGTAACAGGAAAATGCAAANGTACTCCCTACCCGACAGCGCTGTCGGGTAGGGAGTATATTTGACCCGACAACTGTCGGGTGTCGGGTGGCGGGCGTCGGGTAGGGGGTACATACGACCCGACAACTGTCGGGTAGGGAGTACCCGACAACTGTCGGGTAGGGAGTACCCGACAACTGTCGGGTGTCGGGTAGGGAGTATCCGCCTTACCACCAGCACTTTCTTTTATAAGTTAGGTTTTCACTTAGGTCATTATGTTAGGTTTAATAAGGTTTCGTAGGGCTGATTAGAATAGGGTTGTCATTATGAGAAATTTTGCTTCAACTTCTTGATAACAATCAGAATTAAAGGTAAGCAATTTAAACTTGAGACTGTTTATTTACTAAACCTTACCTTCAACTTAGTTTATTGAATTCTCTATAAATGATTTTAGAAAACAATGCAGAATCAGTCGTCGGGTGGGAGTGGAACGAAATCTCTGTGCTTCAATCTCGGGGATGGCCCAGCGAACGCACTGGCTCTTTCCAAGGACTACACACATGTGGTTGTTGCAGGAAGAAACGGTGATCACTAGCTTACGTGATAAAGTTCATTTATAAGCAAGGACGCCTTTTTTATGCGCGAAATTAAAAAAAATTATGCGGTATTTACAAAAAAAAATGCGATATTATGCGCGGTGATTTATAAGCTTATATTGGCTTCCTGATTAGCCAACCTCGGCGGTATTCGCTCCCGCTCCGCTCCCATAAAGAGCGGGAGAGAGAGCGGAGCGATACGAAAGAAATTCTTGGGATCAAGAGCGAGAGCTCCGCTCTCGCTCCGCTCTCGCTCCGCTCTCGCTCCGCTCTCGCTCTTGATCCCAAGAATTTCTTTATAGAAATACGAAGGAAATTCTTGGGAGCGAGAGCGGAGCGGTATGAAAGGAATTCTAGGGAGCGAGAGCGAGATTCTACTGAAGTTTAGTTTATTAGCGGAGCGGGGGTAAACCGCCGACCTTTGCTGATGAGATTTGAAGATTCTTCGTATCACCACTTAAGTGTTGCTTCGCTGCGATTATGCAAATGAATAGAAATGGTGTCCTTGTTTATAAGCTTAATTAGTTCCATCGACTCCACTTGAATCCGTCTAATTTTGTAATCCCGTAGTTTGAGCTGGTTGTTCAAAGTTTTTGATATTTATCTCCAGTGTTCAAGATCTTGGGCGTAGATGACAACGGCTTCGTTGAGAAGATGAACCTTCGTGTTGGAAAAAATCTCAACCTTAATTACTCGTGCAACGATGTCGTCTGGAGTACTTCTGATGAAAACCTTATCGCGACAGGTGCTACAAATGGAGCAGTTGTTCTTTGGAACCTCTCAAAACTCACAAGAGCTAAGCAGGAGCATGTGTTTGTAGATCATCAGAGAACTGTACACAAGGTTTGTTTATTTTCACACAGACATACACTGGTATTTTCCCATTGTTTTATTTCTGCATTCTTTTTTATATAGGTCCTTTTCCACCCTACTGATTCCACGATGCTTCTTTCTGGAAGTCAAGACGGTACTGTCAAATGCTTTGACATTCGGTTACACGAAGCCAAACTTACATTCAAAAGGTACAAATCACACAAAGTCTGTAATGAGAATGGGGCAAGTGGTTAACTCGATGTTTTTTGGTTTCAGTAACTCAGAGAGTGTTCGCGACATTCAGTTTGTTCCTAAAAATTCATTTTCCTTTACTTCCGTCAGTGAAAATGGCTCAGTACAAATATGGGATTTAAGGAAGGGTGGAGAAAGACCGTATCTCACATTCACTGCACACAATGGGCCCGTTTTTAGTAAGTACGTCTGGATACTGCAATTGTGACGCTCAACATCACCAAAACCCAACTAGATTCAAAGAAATTAGGTCTTAACTAAAAGTTATAAAACAAAAGTTGGAAGTAATTTATCCTATTATATCGTTAATTGGTCTTGTATATTAGTGTAAATTTTTTATGTAAAAGGTTGTGACTGGCATCCAGAGTATTCTTCAGTACTTGCGACTGGCGGCAGAGATCGGGCGATAAAAATATGGACAATTAGCAAGTGAGCCAAATTTATTTGTCAAATATATATTTATGAGATTTGATTCCCCTTCGTTTGCTGTAGTGTGGCGACGCTTGAGCATACTATCCAGACGGTGGCTTCGGTAGGAAAAATAAAGTGGCGGCCGCAGCGGAAGAACCACATTGGGAGCACTTCACTCGTGGTGGATGCTTCAGTTTGTGTATGGGATTACAGGAGACCCTTTGTTCCGTTCGCCGCTTTTGAAAAGCATAAGTGAGCAACTGAGCAGTCACTTTGGAAAGTTTTATTCTGATTTCCTCTTACTTTCTAGAGATGTGGCAACAGGAATCGCATGGAGAAACAGTCCACACATCTTCCTCTCCACTTCCAAGGTAACATATTTTTAACTTTTCAAACGAACCTACTGTCTGGTGGTAAAATTTTAAATTTACCCGCGGTACCACGGCGAAGCAGGTGAGAAACCCAGCTGAATTTTTGTCTTGTCCACACTACCGTAATGACCAAAGCCAAAGAACAAAAAAATTCACTACTGAAAGCTGATGCATGCAGTTTACTAACGGAAATAGGAATGTATTAAAATTTGTTCTTTCGCTTTGTTCACATCGGTATACTAATCCATCTATAGAGACTACGCTTAGGTTTGCTATAATGCAATTGTTAATCTATAATAATCGTCCAAGATTCTTGCTCATCAAAATTTTTGGTTTATGTGATAGGATTGCATGGTTTGGCAAAACGTTTTCAAAGATGCCATGCGTCCAGGATCAAAAGCAATCCCACAGGCACTCGCATTGAATGTTCGTCGAGGAGAAATTGCACATGCTCAAGCAGTTACCTCTTATCAACAAGACGGAGTTACTAAATATCAAATTTATAAGTGAGAAATCCGTTTTTTTTTGTTTGTTTTTATACAAAATCTCCAAAACCAACTATTTGTTGGTAGCAGGAAGACGGCTCCTCTGAATGAAAAATTTCACCTAGCTCAGAGCAATTTTTACACTTTTCATACAAACTTGATGAAGGATCCTTTCAGTGTTGATTGTGCCAAGAGGTAAGTCTACTTAATTTCTAATTCTTGTGTATCAAGGGAAAAGGCATATTCGTAACAATGTACAATTTGAGTTTTTATAGGTACATATTGAATGGACGAAGTGCGCCAGAGATGTGTGAGAAGAATGCAGAAATTGCACTTGAACTTAATATTCCCCAGGTAAAATAAAAATAATTCAATTCACAAAAGTAATCCCAAACAGATTACAAACTTTGGAAATCGTTTGTATATTATTGGTATTTGATGTAGGCTGCGCTAGTGTGGGAGATCTCAAAACTTTACTGCCAAATCTTGAAAACAGAAGAAACTCCAGAGAATGCAAAGACAGCTGAGGCTTCGACCCCTCCGAAGGAGGACCAGGAAGATCATACTCACTTCTCGGATGACGACCCTAACAACTCCAGCTCAGAAACTGAGAAACAGGATTTACTCGCAGAAATAGCGTCAGGATTACACATGAACCAGAACCTCTTCATGCCGCCTGGACCCACTTATGATTTCAACTACGATGTACAACAGGTAAATTTTCAATCTTTCATATTTCACTAATGTTCACAACAACAATAATGTTCTAAACGATATGACAGGTCGAAAATCTAAAAATTTTGCACAACGAACNAACAGAAGAAACTCCAGAGAATGCAAAGACAGCTGAGGCTTCGACCCCTCCGAAGGAGGACCAGGAAGATCACACTCACTTCTCGGATGACGACCCTAACAACTCCAGCTCAGAAACTGAGAAACAGGATTTACTCGCAGAAATAGCGTCAGGATTACACATGAACCAGAACCTCTTCATGCCGCCTGGACCCACTTATGATTTCAACTACGATGTACAACAGGTAAATTTTCAATCTTTCATATTTCACTAATTTCACAACAACAATAATGTTCTAAACGATATGACAGGTCGAAAATCTAAAAATTTTGCACAACGAAAGACCTTTTAACGTTGCTAAGTTTAAAATGATTTTTAATGATATTCCTTGATGTTGGGATAATTTTTTAGTTTCTTTTTTCTGTTAGGATTGGCAAGTTCTTCCTGCTGAGGCTTTCCAACCTCGTCATGAGATACGTGAAGGGTCGTCACCTCCTATTCATCTCGAAGATTGTTCTCCGCGGGAGATGGAAGAGCCCTTGGAAACGGTAGCCATTGAGAATAGGACGAATCAACTAAGGATCACACACATGGATCCTATCCCTGATTTTGATTTTAGAGTACCGCTCACCAAGGCACTACACTATCATGCAGCTAAAGGTACTCCAACAAATCACAATCGTTCTTCATTTTCAGCAAGAAGACTTAATAACTCTAATATTTGATTGGTAGGAGATGTACAAACGACAGTTTCGGTCTGGCTCGTACTCCAAACACTTTGTCAGCTGGAAATACCGCTGAAAAAACTCGAAGCCTGGTGTCTCACCTATGTTGAACTCCTACAGAGACACAGACTTCATACGAAAGCTGCTCTTGTAAGAAAAAAAACACGTGAAAAAACATGTCTTCTTTTTACAGAATAGGTAGGATTTAGCCAGCGAGTGCTGTTTGTAACATCCCAGCAAATATTCCAATTCTAACATCCCAATGTAGCCTCACATGACTCATGTTCCTTATCTTTTTCTCATCTTTTTTCACCATTATAAAAAATTTTAATTTAAGATACTCCTATTCGATTTTCCAAATTTTGTATTACGTTTTCTCGGGACTCAGAGTCTTGACTCTTGACTAACTCGAAAATCAAGGAGTCAGAATCATCTATTTTGCCCATCTACAACGCGTAATTTGATCTACTAAAATGTGCGCATTTGCTGCAACTAAATTCTGAGGCATTTCAAATTTTTCCAAATAGTGGAATGGGATGTTACAATAAGGATATTACAACGGGGATTTTTTGCTTGGATGTTACAATCCGCACCCGCTGGCTCCAGCCGCGAAATAAAATTTTCGCAAACTGTCCTGTGATTTTACTAAACGGCTTGAAAGCTGAATTTATTAATCAAACTGAAAATCTGGTAAAAGTTTCAGCTTTTGTATCTGTTGTGGACTGTGTGAGAATTTTTGATTTCCAGGTGATAAAACTGAGTGGGTCACTCCTAGGTCATTTGTCTCAAGAGAGCACGACGTACCTTATCTCTTGTGGGATCTGTGGGAAACCGTTGAGGAACAGATCAGGAAACTTTTGTGAAAAGTTCTGTGCTCATTATAATGTACTCAACAAGACTTTGTTACTCATGCTGCCCTTATTGTCTCAATTTTAGATGTCAGAAAACCGTAACAAGATGTGGAATTTGTGGTGGAACTGTGGGTGGCCTTATGTCATGGTGTCAAGGATGTGGCCATGGCGGACATGACGCACATCTCCGCTGGTGGTTCAGAGGTCATAAGGAATGCCCCGTGGGTTGTGGACATTTGTGCCATGGTTTATAATTATAAGCACTGATCATGCCAAGTTTTATTCCAGTAAAGAGTTGAACTTATCCAGTCATCATCATATAATTATGTTTAATAGCCCAGAAACCGAAGATCGCTTAGGTTTCATGATATCATGTTTCATAATTTTGAATAAATTATATTTAGATCGTTTGCTGAATTTTGGACAATGCGGACTTGAAGGGAGTCAAACATTTTATTGATTCACAAATTCTAGATCCAAATCTCATTGGTTGATTCTAGAAATTTAGCGTAGATGATGAATCTGACATCCATTGTTGGCGGTCAAGTAAAATTTTGTAGAGTTTTCTTTTAGATTTTCTTTAGGTTTAGGTTATTAGGTTTTCTTTAGGTTTTTTTTTTTTTTTTTTTTATAGATTTTTTTTTTAGTTTTGCTTTTGGGTTTTCAATATGTTTTCATTAGGTTTAGATTGTCTGGTTTTCTTTAGGTTTAGGGTTCATAATGTCAGATTCATAATCTAGGCTAAATTCCATAGGGGAGGGGTTATTCTGCAAATGTTCCATTCTAAGATGTGTAATGTATCATTTATGAGTAACACTGAATTGTGCTGAAATTCTCAATAATTCAATCGCTCCGACGAAGAATAAACCAACTCGGAATTGATTAACTTTTTGTCTAGTTGAATTGAATTTCAAAAAAAATTCTGCATCTCGTAATCTTTTCAAATTATTTATAATTTGAACAATAAAAAAGTTAGTTAATTTTTCGTTGTATCGGCTAGGAATTACATTGTCTTTCAATGTCTTTTCAGTCAGCTTCGCATTCCATCAGGTTTGTAATTTCAAAAATAGAAAAACTTCATACTTCTTTATAGTTTATAAGCGTAGCAAGTGAATCTGTACCTATACAATGTTTGAATAAGACATAAATAGGGCGTGGTCGTTAACTATATTCGGAGTTTCCCTATCGTTTAGAATCTCAGCTACAGAAGAAATTCTTGAAAAAGTTACAGTTTTTCTTTATTTTTCTTGACTTACCTAGGATTTGGATTAAAGAGAACGAAAAGTCCAAAAGGAAAATATATTTAAATAGCGCATAAATAGAAGTTGTTGGGAAGCTATATTCGGGGCCAGCTGCAGAGAAAATAGTAGAATAATTTTTTATTTTCCCTGCGTGACCTAGTTTGGATTGAGTGTTTCGTTGGTTGTTGAAGAGAAAACATATTTTATTAATAGTAATAGTTGGATGATATAATTTATATTGATAGTAGTTGAGTAACTAGTCCGTTTCATAATTTAGGTAGCCATTATACATGTAGTGTCATAGTTAACTCACTCATTTTTTAGTTACGGTACAGGTGATAGTTGGAGGGCTGGAGAGAAAAGATTCTCAAGAATCTCACTCAATGGGACTAAAATATTAACTATAAATATTATAATTTATAAACTTGATTATAAATAAACTAATATTTTAGAGTTGTCGCTTAAACGTTAGTGCGAAGCGTTTTCCCTCACGCCCCTGCAATCCACTCTGCCCAACTTAGAGTAGTGGAAGGAGAGAAGAGATTTGAAATAGCACACAATTAATCGCAGAATTTGGAGTACTGACATGCGCAGATGGTAGTTTAATAATAATAACAAAGACAAGTGTGGGAAATTCTTTGAGATTCAAACGAGTATCGTCGTCGTGAGCTATGATTGGCTCATAGGATGGGACTTAAATATATATATACAGAGCAGATATAAATATTTGGCCTCCATGTTCTTAGAAATAGCAGTACAAAATATGTCTCTTGATTCATACTTTGATAGCAGGAGAACTGGAGACTGCGCATTGGCGGATTAGATTTATGGAATTTGTATATGCTAAAATATAAACTTTGGCAATTTCTCACTTACACCAAGTTAAAAGTAAGGAAATTTCAATGGCGGGAAAGTTTAAAGTTGGGACCTCTTCATGGCCACTCAATCTTTGTCTATTCCCGCCATTTGCAAATTTGGGCAAAGACATTTGACACATTTGGGACTAGCAATTGGTAAAGTCGCAACAATAATTTAGTCTAACGCGAATGTCGTATGAAATTAGAGTAAGAAACTTGAAGTTTTTTTTTTTTCAAATTCTTAAAATTATGTAACGAAAACACGTTCCTAAAATGTCAAGACTGATTTCGAAAAAATGAGTTTTTGATAATCATAAAAATATTACATAGATTTTTTTTTTTTTGAGATTCTGGCTAATAAGTCTGATTTGTTAAATTCTCCTTTATGTCTAATTAGATTTGATTAATTATAGGCGTTTGTTTCAGTGATGAGTGTTGGAATTACGATTTCTCGGGGACTTTGACTTTTTGAGAAATCGAATGTTGAGTGGGTCATCAGCAAAAAATTGAAATTTTTCAGGATCATGCGTGAAATCTGCGTGGTGTGAGGGGAGATGTCCGTTTTTGAGTATTCCCTCTCGTTCACTTGCTGAAAATTCAGAAGTTGGTAGCCCAAGTGCAAGACTTTCTTTAATATTTGCCCATGCCTTTCGCATAGACCCCGTCTTTGCATGATGGACCAATCGTGCTTCTTCTTTGGCGCCAGTTGTTCCATATTTCAAAAAAATGATAGCTCCTGACAAATGAATTTTGAGTTCAATGGTTTGGTCTCCTTTGGATTTTTCCTCCGAGCGATCATGGACGGTGACATTAAGAAGTCCTTCGAGTCTTTTGAGGTCAGCGAGGTCATCAGATGCCTTCCAGAGTTCTTTTTTCACAAAGTGAAAGACGTCTTGACCTGGGGAATGAGACACATAGGAGAGGAATTCAGAGCCGTTGATGATTTGTGTAAAAACATCCCTGTCAACTCGGTTGGAAGTACAACTAGGGCAAGATGAGATCATGCCCTTTCCTTCACCTGTGCGACTAAGGAGAAGGTTTTTCCCAAGTGGGGGGTCAATTTGGGTTAAAATTGCAAGCGGGTTAGGGATCAGTGAGGATTGGGCAACTTGACTTTTTTGGACAGTCTCCAGTAGAGAAGGGGCGAAGGCTCGCTCGAGTATCCGGCTCTCGAGACCAGAAATGACAAAACCAGAGGTTAGAGGTTGAAGGCCTACGTGAGACTGATACAACTGTGGAGAAAGAGACTCCAAATTGTAACCCAGATGACGCAACCAACTCTCGTGGTCTAAAAATTATAGAAAATCATAGTTGTTAGATTCATAGTATCAAATCATAGGCTTAATCCTCAAATTAATGTTATGATTAGCGTCAATTAAGTTTAATATTAATTTACCGAAGGAAGGCGTTTCTTGGGTTGGATTGATGGGGTCATTCCCATTAAATCGGTACAGATGTGCTTTATCAGGAGTCCGAAGTCTTTTTTCTGCGTGTGACCAATCAGGCGTAAGGAATTGACCAATGAGAGGGTCATAGACACGCTTTTCTCTTGTGTGGACTAGCAGTGTCACCTAAGAGATATGAAATTCGATAATTAGAATAGGGTTGAGAAGATTAATTCCGAAAATTTTAAATCTTGTAAGAATTTTATCTCATGGTGAGATATTTAAAATACCTTGTCGAGAATTCCGCCAGCAAAGTCTATAGGTAGATAGAAAGTTGTGTCCGAGTCGTAGACAATGTGTCCAAAAGGCCCCCTGGAGACTTCTCTCAGGAGAAGCCCATATTGATTGAAAACGAGTAGAGGTGTCCCCCAATGGTCAGAGGCGACATAAAAGTTCTCTCCCCGATTCACTTGGAAGTAAATGAGTCTCTTGTTCTCGTCATAGACAAAATGAAGGAGTTTGTTCTCCTTCGGATGGTAGACATGCGTAACTAGATCTCGCTCTACTGCATCTGCGTAGAAGAACTGTGTAATGTTAGCATGGTTGTCTCTCCGTCCAACCAATCGTCCTTCTTGGTCGTAAAAGTATTCAATTTCGAATCTCCCACGTTTTGACGCTCGTCTCAACTGACCCAAACTGTTATAACTAAAGTAGTCTTCGTTTGCATTGTGAAGGACACGTCCGGCGCAGTCGTACTTGTAGACGCCACCAGAAAATCTTAGAATCTGATCCATTTGATTGTATTCAAGTTTGATTTGATTTCGACGGTAAGTGAGACTTTGTAAATTTCCATTTCCATCGTATTCAAATTCCCATGGGTCAACTGCATCAGCTGAAATAAGTTGCCCATCTATATCATAACTAAAATTTCGAAATGGTGCATAACTCTGTTCTGAGAACCCGACGGTCTTTGTTGATAGGCGCATTTGTTGTATACGGTGTGAATTTGCCGCGTAAATGTAGTCGATTCGAAATACTTCCATTGCTTGTATTGTGAGAGAGATTTGGAGTGGTTGTCCATATCCATTGAGTAGACGACTCAAGATGGCCACTCCGTCGAATATTGAACTCTCATTCATTCCAGATCGGGTAATCCGAAAGTTACCAATTTGGTCATACCCGCCAGTTTTTGAACTGTAGCTCAGTGGAAAATCTATTGGATGACCTCCTACGCGTGACTTGATCATAATTGGACGGAAGTTGGTGTCATACTCATAAAGAAACATAGCCGATGCGAACCCACTTTTTGGACCATATTCTACTTTCTCTTGAACCAATTTTCCAATTTTGTTTCGTAGAATGGTCGTAATTGGTTCAAATTTTCCCTCCGATGTTGTTATGGTCGTCATGTAGTTTTTGTACTTGTAGGTGATTTTTCCTTCACTATAAAGAACTAATGTTGGTCTTTGGAGGTAGTCATGTGTATAGTAAATCCGTCCACAATCAGGCGGGAGCCAAATTGCTTCTAAAACTCCAGAATTCAGATGTGTGACAAAAGAATTTCGAATTGGCGTGTAACCTGGGGGTTGATAGACAATTTTTCGATAGCCGACGGAATTTTGAACAGTAAAGATGTGTTTTGTTCCTTTTGGTGTCTCTACCCATCGAAGCCCTCCTGAAGAGTCATAATCATACGAATACGTCCGAGTTGAATTCAAAATAATTTTGGCGGGAAGTCCTTGGTCATTGTACTCAATGGTACGGAGAAGTACTCCATCTAAGTTTCGAATCTCAGTTGCAAATCCAGTTCGGCCGTAAGTGATAACTTCTCCTCGTCGACCTCCCCATCTCCATTGCTCAATCCGATTGAATCGGTCGTAAGAAACGTTGAGACGGAAATTTAAATCTTGATTTCCCACAGTTGCCGGTGTGAATGAGAGTGGGAATCCAGTGGTATCGTATTGTACTACAAGGAGTTGCTCACGGTCTTGATTGTACAAAGTTTCCCTGTGGAGAGTAGTGTCAAATTCGACACTCAAAATCCGACTGTCGTTAACCCACATTTGACGGTCGAGAAGTCGCTCAGGTCCAACTACACCAAATTTCCATTCAAGTTTGTTTCCTCGGGGTGGATTTACAACATCTGGATCATATAGTTGTTGGAAAGTTGGTGCACGCATGAAGTTATTTGAATTTCGCAAAAGTGGGAAGGTTCCAAGCGACATAGCCAGAAGCTCGTAACCATTTGTTGTGGCTAAACTACAGCTTCCATTTCGTACGTCAGATCTAACTACTTTGGTACTAAGGACTGAAGTTGTTGAATTTTCTGTCGGTTGACTTTGACGAATTGTTACTCGATCACTTTCAGCATCTCGGATGACATGATAGGTTGTAATACCTGAACGAGTGTCTGATAAGTCGGTCATTCGAACTTGAATAGCTGGACCACTAAGACCGTAATCAAGATTGTGGATAATACCAGTTGAATCAATAACTCGTCGAACTCGTCCATAAATATCGTAAGTGTAGAGTGAACTGAGTCCATTTGCTGAAATTTTTGCACTCAAAAGACCGTCATCTGAATAGTCCAGTCGGAGTTCGGAATTTTCAAATTCTTGAAAATGAGTAAGACGGCCAAGTCGATTGATTTTTAGACTAGATTTTTTACCTTGAGTATTTTCAATAGTAGACACAACGGAACTATAGTCTCGTACAAATACAATATTATTTTCAGCACTGTCACTGATTTTAGACAGTTTTCCATAACTCGTGTTCTTTGTGTACAAGAAGGTATAAATAATACGACCAGACTTGAGGTCGCGTGTCAAAGTATGTTGTCCATATCTGTTGAATACATATACCTCTCCTGTCGCCAGAAAGACGACTTCATAGTCACCATTTGAATTTGATACTGGAAGGTATACAGACACTCGCTTTAATTCGAGATGTGCCTGATCCGCTACATAGATGGTACTGTCAGGTCCAATGCTCAGAGCAGACGCAGCTCCCGCATCTAAATTATTTCTTTTTAAATCTCCCGCTGGGAGTTGGTCGTAATACGGTGGGAGATAGTCAGTTCGAACGAGGACAGCTGTACCTTCTGATCGCATCGTGTACAAATTTGAATCTTCAGTAAGGAAGTAAAGTTGACCCTTGGGACTAAATGCAACATCATGAATTGGGCGGGAAATTTGATTGTCCGAATCACAACGCAGTACACGCTCAATTTGGTTGTCTTGTGTAAGTTGAAATAGTTGTCCTTCATCAATAAATAGGAGCATATTCTCAACCAAATTTAGAGCAAGGTTTGTTGGCCAATGGAGTTGAACTTTTGTGGCATCTTCACGCCTCAGGCGACATGATTCAAAATCTGATGTTTTGATAGAACCTCGATTTGCCCATGGATTTTGTTTCCCTACGAGTGTAAAAATGATACCGTACGAGTTGACATAACGGATGGTAGGACCATCGGCAACGTAAATGGCACCACTACTCGTTAGTGCAAGTCCTTTTGGATGATTTAATTTGGCCAATTTGGCGCTGAGACCATCACCACAGTTGTCTGGGTCTCCAGGGACACATTTGAGACCTGAACCAATCACAGGAGACCAATTCACTCGGGGATCACCGACATCTTCCATTTTGTTGACACGCAAAACCTAAAAAAGGTAAATTTATTATTAATAATCATATCATATCATGAGAAATTAAGCTGCTATGAATAGGATAAGTAATAATTATTGTTGAATAAAGTTTGGTGATTTTAGGTTAGAATATTGAATTAATAATAAGTGTAGTACCTGATACTTTTCGGGATCAGAAATATACAAGTGCCCATCTGCAGGTGAAATTGTCATGAAATACTGATGGGAGACTTTTGTAGCACTGCAAAAAAAAATATACACATGAATACTAGCATTAGCCAATCAGAAAGGATCTTGATGACATGAAATAGTTCCACTAGGCCTAGAATTTTTCACAAACCTCATAGATTTTTTGAAAAAAAAATTGTAAGATTAACCTCACTTAAAAATAGTCCCTTCTATAAATCAAAAATTTTGAGTCCACCCTACCTTAGTTGGAGAAGAGTGTAAGTTTGATTGTCAGGTAGGATGCGACGGATGAGATTGAAGTCTCCAACATAGAGACTTCCATCAGGTCCAGTCGTGAGAGCGACAGGTGAGAGGAGTGTGTTGTCACACGGATCGCAAAGGAGTGACCTCTGTTGACCTCGTCTACCTAGCACTGATTTCACAAGACGGGGCATTTCTTTCAAATGTACTTCGGATCCATCTCCTTTCTGGAGTATTCCTTCATGGAAATTGTAGTGGTGGTGAATGTCAAGATTCCAACCACCGACATCTGCAATGTCCACATCAAATCCTTTCAATGTCACTGTACGAAGAGTCCAAATAGGTTCTGCACATGTGGAGTACTCATAGCCAATGGCAACACGGGCAGAAGCAAGACCATAAACTTTCTGTTGATAAACATTTCTTTTTCTCCAACCAAATGTATATGTAATATTTGGATCTGCTTCAAAAGTTTTCTTGTACAGTTCGCCCTCTACTGTAATTTTGAGATGAATGAGATTCAAAGATGGAGGGAGAAGGGGTCCTGTGAGCTGCATCAAGATTGTTGCTAAGTAACCAGAGGATTGGCTACTTTGGTACAGCAAATGGACGTCACTCCCAGGAATTCGAATACTTTCTTGTAAGATCTATACAAAATATACATCGTGTTTTAAGTTTTTGGTTAACGGAGAACGTCTGGTTTGGACAACAAATACTATTTATGAAGAAATACAAAATATTATATATATGTTATAAAAATGACAAGGAAGCATTTTGAGTTATACTTTACTAATATGACAGAAGATGGATTTGGGCAGGATATAGGTTTCCCGCAAAATTATTTTTGCCGTATAAAAAAAAAAGTTTTTCAAAATGAGAAAGTTGAGTGGTGAGTGAAAGTGGATAAAAATGAGTTTCGGACCATTTTGAAATTGTTGTGTAATGGGAAAAGTTTTCTATCATTGGAAGTTTACTCTAAAAAAATATAGGTCGTTAGGTGACACAGTTGGTCGGAAAGGTCAAAAGTACCAACTCACTTGTGTTTCTCCGAAAACAAATGAGCGATTCGGGTTTCCTCCGACCATTTCCGGAAACCAGGAAGACATGACAATGGGATTGAGTGTATCCAAGTTATGATTGTGACATGGTGACTGTGAATCTCTACTTTCTGATTGGCTCAAATCTCGTATGTGACTCACTCCTACGAACATTACAACTGGAGGGTCGAGGACAACAATTTCGTTCCAAGGGGCAAAAACTGTCCGGGTCAAAGGTCGAAAAGGATTTCGTTGAAACTGTAGAGTCACTGAACCTCCACCATTTACCAACATGTCAAACCTAGAGAAAGTTATTAGGACATTTTATCATAATCCAACTAAATGTTTCGCCTCGTCAAACATGACAAGTAGAGATGGGCAAATTACTTCCACTTGAACTTCTTTCAATAGAAAATTATACAAACTAAAATGAAATTGAAACTATTCTTCATTGCCCGCATAGTAAAGCTTTTTAGTATTCAGTCACAAAATCAAAAAAAAAATTATTCAAAAGGTTATCAAGTCATCCAACCGAAGTATTCTAAATTGCATCGTCTCCATAATACAATGTAATCAAAAGTACCGCTATTCATTCCTCATAAGTCCTAATCCGACTAACATAATAATTTAAATTTCGACTGATTTTTGTATCAGACTTTAGTGAAGTATGAAATATGAAATTTAAATTTTTTGAGTTCAGAAACATTATTAATTTGTCCATCTCTGCTAGACGAGTGATTATCTCTGAGCATGCGTCGTACCATCCTCCTTTTCTTGTAAGAGTGAATCCTAGTCTCTGGCTTTTGTCGACACTGACTCGGATTCCGACGATCCCGAGTCCATCCGAAGAGAGAACTTGTCCTCGGATTACAGAAACCCGCCTAAAAACAAACCCCACCCCAAATGAAACATTCTCCATCTCCACTCCATTCTTTTCTATTTTTTTTTAAAAGGAGGTAGAGAGTGAGAAAATTAGAAAAAAACCTATTGAAAGTATTTATTTATTTATTTTGAACTAATTTGTTACTTTGTAATTATTGTAATTGATAATTAATTTTTTTTTTCCAAAAGACGAGTGAAGGGTTAGAGAGTAGGTAGAAGGAGAGGAAAAGAGTTATTAGACAGAGACAGGGACACAAAGGGTTAAGGAATGGAAAATTACTGCGCAGGTCACCCTCGCCTCAAGGCGCCAAGTCTCAAGAAGCAGAAAAATTAGAAATCGGACTAAAAAATCCAGCAATTTCCTTTTGTTTAGTTGAATAACTCAAAATCTCTTTGTTATTAATGGAACAGTAAAAATTAGAAAGGAAAAAGTTAAGAGCAAGTTATCGGCTCGAAGGCGGCAGAGCAGAGAAATTATAAAAAACCAAGGAAATGAAAAATAGGGAAAAAAATATAAAAATTATCTTAAAATGAGGGAAGGCGTACTTTTGTTTGACTTACCGATGCTCGAAAGAACTCCAAAAGTGACTATTTTGAGACACAGAGGAAAAGTGAGTTGGTTGTGATCAGAAAGAAATAAACAACGCCAAAATTAGTTGCAGATTAAAACTCACAGGCACACAAATTTACATGAATTTCTTATTAATCTCTAATCAAATAATTTCAGGAGAAAGGTGGAGAAATTAGAGAAGCAGGCATTTAACAAATTTTATGGAATTTCCCTATTAAAATTTTTCCGATAACCAAAACCATACTAATCATTTTCAAAATTCAATACTTTTTTCATTTTCATGTCTATCCAACGGATTTTTATATTGAAATTCTACTCTAAGAATTAACAAAAAAAAAACAAGTTTAAAAAAAATAATTAATTTCTGATAGTGAATGATTCGAGTAGCTGTTTATAGAATTTCAATGGCATGGAGCATTTACTTGACATAGAGCAGTATTAAGCAGAATTTAGAGTATAAGCTCTTCTTTCGGAGAAAAACAGTAGGGTTCTCAATGACTCCTATTTTACATGAGTCACATGATACAGCATCATGAATTCATGACTCACAATCAGTAAATTAACTATAATTTTCCAATTGAGTTAGACTCACAAAGACAAAATGAGTCAAAAAAAAAATCACGACCGGAGCCAATGTCACATGACTCATTCAGTCAGGAGTCATTGAGAACTTAAGTAACTCTACCTATAGATAAGATATAGATAGATATTCATAGTAATATTAAACTCAAAAATTGCATTCCTTACGCCTAGTAAATTTAAAAAAAAAAAAAATTTTTTTTTTAACCCGTCAACATCGGCTGGAGTGAAGTTTATCTCAGTGACTCTAAATCAAGTATAACCGAACTCCATTGTACCTACCTAAAACTAATATTCTGCTGACCTATTTGTAGAGATGAAAAAACGTATTCGGAGTATAAAAAGTTGTATGAATATGAGTCTCTTATGTTGAAGAGAGTAGGAAGATGTGATAAATTGATTAAAAGTAACCGGAAGTGAAAGTGAAAGCATGGGGAGAGAGAGAGAGAGAGAGCCGAGTGAAAGAGAAATGAGAGAGGAGAGAGGCAGTGAAAGAAAAGAGAAAATTAGCGGATTGTTTCTTGTCCTAATTAAATTGTGAGGATGGTCTTCGACATACTAAAAAGTAGAACATAACGATACTTGGTTCAACACATGGAGAATGAGGACACATAAAACAACACACGGAAAATTGACAAAAGCCCTTTGTCATCAAAAACAATGTCTTTTGTTTTTCCTCAAAAAAAATGTACAGAGTCTTTCATATTATTCTATACCAATTTTCTCCAAAAATTCACTCTGGGAAGGTTGACTCAACTCAATATTAATGAAGTTTTCCTTAATATTTTTTTTTAAAAGAAAGTGGAGAAATATTAGAAGTAATAATATGAAAAACTTTGTAGATTGTTAAAGTTTCTGGAGTGAACCTGGAGAGTAAATAATGTACTTAGAGACTCAGTCCAGAAGGACTAAAGTACTAAATTTTTGATATTAGTAAAAAATAAAATATCCATTACCTTTCCCAGTACTCATCTTTTTGGGCGTAGCTCTGTACACTGTCCTCTTCAATGAGGAACTTGACACGTTGGTAAAAGCTAGAAGTGACACTGGGCGGTTGTTTCCTTAGGAGTACTTCAACGGGGTCATTGGCCGTCATGCACATGAGGTGCTCTTTACAAGCAGGACTCTCACAACACTCACTGTCAGAGCAATCCGTCATCCCATCTGTATAAAAAGAATGTAAATTATCAAAAAGTCATAAAAAAATACGTCTCTTGTTTCCCAAAATGGAATATATTTTGCATATCCAACCTCCCTGACCTCATCTTTAGTATCCATAAACTTAGACTTTATATACCATTTTTTTTTGCATTTCTCTAAACCTGACCTAAGGGTTAGTTGTCATAAAATTTGACTACATTTTTACTCTATCTTATATCATTTGATCCCTGGCTTTGTCAAACCTTATTCATTTTTTATGTCCAGGATCCTTCAATTTATTTTGTATGTATTCTACCCGTTTATACGTATCTTGGGGACAATTTGACACTGACACAAGGAGATTAATGGTCAGTTAAGGAAAATTTAATTAATGATAATATTTTAATTAGATGGAAAACGAGAGAATTAAAGTTTAATCAACAAAAATTAACATTCTAACTAATGATGACTTTGAGATGATTGACTTTAAATAAATTCACAAACAAACAAACAAAATCACTCATTAATTTCGCTGAGGGATACATGATGCTTAGAATTATTCCCAAGTCGCTAGATCAAGCGGTCATCGAGATAATTTAGTTTGAAATTGAAACTACTTGGACATTTAATCTGAGGTTAATGTGCTAATTCAAAAATCTTTTCACTTTCCATGATTAACCCTGTTTAGACTAAATGCTCCATAGTTCAAGCAGAAAATTTTAAGAAAAATTTAAGAAAAATTTAGGAAAAATTTAAGAAAAATTTAAGAAAAATTTAAGAAAAATTTAAGAAAAATTTAAGAAAAATTTAAGAAAAATTATAGTTAAAAAAATTTAAGAAAAATTAAAAAAAAATTTAAGAAAAATTTAAGAAAAATTATAGTTAAAAAAATTTTTTTTTCTTAAGTTATCCAAGCTTCTAATAATATCCATGAGACCATCGAATCTAACTTTTAAAGTCAGTCCAACAACTAACCCTAACTAATAAGAATCAAAATATTGAATTTGTCTACTGAACTTCTGAATTGTGCCAAGTACTCCTGATTTCAATTGCAGAAAATGGTGAAAAGATGAACCTAATAAATTGGTACACTCTGTATTCCATGTTCCTCGCATAAATTTTTTCTATCTCAACGCCATTTTTTGTCTAATTTTTCAATTTGACTGCTCATCAGTTTTTGTTCTCAACGAAAAAAAAAAAAGTGTACTTTAAGAATTTGTGTCGATTAGTCGATCTGTAAATAGCATCAAGTGCATACCATCAGATCTGTAAATGTTTGGATGATAAATGAAATGAGTGATGTGAGGTGCTATTCAAATTCCACAAAGTCAGTAAATTTCCTTCTCGTTTTCTAAAACCAATGGCAGGTGGATGGTATTCCTGATTAATCCAAAATGTCTCCAGAATTGTCACTTTATGCGAAATTCGAAGCAACTGTGAGTCCTTACGAAAGATAAAAGTTTTTGGTGAGAATCGACGTCGTCTTAAATCCTTACAAGTCAAAATCCTACCTATATGATTCTATTTCCATGAAAATTTTTATACTACTGGAGAAAAGGGAGGACTTAAGGTAAGCCAAATTTATTTGAATTCTACGTGAGAAGTGTCAAGTTCTTCGGATGTCAGGTTCCGTTGACAATTCGAAAAAAAAAAAAAAGAAAACTTTGATTTTCAAACCAAATGAGACGAAAGAGATATAGAAGTCTATGTTTTTCTTCTGTGTTCTGATAAAATTGCATAATGTTCTATTGTTATTTTTGGCAAGTGAAAAAATTTGTAATAGCTCACCCTCGTCATTATCGACATCATCGGCACAATTGGTTTCTAGCCGAATGGAACAGTCTGAACCGGCCCAGCCGCTCTTACACTTGCACGAGTATCCGTCTTGCATTATGCATGAACCATGATCACTGTGAGTACACGAATTGGGACATCCGGCTAGAAGAAGCGAGAATTATTATTTGGAGGCTCATTCTTTGGTAGTTGGGTCGTCTTAAGAGATTCGGAAGAGGAGGCTTTAAGACGGTCCTTCACATATCAAGTAGGATCTACAGATGGAGAGTACTGCGCCACTTTTCTCACTCCGTCCTCCAATCTTGTCTCTCCTTCCCAAATGGATCCCATAATGGGACTCGTCGCTGAATATCTTTACACGCACTTCTCTTTCTCATGCGACAAACATATCTCACATTCTGTCTCTAATCCTTATTTTAGGCCTTTAAAAAACATCAACACCCAACCACAAACTAATCAAATACATCTTTTCTTTTTCAAAATACGCTTTAAAAAAAAAAAACACCATAGTTGGGCAAATTGTGAGACATTTGTTGCTTAAATAAGTTATTTGAACAGCAGCGCGGCGAAATCAAAAACCAAACCCCCGACTTCACTCACTCTGACTCAACTCTACTTCAAACTCATTTCATTTTTACTACTTATCTCTCAGAATTAGGACTTACTGAGTCATATACTTTGAGTTAAGTGACTCTTTACTACTCTCTATCCTGTCGACATGACTCATTCTCAGTGGCTCAATGTTTTAGAGTTTTATATTATATATTTTATGCTAAAAATTTAATAAGATATTTATTGTTTTTTTTTTCAAATCAATGAATCATAAACTCTGAGTCACTGAGTCAAAACATATGACTCATGTAACTCTATGACTCTAGGATAAAGTCAATATCTCACATGGTACCGGTCATAGTCAATAATACTTATTTGAAATGATTTGCCGACAATTTAAAAAAAAAATATCCCAACTAGCAATGAATATAATATTATCTCAATTCAGTGCGCATAATCCGGATTAGAATGTTAGAATTTCATAACATCCATAGAATAATTGAAAGGAAGAAAGTATNACTACTCTCTATCCTGTCGACATGACTCATTCTCAGTGGCTCAATGTTTTAGAGTTTTATATTATATATTTTATGCTAAAAATTTAATAAGATATTTATTGTTTTTTTTTTCAAATCAATGAATCATAAACTCTGAGTCACTGAGTCAAAACATATGACTCATGTAACTCTATGACTCTAGGATAAAGTCAATATCTCACATGGTACCGGTCATTGAGATTTATCCTAGTCACTAATACTTATTTGAAATGATTTGCCGACAATTTAAAAAAAAAATATCCCAACTAGCAATGAATATAATATTATCTCAACTCAGTGCGCATAATCCGGATTAGAATGTTAGAATTTCATAACATCCATAGAATAATTGAAAGGAAGAAAGTATTTTTTGATATTTTGTCACTATGTGATATAAACAATTTTTGACAGAGGTCAAAAAGCAAAAGTGATTGATTGGTGGATGAAATATTAAATTTAGGTTATTTTGAAGGGGTGAGCTCTGGGATTTGAATAATTATTAGAATTTTACCGAGCGTGCAGTGCTTGCCGTTCCATCCAACGGAGCAAATACATGTTCCATTTTTGCATTGACCATGTTCGACACATCTGGCGTCACAGGCGACGGAGTCACAGTTCTCCCCAGTCCAACCAATCCGACATTCACAGAGACCCTCATCGTTACAAAATCCCGTCGGACCGCAATCCTTCTCACAGATCACTACAGACAAGAAAGAAAAAAGAAAAAAAAAATCAGACAGAATCAATGAGGATGAGGAGAAAGCAGTAAAAGTGACAGCGGGCCTTCTCACAGTCTCCCATAAAACAGAAAAAGAAATCCAAAGAGGGCAGTAAAACTTAGAGAGAAAAGAGAGAACTCATAATTCCCGCCAACCATTACCACCACATTCACACCCTGACCCACCATACTACCAACGAAAAAGTCAGTACACATAATGTCTTTTTTATTTTCCATCTAGTCAGTTTGAATATAGTAGTGCCTTGTCTAGATGTGAATTGAGAAAGGAGTAAAAAGTTAGGTGGAAAGCGCGTATTTTTTTTTATTTTTTTTTTTTCGTTTGAATTTCCCGGGTATAATGAAATGGTTCCATTTTGTGTATTTTATGACAAGGAAAGAGTTGGGGACCATAAATTTTAAGCTCCTTTTGTCTGTGAGTTGAAATGGGATGAACTCTGGAGGTCTCGTAATGTTAGGAAATGGAGATTAGCATCCAGCAAATAAGAGATCATTATCCATCTCGACGAGTCTCACTAATCCCCAAAGAAGAGATCTTCTTACCCCAAACTCCACTACCTTTGTTCTACAGAAACAAAGAAAAAGGTACGAAAAGTACAACCATCTCTCAAGAGATTCAAATCTTCCCGCAGAAACAAAAGCACAACCGCCATTTCCTATCTACAGGTTCGAACTCAGAAACCACTTGTAACGGAAGACAAAACTAATTACACAATTCTTATTTTACAATCCACTATCAGAATTTATGACATTACATAAAAACTAAATATAATCAAGAGAAAAAGAAATGAAATTATGAAAAAATCATTTTCAATCAGTATTAAAAATGGTTGAAATCGGAAATAAATGAAATTATAACATCAAAATATATATGAAATTAGGAGCAAAAGAAATGAAATTGATAGTAAAACAAATAAATGAACTCTTACAATTTTTTTTTTTTTTTTTTTTTGTCTCACTCTGATTAATAAATTAAATCCAATTTCTCTTTTGTTAGGATTTCCTGAATCTGTTGAAATTGTTGCATGTTGAATCCACCTTGGGAATTAATTTGGATTGAATGAAATTATGAATTCTGTATAATAGAATACATGTGGGAATTCTCATTGGCTGAATGGAAATGAAGGTTGAGCGGAAGAGACAAAAGCATGCGATGATCCAGAAACCGCAAGTTTTCAATTAATCTCAACTTGAGAGAGGGGCAATTTGATTCTCAGATTTCCGTCGATTTCTGAATTATTGATAAGAGTTCCTTTTCCTTCCTGGTCACTGGGGAATTGAGTGAACCAATAGGAATCGAGGAGAGTTCAAAACAGGGGGAAATGTACGGAAATGGAGAGCCACTTTCTCTTCATAGAACTCATCTCCGGTGAAAGTAGAGAAGAAAAAGAAAAAAAAAAAAAAATAGAACTAGAGAACAAGTGCTGAAAGCATCTAAAAGGAGAATAAATACACTACCCCGAAGGAAATTCCGCCTATTTTAACACACAAATAGAATTCTCACTCATTTTCTTTTTCAGGCGGGAAGACTCAAAACTAAAAATGATAATAGACATTTTAATAACATCAAACCCTATCGTATCATTTTTTGAAATCTTTCACTACTCTCTCTATTACATTAAAAGTTGGAATCAAATCATCTAATTCCACCTGTCAAACTTAAAAGATAAAGAGAGTAAAGCTCAAGCCTGAAAAATGTGACAAGTCAAAAAGTCTCGTTTGGTACAAAGTTTGCAAAAAAAAAATAAAATAAAAAAAAATAAAAAAATAAAAGAGAAAAACAAGGGGAAAGTTTTCTTCCCCTTGCGACCATGATTCCCATAAATAAGCTGAAAAGAAAGTGAAACGGGGAAAATCACCGGAAATCAAGGGAAGAAAGAAGAGAAAAAAAAATCCCATTTCAGGGTTGATAAATGGAGAGTGAAATTTAAAAAAAGGCACCCCAGGTCATATCATCNGAAAAAAAAATCCCATTTCAGGGTTGATAAATGGAGAGTGAAATTTAAAAAAAGGCACCCCAGGTCATATCATCTGACCTTCACTGGTCAAAGGTTTAAAAAAAAAATAACACAGAAACTAGGGGAAATTGATGAGTTATCTTGTCATGTTCTTAAGACTGATGAAGACTCTAAAGAAATGATAGTCCAATCAAAACTGAGAGGTCAAAGTTCAAGGTCAAAAAAAAATTTTTTTTTTTTTTGTTTGTATTTTTTTTTACCGTCGAGACAATTTGGGCCGCCGTAGGGTTTCTGACAGACACATTTCCCACTCCCACCGTCGTATTCCCCACGTCCTGAACAGTCCGGAAGACATTTCGAGAGAAGGCTTTCCGGAAAACTGAAAAAAAAAAAAAGAAATCCATAGAAAAAATGTGTTTTTAATCCAACACTTCCAAGTTTTACGTCTTTTCTACCCAAACTATCACGTTTTATTTATTTTATTTATAGGACTTTCATTGATTTTGACATAAAATCGATCCTCTTCTCGTTCAAAAGGAAAAGGTGTGGGAAAAATTTGAGTTTATATGTTCCCGCTAGAGAACAACAGAAGAGAAATGGGATGATGGAGAATGTGCCATTTTTTATCAGAATTTCCATTTTCCATCTGTCAATTCCACCACGACAGAATTTAACTTTTATATAATCCATCATGTTGAGGGAAATTCAAACTGACTCACCTGCACAAATGACCAGCCCAACCTGCATCACAGAGACATCGACCTTCGACGCAGGCTCCATGAGACGAACAGGTTGGATCCGTACAAGTAACTGTATAGAAACCAAAAAATTTTAAATAAAATTAATAATAAAAATTAAATTTGTTAAAAAAAAAAATTTTTTTTTTTCTTGTCTTAAGGATAAATATATATGGATAAATATTTCTCTAGTTGGACTATGTAAGTGACAGAGAGAGGCGTGATGGCGGGAAGTGAGTTTGTACGAGTGGATATTTTTATTGATTATGACATGGCCGTCATCACCCGCCTGATCCACTTTCACTTTGAGTGACAGTCTAAAATCGGGTTTTGATTCTTGACTCTAGTGAATGGGGGAAAGTGAGATCTTTTGTCTCCTACTCGCGGTGCGTGACAGGGTTGACATGGCTGCCAGTCAAACTAGGCCCCAAATTCCGTAATTAAATTTTAAAGAACGTGAGACGAATCTCTCCTACTCTTGCCCTACTGAACTTCTCATACTCAAGGTTCTCAGTCAAAGTTCTGTTAAGGGATTTTTTCAGAAACTCACTTTTTCTTAAAGTCCTAATGCTCTTCTTAAAAGTGGTCTCAGAAGACTACTAACAAAAGGAAAGCCCTTATCTTATCTTTTCATGCATATTCCATCTCCAGGGATTTTTTTTTTTTACTTTGTAATCAGATAATGCAAAAGAAAAAATACAAAGCCATTCAGAAAGAGTAGAAATCTTTTGAATTTTGTAAATTCAGATTTAGTGAATAAATTCTAATAAAATCTAAGTCTATTCACTTGATGTCTCCAAAAATGGCTCTCAGTAAAGTAGTAACAAAACCAAAAATGCCTACGCCCAGAAATAATAAAATTTCAGAATGGCCACACCCAAAATGGCCAACATCTCAAAAACTTAAACTTGGCAAGGTTCTTATGTTGGGTTAAGTTCTTAGAGTCATGGTCAGGGTCATGATCATGGTAACGTAAGGTTAAGCTCCTATAAAACATAAATTCAAGCTGGAGCTACTATAGTCTACTTTTTATTGGATTTTGCTAATTTTTGTGTGAGGCAAAAATTATAAAGACTATTAGTTTTTACATATTTTTGGCGTATTGTATGACAGCAAATCAAACGAAAATTAGTCACAATATCAATAATCAGTAGGAAAAATAGTTACATCGAAGAATAGTGACACAAAGAAAAATAGTCACACCGAAAAATAGTCACAAAGAAAAATAGTCACACCGAAAATTATGTACAACGAAAAATAGCCAAAGAGAATTGCTGATGATTTATGCTGAGATCATTTACATTTTCAGTGTACTTTACCATTCGTTTATGTCTTGACATAAATCATACAAAGTACTAAATTATCAATTCCATGTAGTAATTAAACCAAAAACATACGTATAACCAGGCAGAATCCAATAGAATTTTCAGCGAAAAATTATGCAAAAACCAAACATAAAGCGTGAATAAAAATTTTGATTACTCAATGAACAATTTCACAGCTAAAAGTAGTCAGAAAAATGAAATGAGTGTAAAGAAAAACTTAAATGTTAACTAAAATTTAGAAAGATCACACAAAATACTGAATTCACGGTGACTATATAAAAATTCGTTGTGACTATTCTCCAGTCTGACTAGTTTTCGTTGTGCCCATATTTATGTGACTATTCAAGTCGTGACTAATTTTTGTCTGATAATTTAACTCAACGCAAATTTTGGTGTGAAATTTTTAGCGTGCGTATTTCTAGGTGTGACCATTTTCAGATATGAGTAACTATTCTCTTCACCAGTCGTTATGACCCCCATGATATGCAAAAATATTTTAAATTGCATTCTGTCTTTTTATACTATTTAAATAAGCTCTGTATTTTATATAAATCTATCCAAAAAATTTCAGATTGTTGCGTGGTTTGCCCTATTATATGAATGGTAAGAATTATTTGATGGACTTCAATGTCTAAGAATTTTGATAGATATGGGTCAGAATTTTGTGGAGTTCGTTCATGTGGTGGTGTATTGTCCATTTCTGAGGATTATGGACTCATGTGCCTCGAATGAAGTGAAGCATGTGTAAGCGTAAATTGGATTTTGAAAATTCCCTGGCAACTCTTGCTCCTAATAGTCCTCAAATAGATATGGCTTCAATGAAATCCTTATCACTCTTAAAAATTCCGCCACAAAAAAGAAACCTCATAATAAATAAATAGGTTAATGAACTCACGTGATGCGCAGGATTTTCCTGACCATCCTGCTGCGCAAACGCAGTTTCCTTGTTCACATACGCCGTTCCCATGACAATTCCCAATTTCACACTCTGACTCTGGTAATTCACATTCCATACCTTTCCAACCATTGACACAGTGACAAAGACCGCCACCATAGCGTCCATGGTTACTACACAAAACAGGGCAGAGACCTACAAAACCACAAAATTATATTATTGCCAAAAATCCTTCTATTTCATAATATATTTATTCTTTTTCAAACAAAAAGAATCAGCCTTACTAGTTGAGCAGTCAGTTCCCGTAAATCCATCAAAACAATGACACTTTCCGTAGACACAATTACCATTTCCACTGCACTGTTGAGGACATCGAACTTCCGCCGTTGTGTCAACTAGCGGAAGAATTCGAACTCTTCGCTGGAGAATGTTGTCGTTGAATATTCGAAGGAACCATTTCCCACTGTCGAGATATTCAGAGAGAATCACATGGGTGGGGTCAGTCAAACTCTCCCTCCGAGGTCTGTAAAGGAGGACATGATGTGACCAATGGAAGTCCTCTTCATCTTCTGATTCGTTCTGTGTTAAATTCCCTTCAGAAGATACAACTAGATGTCTCCGACGTTTCGCTCGATGTGTCTCTAGTCGTCCATTTTTAATAATTTTTGAAAAGTCATGTGCAGTGATGGTAGGGAGTGCATTTCTTCGGAAATAAAGGGCCCAATTACTACCCCAAGGGAGACTCAAGTTGAGTGTGACATAGGCAGAGTCTCGGAGACTCAATTCCACTGTCCAATAGGAGTAAGGCTCCACACGACGAGAGAGGGCGTGACCCCAGGTTAACTCCGCCGGGCTTAGTCCATCTTCGACTTCTCCAGATGAAGTCGCCTCTGGCACTAAACTAGTTGGAGAGACCGTTTCCACTAAAAATGATAAGGAAAAATAAAAATGTACAAACTTTTAACCCACGGAAAAAAAAAACTTTCGACCAGTTTTGTTTTAAAATTGATCGAAAATGTAAAAGGATTCTGAGGAAATAATTTCATTGAGTGTTAGTAGTATGCCTAGTTTACCTTGGCTCGTTTTTGGTGAAGTGTGGTCAGTAATCACAGGCAGATGCTTCTCCCCTCGGGCTAAAACTTTGACATCGTCTACCATTATACAACCGCTCCCGGGGTAACGAGAACAGTTTCCCATTATGGCTGAAATTAGATAATGGATACCAAAATTACTCATCACATCCATCAATAATAATAATTTTACATATAAAATCTAATATAAATTGTGAAAGTATGAATATGGCTTAGTAATTGAATTTGAAAGTTTTGACGTAGAGTCTGACTCAAGAGTTCGGTTGTATTGAGTATATAATAATTTGATGTGGTTGGTGCTGGAGCACGTGACATTGATGTCAGATTAAATCCCATTTTTACCCTCTCTCATTGTCTCCGTCCTCAGCCTTTGGGAAAAGAGAGATTAATGAAATGAATTTATTTTTTTTTTCATTTTCTCCGGAAGAGAAAGCGGGGGAGGATAAATGGGTTTTCTTTTATGTAAGTCTCGTCTTAAGGTCGGTCACCGAAACTTTATTCCAACCATTTCTACTTTCCCGCCAATCCGCGCCACTCGCCCTCTCATCATCACTGACGATGGACTTTCTCACTCATCTCTCCTCTGCCGAGACTCCGTCCAAAGACAGCGGGACGTGATACTCCGAACAAATTTAAGACGACAGGGACGTGGACTGAATAATTAGACAGGAAGTGGGAGAAACAAGGACCGCCTAATCCCTCTTTCCATTACTTTCTCTTATTTCTCAACCATTACCACCCTCTCCCCACCTCTCCCTTCTCCCTCCTCACTCCTTCCATTATCACAACTTCACTTTCAATTGTTAAAACCCTAAAAACTACTAAAACCTCATGATCCTTGATCTCAAATCTATATAATGCAAATAGAGCTCCCAATGACTCCCATTCCCCTCCCCTCATCCCCCACTCCCACCCCTCCCCACTCTGTCAAACTCATACGTCACTCAGACTCATCATGACCATGACTCACTGACTCCCCAATTCTCTAAAGAAAAGATTACAAAAACTAAATAAAATTCTTTTGTTTTTCAAAAAAAATGTGAGTAAAAAAAAAGTGAGTCATGAGTCAATCATAACTCTGAGTCATTACTCTGCCTCACCCCTTCAGTAATAGTTGTGAGTTGTGAGTGAAGGATTGAGTCAAAGTGATTAGTCTTTGTCATTGGTTGAAAGTGAGTAAAAGAATCCTTTATATAGTGTAATAGTTCCATAGTATAGCTTACTTTTGTAGCCCATTCCCATCTTATATTATATGTTTCGGATTTCCTCGACTTGTCTCACCCGCTCTGTTGGGACAAAGGTCTTAAAGAAAAGAGAAAAGTTTTTGGTTTGGGGCTGATTGAGGGCCATTGTGCGTGTCTCCTGTCTCCTTGACAAGACGAAGGCTGAAGAAAGTTTCATTTTAGAGAAAGAAACCGGCGTCTCTGTAGCACTGAGGAAAATAATTCCAAGACAAGGACAGAAGTTAGAGGGAAGTTAATTAATTAGGTTGTCACATAAGTTCGGACTCATTTGTACTTGTAGAGAGACAACAAGAACTCAATAGCCAATGAGAGAAGAGGGAAAAGAAGAAACCACTTTCTCTGTATATTCTCTTTACAGTCAGTCTCATATTTTTTTCTCCTCTTCAAAGCCAGTCTTGAGTTTGGGTGATATTTTATAAGAAAAGATAGGGGATTGGTTATTTATATTTTGTAAGACGATGAGTGTTGATATGATAAGGGAGACAAGGACGGACCCTGTAGGGTCTCCTCAGATAAAGTTATGTTGAGTTGTGCTCCTCGTCTCTTTTCAAGTTCCCTCCATTACATGATGAGGAGTGAAGGGAGAGAAAAATGAGAAAAATGAGAAAAATGAAAAAAATGAAAAAAAAATGAGAAAAATGATAAAAATGAGAAACATGATGAGTTTTGATGAGATGAAAGTTTAGAGCTCTTCAATACGACACATACACTATCTCCTAATCAGTTTTCTCTACACGATGTTTTCTCCGCCACTTTCTTCTAAATACTAATATTACAAATATAAACAGACTCTGTCTTATCCACAGAGGGCTTAGCCAATACAAACAACCCTCCAAATATCATACATTTTCATACAACTCTCACTTTTTTTTTTTTTTTTTTTACAAAAATAAACATTCTCGGATCCAATTTTACTCATAGAAATTTCTAGACCAAATTTTCCATTATCTATTTTTTTTTTTTACTATTTTTTAAGGTTCTATTCTCTCAAATACCAAGGTTACTTGAGATAAAGAAATTTTGAAAAAAAAATTTTTCTACTTCTTTTTTTTTTTTTTTATAATTAAACTTTCTACTAACCAACAAATTTGATTATAAAGTCTAGTAAGACCAAAAGACATAAGGTTAAATTATTGATTTCAATCGTTACATTTTGAGTGGTTGCTAACCAACTTAGATATCTCATGACTGGATTGTGACGACACTTAAGTGTGTCTCGAAAGTTAGTGTAGTCTATTAAAAAATTTAATTTATGCTCTGTTTTGACAGGTCATAGTTTTATATTTATAAGTCAGGTTGACATAGACTGTAAGGTGTAATCAGAACTCTTAAGTAAGTCTAGATCTAGATAGTTGATGACATTTAGAGGTCACTTCTTATCTCCTTATTTCAAACCATCCAGTTTTTGATATTTAAGGGTATATACTTTCTCTCGTTTTTTTTTTCTTCCAACTCTAGATACTTTCTGGATGGTTTTGACTCTATTCTGGATGGTTTGAATTGTTTGTGTGTTTTGTGAAAAAGAAAGTGAAGAGTATATTTGAAGTTTTGTCGGTGAGTGCCATTAGTTGTATATCCAATGAAGAGTCCCTTCTCCAACTCCTGATCCTATCAGAGATGACTGGAGTAAATTTGGCGGGAAATCCGATTGGAAATCGGGCCAGATGTCACCTTAAGAAAACCAACGACGACAGAGACTTTGAGTGGAGATGGATGATGATTAGAAAATTCATAGGATAAGGGAACTCTTCGAAAATCAAAGACTAGGAACCGGAAATAACTCTCCTCTTTTTGAACCAACCAGAAAATGGCAAAAAAAAAAAATTCTCTCATTTCCTCTGTCTCAATCAACCCCAACAACACTTTCCCTAAACTTTACAGAGAGTAAATCAAATTGGAAATTTGCAATTTTATCAATTTACATCTCCTTTCTCCTCTCACTTCTCATTTCTTTTACTAGACATGGATGAAACTTTAAAATAATTCAAAATTCAACTCTGTCATCCTAAACAAAAGGAAACAATCTATTTTCTCTTCCTTCCTTACCATCTTCTACTTTATTTCTAGACGAATTTAGTACTAAAAACACATCAGTATGATTTGATTTCTTCAATACTTGCTTTCCCTCTCACAATTTTTCACCAATTAAAATCTNTTTTTTTTGCATATTCTCGAAATGAAATTTACAGCAGACTTTTTAGAAATGATACTGTCAGTGATTTTTTTTCTTTGTGCAAAAAAAAAAAAAAAAAAAAAAAACTATCTACGTGATAAATTCTTATTTTGCCAATTTTCAAAAAAAAAAAAAATAAAAAAAATAGTCTTGTAATATAAAAAGTGAGTGAGGAGCCCTTACCTGCGAAGTAGATGAGGATGGAGATGAGAGCGAGGCAGAGGAGAATGAGAGCGACGCAGACGCACTTCCAAGAACAACGGTCAGAGACCCTGCAGTCCTTCTGTAGAGTAAATCGAGATGGAGAATATTGACTACGTGGAAGGGAGCGGGAATTTTGAATCCCACTATTCCCACTTAGTTGACCTGGATGTGGTGTACTGTTAGGGAACACGGGTAGAATCACTGGGGCTGATGGCATACCTACCATCATTCCATTTGTACCCATAGGTCCACTTCCAATCAACCTATATGAATAAAAAATAAAGACAATTATTGATAAATGATTATTATTTAATGTTTCTCATGACTCATTTTTTAAGAGGCGGAGTCAGTGACTCTAATGAGTCAGGAAATAACTTTTTTTTTCAAGTCAGTCATATTGTAAGTACCTAAACTGTAAGTTTGAAAATAATTCAAGTTGGATTTTTGGATATGAGATTATTATATGTTTTTTTTTTGTATTGAGTGTTGGAGTGAAGTGAGTCAGATCTGACATATGACTCAATCCAAGTGAAAGGATATTATTTTTGGCCCAACGAGTTAGGTAATGAAATCTAGGATAGGAAGAAGGGGATTCCTGTGGAGAAAGTGGTAAAAGGTGTTTCATTCCTAGTCCCAAAAAAAAACTTTTTCTACTTTTCTCAACGTAAGTTTCTTCTGGTGGAAAATTGTATTTTTTTTTTGTTGTAGTAGAAAGTCAGTGGGGAATTTGATAAACATATTAGGGTCTCGTCGTTTGAGGGGATAGAGACATTGTGTCTGAAATAATGCAAGGGGAAAGGTGAGACTTCCTTTGTCATCTCTGATCAGAAGAAATCCCTAGAAAAGTTATCCGCTCCGCTCCTACCTTAATCACATCAATCTAGAAACAAGAGAATTCCCAGAGTCGATCAAAGAATACCAAGAGCCACGCCCTGTCACTCTCAATCAACTACAAACACACCTCAAACATACCATATGTCACCAACTAAGACCAATTCAACTTATATTCCTACTCTTTACTCAACAATACTTAGCCTCACTTCAATATCTTAAGGCTACTCAACTATTTTTTTTAGTATGATCCAAAGTCAATGAATGGTTCAAGTTCAATCCAGAAGCTCCCAAAAAGAACCGAACAACTCAGATTTGGATATTTTTAAAATTATTTCTCAAGAAAATTCAATTTTTAGAATCAAAATTTAATCAATGGTCGGCAACTTGAGAAGAAAATTCCACCCAAAAGTTGAATAGTAAATAAAGTTAATAGTAAATAATGTTAACAATACTTTACATGTATCATGAGAGATGTCAACAAATTTAGGATAACTATTATAAAACTTGCCGACTTTTGAGCCTGGCTCTTTCATTTTGTTTTAAAAATCAAAAAACAATTTTCAATTCTGAAGTGTATGTTGTTATTTCTTCATGAGAGTACTTCAATTAATATTATTTTGATATTGGGTTTTTCTATTATAGTTCATAGTCAGTCAGTATGGAAAAGAATGTAAGTAGGCGTAAGGTAGAGAGGTATGAGTACTCTCTTGGTATCCAAAATGAGATAAAAAAAAATAGTTTTTAAATTTTCATGATTTATTTTACTTTCGATTAGTTTACAATTCATGAGAATTGGAGTGAGATTATGGTAAAAGTGGAGAAAGAGAGGTAGAAAAAATATCAATCGCTCTGTACACACTGCTTTAGGATAAAAAATTATATATAAAAAATATAGGGGAAAAACTAAGAAAAAAAAATGGCGAAAAATTTTGTAAAAATTTGGTTAAAAAAAAATGAAATATGAGGGGAAAATAGTGAAAAAATAATAAATAAATAGAGAAAAAATCGGTAAAAATAGAAAAAAAAAGTTTAAAAAAATCAGCAAAGGTTAGGAGATGCATAAGTTTTATCCAGCATGGGGATAAAAGTGTTTATGTCGTAAGTTGCTGGGTAGTAGTTCATAAAAGGATATTAATATTTATCTGACTGATTTTTACGAGGAGCTTCTTATATTCTTTATGAGACTTTTTTTCTCTTTTCTCTCTACTCGTAAAGGGTAAAACTCTTTTCCTTTTTTCTCTGTAATAAAACCCAGGGCCAAAAATTTTATGGCAAATTGGACTGACTGAGGGAAGGAGCGGTTCTGCCGACTTTTCCTTCCTTGGTGAATCTCTTTTTCCTTTTTTTGGACAAAGTGGATCAAAAAGAGACAGAGCAACAAAAGATGTTGAGAGAAGAAAACCCCTCCATACAGGATCCTCGTGACGAGATTTATAAAGTTCAGACTTTACCGCAATCAACGGTACTAAGATCCAATCAAGTCAATGCAGAGAAAGAGATAGGAAAAGATTATCAACTTTATCCCAGATCAGACTCACACATGCTCAGAAACATAATCATGGATTAAGGGCGCCAGAACCAATGGACTTTGAACTCTCTCTCTTCAATACCAACATTTTCTTACACTCAGGAAACAGAATACTTCACATTTTGTATTATTTCTTAATAATACATCCAAAGATTGACAAATCACTACATAGATACACTCACTCCCAAATAATAATGGTGAAAATGTACTTTTCTCTTTCAACTATTACAGTATATGTTTCAATGAAATTCAACATAAGGNGATTGACAAATCACTACATAGATACACTCACTCCCAAATAATAATGGTGAAAATGTACTTTTCTCTTTCAACTATACAGTATATGTTTCAATGAAATTCAACATAAGGGAGATACTTTTGGCCCATGCTATTTTCCTACAGAAAGTTAGTAGGCTATTTCATTGAAAAATATGCTTTGACAACCAAATTTTTTTTTATACTAATGATAACAATTTCAGAAAAATTTTTGAAAAGTAGTGTATCACGTAGAAAAAAGAAAGCCTCTACGATCGTTGGGTGAGAAGTTATAATTTTTTGAAAATTGAAATTTTTCGATAATCCATTCTCGCCAATTTCAATTTTCAAAAAAACATAACTTCTAACCCAGTGATCGTAGAGGTTTGGTTTTTTTTGAGGTGAGACACTATTTTTCAAAGCTCTTTCTCAAACTGTTATCATTTGTACCAAAAAAAAAATTGGTTAGCAAATCATATTTTTCAATGGAATAATAGTCCACTACTTTCTACAGCAAAATAGCATGGGTCTAAAGTATCTCCCTTATGTGTTATTTCACTGAGAGACATACTGTACTTTTTCGGCTTTCACCATGACGTTATCCGCTCAATACCCTTACTCAACGAAAAGATGGAATTTAGGGAGAATTGAAATTATTAAAATTCAAAATTACCGCTCAATAAATCAAAAATTATTTCCGTTATCCCATATATATCAACAACCACACATGGGCAAAACTAAAAAAAAAATTAGAATACTTGGATCTGGTGGTTCAAAAGGAGTAAATTCAAAGTTATTCAAGGAAATATGTTTAATATAACTCACTATTCGTTTTAATAAGATGATTAATTAAATTATAGATAAAATTCTTTCAATATAAATACTCAACAAAATAAATCCTAAAATTCAAGGAACTGGTAGAATTATTTAAACATTCAATTGCCTTCGGGATATAGATCTAGAGTCGTGTTTATATTCTGAGTTCTACAGGTCCTGATTTTGTTCGTGTAATGTAGTAAATGAGGTGAATCCGTCAGAGTCACCTGTAGCTCCATTGTAAGTGGTATTTATATAAATATACAGGACTTTCTAGTTTCACGTGAAAGGGAGTCAGATAGTGTTTCGCATGGCTCTGACTCGAGTTGGCTCACAAAAAGATTATAAACCAGACCCATGAACTCGCTTTGGCTCATCTAATATTTTCGAGTCAAAACCACGATCCATAAGGTCAGCTCAGCCATCCATATGAGTCATGGCTCAAATTTTTTTCACAACTTTAAAAAAATTTCATTTTTGTTTAATTTACAAAGACATATATTTCTACTCTGTCTGGACTACTTCAAACCGATTTTTTAATCTTATTTTAGGTTTTATTTCTTTTATACTACTAACAAACTGACTCAGAACAGATAATATGAATGCGAGATTATGAATTCAGTGGAGTAAAATCGTTCCCATGAATGGAAAAGAGCAAAACTAAACCATGAAGTAAGCATGAATTACTCTACTTATGAGGATTATATAATCCACTGTACATTGTATAATATACTACACTCACCAAATAATCCGTTCTACAATGGCGACAAACTCATCGAAATGAGTGAGTTTCGTTAACTAAATGACAACAGGAGATAACAATTCCTAAATTCAATATATATCGAATTATTAGAGGAATTTAAATATTAAGTTTAGGTCTGTACCAGACCTAATTATGAGATTCGCGCCACAAATATGTGACGTAGAAGGACTTTCTCATTCCTCAAGACTTATTAGTCCGTCTTTCAAAAACTTAATTCCAGACCTAATTCTCTCTCACTTTACGTCTGAGAATCTCACAGTCAATAATTTGTTCCTGTCTTAAGTTAAATTCGCCAGCACTGTATTAAGCTTTGAAAAAAAAAAATTAGTTTGGATCTGATATTATTTGCCTTTAAGCATCCTAAAATATTATATTTTGAGATGATGAACCATGAGCCATGAGGTAGCTCAGGAAATGTCTGAAGCCGGAGCCATACCTGATGATCTTGGTTGACTTACTAGGTCTGTCTCCTTTTAAAATCTGATCCCTGCGAAACATTAGAGTCAGGAAGGGCACATTGACAAATAATCTAATAAGAGAAGAGGCGAGAAAGTAAACACGGAGGGAAAGTCCGAAATAAAACTTCATTAGCTAAGTGATCCCAAATTGAGTCTCAAAGTTGGTGAAAGTTGAGCAACGCCAGAGAAACCCTTTTGGATGAAGAAATGTTCAAAAACTCCCGCCAGGATCAAAAAGAGAAATAAATCATCAGACTCTTATTCAGCTCCAAACTTGAATTCTCAGACTTATCGTCATCCTCATCTTTCTAATTAATGGAATTGTTCAAAATTGAACTAGAGGGGGAAATAACAATATCACGAATTCGTTCTCGTTAGATGAGCAAGTCAATAATAGAATTCACAAACAAACAAAAAACACATTGAACTTCTTGCCCATCTATGTATGTTATAATTCATTCTTGCAGAATGACATGATAAAACTGTCGTATGATTTCTGAAGATTATAATACAGAGCTTAAAATTATTCTATTAAATTAAAAAGAAATAAACTTCTTGAAAGAACAAAACTTTTCAACCATATGGTTGAGTAGTTTAGCAAAAAAAAAAAAAAAAAAAAAAAAAAAAAAAAATTTTTTGTTGTTGCCCAACTCTGTATGGGAAAATCAGTAAGGTGGTTGTAAATGTAGTTTTGGTGTGACCGTAACCCTGGAAATGCGTGTTTACGATGATGAATTATGAAATGGAGCCTAATAAACTTGTTTACGTTTCCCTTATCTATGCTGGGCTCTTCCATTTTTACGACAGCAGGAGTGGAAAGGAAAAAGTAGAGAAATTGAATTGATGAAAGAGTGTAATAATTTTCCCGGGGTTTCTGAGAAAAAGTTTTTTCTTCTATTATCAAAAGAGAACCTTGACTCCTAAAATTTATTCTCCAGAATCCACTCATCTTCCAGCTTCATTCAATTAACCTCAAAAAGTGAAGGAGATTCCAAAACTCCAGGATCTAGGAATTATTAAATTAAGGGAGAGAAATTTTAATCTAAAATTTGGTTAGATCTTCTCAAGATCTCAGGAAGAGTCCAATTACTCATTAGTACTGACAGGAGCTCCGTACTCAGAAATTTCTTATCCACAACTTTCAAAACTTTTACAACGAACCAATATCAAGCCTCCGGGCTTCTTTAAATTAGTCATTTCAACTTTTCAATATCATAGATTTAGCTTAAGAGCCAATCATGCTTTTCCTTCTTTTCATTTTTCGTAAACCATTTTCTCAAAAAAAAAAAATTTACCAAAATCCAAGCAGATAGAAACCGAGAAAAAAAAAACTTTTTTTTTTTTTAAATGAAGCATTAAAAAATTCTAAATTAAATGATTTAATTATGAATATTTACATATCTACATAATATTTATTTTGTATTTCAATATTATTCTAGGGTTGATATTTTAATAATATTTTAATATTTTTTTTTGTCAGGTTGTAATATGTATGTTGTTATTTTAATAAATTTTAATAAATTTTTTGTAAAAAATAATTTAATAGTGATGGGCATTACTTATTTTAGTAAAGATGATGATCACCGAAAACGATCCCAGAGAAATTTGAAAGTGGCTAATTGAAGTTTACGCTGGGCACTACTTGGAATAACTTTGTAGTAAATTTTGAGTAATTTAATTGCAGAATTATGCTGAAGTTTAAGAAAAAAAAAGAACAAAAAAACACGTAAAATTTTTCAGTTCCAAATTAATATATATTTTTAGCTCCATTGTTTGTTTTTAAAATTTTAGTGAGTATCGTTTTCTCTTGTCTTCATTGAGGCCCACAGTATGTCCCACTCTAGGACACCCGTAGTGTTTCCGGGTGTCCTAGAGTTGTTGTCTCAAGAAAATTAAAATTTCAACCAATCATATTTGAATATTCAATTATTTTTTTTCAGAATGTGATTTGAATTTTTCTTGAGGCATTAACTCTAGGACATTCAATATTAATATTTTTGAACATAATGAATGATTTTATGAATAATGTGCAGAGATGGGCAAAAATAAATAAAAGTTTGGTTTAAATTTAATTTTCTTTAGAGATTTTTTTTTCTCTCTCATAATTTTGAATAGGATGATGATAGAGAAGGATTTCTAAGTATGTCTCTTGAAAATGAATACAAATGAGAGTAAGTTCTAAAATCATAATAATCATCATAAAGGCTCTGTCAACATAATTATCCTAATTTATGTACTCCCGCGGACCTCCTTTTCTCCTATTTTTAGTCTTGTTTCTGGCAAACTCATTCCCATCTGTTTATCATTCTCCTGTGTTTATGATTAGGTTCCTCTCGCCTCATTTCCTTCCGTTGGATTCAAATCAAGAGTCGGTGGCGGGAACTCACAAAAAAAAAAAAATATATCTAACTTTTGAAAAATCAACGAAACCGCTCATGTCAGACTAAACATCTCGTCGTCAACTGTTTCCGCTTATCCTTCATCATTTCTTTCTCCTACTCATTAACTGGCGGGAGAATTTAAATCTGAGAAAGATCAAAACTAATCTCCGTCTTAACGTCGTCACTCGTCTCAAAAAAAAAACACTTTCAACTTCATCTTCAAATTTTATGATAATTTAAAAACCTTAAAGAAAAGAGAAAAAAAAAAGAAAAAAAAATTTTTTTATACCCTAAAACTTGTCATATTTTGATATTGAAAAGAACCATATTATACAATCACTCCCAAATCTACATTATAATGATTAACCATAAATTTTTACCGTTATTTTCCTCTCATTATAAAGTATGATTTATATATTTTATATTTGTCCCAAAATTGACTCCTCATTTCAAGGTTTAAGTGAATGTAAAGTGAGAAGTAAGTTTTGAGACAAGGTATAAAAACAAAAACATAAATCACTTCTATTGTTCACAACATTTGAAAAAGTTTTAATTTCTTAAAAAATTTTTTTTTATTTTTTCAGATCTAAATCAATTTATTTGAATGTTTAAGACTCTAAAGTGCGGATGGAGTGCTATGGTAGAGCTTTTGTGGTAACTTCTTTGTTGGGCATAAGAAAAATCTCTATTTTTTAGACTAGCGGGACGAAAACGAGATACGGCTCATAAAATTTCGTTAGAAGAGACTAGTGAAACTAATTAGGTTTTTTCTCTTTTCCTCTCTCCTCCGTTTGAATGGAGGCGGGAGGGATTTGAAACATTTCCTTCCATTGGAAGAAAATATCTGAGAAAATCTGAAGAAAAGAGGATGATCATCTCCACACTTTCACTCTCAACGAGAAAACTTTAACTTCACCCTCCTTACTCCCTCTTTTAAATTTTTAAACTTTCCCTCTACACATTACTTTCTCTAACTTTATTCTCAAATTTCTACTCACCAAAAAAATATTCTCTATATTACTTCAGTATCAGGAATCCCAAAAATTTCTTAATTACCACCAATTTATTTGACTAGTTAGAAAATTTAACTAATTTAAAATACGACCACTGTTCAAAAAATCCATAAATACGTTCATATTTTTTAACTACGAAATGAATACATTACTATTATTAAAAATGATTTGTAATACAGGCTTATCAGAATTCTTTTACCCTTGTTTTTTCACCAACTTTCTCCAAAATAGGTAAAATGTAGCCAATGAACAAAAAGCGAACAGCAAAACATCAAGTAGTGTAGATCTAGCCAACATAATTATATTACTAACTCTGACTCCTTAGCTTTCAGAATAAGTGTAGTGTGGTGTGAGTCAACTTTACACACTCAACTTGAAGAACATTTTAAAATTTCCGCGCTCTCATTTTAATTATTAAAAAGCTATTAATATTAAGTTTATTTTGGAGAAAGTGACTTTCACATGGGTAAAAGAATTCTAATACTTACAATAAGTCAATAAAAAAACCTGCAAAAAATACACTTTTTTCTTCACTAATGCTATTTGTTTCTTTCATTTGCTGGGTATTTACTGAGCGCTCTGTACCATTGTACTCCCCTACTATGAATTCTAATAGACATTACATTTTCCAAAAAAAAAAAAAAAAAAAAAAAAAAATCTTGACTCAAAAATTCAAAAATGCCCATCTCTGATCCTGGATTAGGGTGAAGAAGGTGGAAAGGCGGTAATATCTAAATTATTCTTTGAGTAACACATGATGTGGAATATATAGTTTTTAACAGAGTATTTGAGGGATATAAGTTTGATTATGTCATTTTGCCTATGTCTAGTGATAAATTATGAATATGTCGTTATAAATTGAGCGTGGTCGTTTGTGGAAAGAGCACATTAAGTCCTAATTGTATTTTCTCTTGGCAGAGTTAATGCTGTTTTGCGACTGAAATTAGCCAAGAAAGATCATCGGGTGGTCTAGATCTCTAAGAATCCCTGCGAATCTATTGTTCCCGCCTCTTCAGTTTCAAGAGAAAGACATCCCATGACTATTCATGAAGACTCTCTCCCAAGGAGATAGACTTTCACCTAAGAAAACAAAGTCAGGAAATCTCAACAAAAGTACACTTCTCAAATTCTATTATTTCTCAACCAATTCCTACTCACCAAACATATCATACTTTCAACAAATTCGACGGAAAGTAGATTATAAATACAGGGTGAGTCTTATTATTTGATTCATCATTTCTCTACGCTTTCTTATAGTAACGTTCCTTCTACCTTCATCTTTACAACATCACTCATTACATTCTGTTATTATAATTGATAGTGAAAATCTTTTGTCTTTTGAGAATGTAAGAAAAAAAGGTTTAAAAAAACAGAGAAATTTGTACGACAAATTTTCCGCCTTCTGTCCTCCTGAGATTAGTAAGAAGGTTATTGTAAGACAGAATGAGACAATTGGACTTGTTTTCTTTCTGTTCAGTGGGACTCTGCATAAATGCATACATAGTTCATAAGTCTCTAAAGTATGGAAGGCGGGAAAAAGGCTAATTCAAGTCTCGAGGCACCAAATGCAAATTTTTCTCGTTCTTCTATCCAACAACGAAGAGTCTCATCTATGTCAACTCCATAAATATTCCATTAGCTTCCCTAGAAACTTGAATTTTCCTCCATCTCAGACGAGCCAGAAAATGACCTCAGTATTTTCCTTTTTCGTATCATCACAGGAACAGATTTTTTTTTTAAATCTCTAGCCCCTCTGTTCACTTTTGCCTCTGGCTAAAATTTTTTGTAATTTGACTCATCTCTACAAATACATAGAAGCCATTTTCTAAACACCAGCTCGAACTTTTTAAATGAGATTTCCACTTGACAGGAATCCGATCATCCAAAAAAGGTAAAGTTTTTAAACTTTAAGACGACTCACTGTCACTTGTTTTTTGGCAAATTAGGATTTGAATTAGGCTACTGAATTTTTTATAAGATATAAAGAAGGTTTTGTATGTCCAAAAGTCAAAAAGGGATGTTTATTATTCAATTTGGTTAGAAAGTACTCTAAAAAGAGATCCTAACTTTATACTAATAATTATTTTTACTTGTCATATTTTATATCATGTACTTTAAAATGTTGCCAACTTCATTTCAAAGAAAAAAAAAATTTTTTTTTATACTTTACTACCAATAAATGTTTTATAATTTCTATACCAACTAATTTATGACAACAAAATGATACACTTTTCTGGTAATTTATTAAAAAAAACGTCAAATTTTATGACCCCACTGAAGAAATAGGTAGGATGATGCAACATTCTAATACCTAATTCTTCATTTTATTATTGTTGAAAATGTGGCAAGTGAGTAATATCTTCTGGTTGTTGTTATCGATAATGAATTGATATTTTTTGAAAAAAATTTTTTAAAGGAAATTGGAAATAGGTTTTTATTAACTACTAATGCTCGAATTATAATAATTGTAAAAATCCGGTTTGAATATTTTTAGATAACTGCGCCTCTAATTTTTTACTTTGTATATTTAGTTTTACATTTTTGTTGGATATGAGGATTAGTTGTGATGTGACGTCAGATGTCATATTCCATANGGGGGGGGGGGGGGGGGGGGGGGGGGGGGGGGGGGGGGGGGGGGGGGGGGGGGGGGGGGGGGGGGGGGGGCGGTTAGGTTCTTTTTGAATGAGTCCGTAGGAGTGGGTGTGTATATTTTATGAGTCCTGTGAGAGAAGTCGTCTAGAAAAGCCATTTCTCGGAACGATGTCAATGGCGGCGGACTGAATAAAGTGAAACTTACTTTCTCCATCAGAGAAATACATCTCACACCATTTCCATTTTCTCTCTTTTGACTCAATTTATGAAATAGACAGATAAAGAGGAAAGAAAACTTTCTCAAAAGTGTCATTGAGTCAGGACTATAGAAAGTACATTTGGATCTACTCCTCAAAAAAAAAATACATGAACGGTGCAGAACTCTAAAAAAAAAAAAAAAAAAAAAAAAAAAAAACTCTTAACAATGTCTTTTAACAACGGACTGTAGGCCTGAGTCGAATACAAAATTCAATAATTCCCATAATTGTGAATGATATGAATTTTTTCTAAATTCTATTACCAAAGATAAATTCAAAATTCAAATAAATTTATATAGGAAACATTACCTCTATGTTTCAAATGTAATATGATATTTGGCGGGAAAAAATTAAGAATAGGCAACTCTATCACATACACATAATAATCTTTCGTGTAGTTTCAGTTTGCCATGCAGAACTCTATTCATTTTTATTATTTTTTTTTTTTTGATAATTTTTTTTGTGTGTGGTAAAGTCACTTACTTGGATTTGGATTGGAAGGTACTAATATCGAATACCAATACCATTGAGATTAACCCTTAGGAAATATTTGAGTGATCAAAGTCGTCACTACTGCAGATGATACAGAAGAAGAAGAAGAANTATCGAATACCAATACCATTGAGATTAACCCTTAGGAAATATTTGAGTGATCAAAGTCGTCACTACTGCAGATGATACAGAAGAAGTGAAGAAGAAGAAGAAAAAAAAAGAAATTCTTTTTGATTGGCTGAGTTGAGTCGAAGTCCCACCTCTTTTGATTGTCATTATGGAAGGAGTTAACTTTTAGTTTCCATTTGATTGCTAGGGAATCCTTATAATTGGAAACCATGGATCCCTGGGTATTTTGTTAGTAATTGTGGTGTGTAGTCAGAAAATGTGAAATTACTCTGTGGTGAAAGTGAAAGTGAATTGAGCAACTGCTGTAACGAATCCAGTTCTTGAAGAGGGGTAATTTGAACTAATGGACAAAAAACTAAAATGAGTACTTTTCTCAACTGGAGACAAAACGGAAGGAAATTGAAGTGGGATATAGGAATCTGGTTTTGAATTCTCCCGCCTGTCGAACACAGCCCTATCGTCCTACTTTATGTCTCACTCTCCCCATTTCTAATCAAGAGTTCAACTCATGTCTCAGCCAAGACTCAAAATATCAATGAAAGAAAATTCCAAGAACCAATCAGGACTCAATTCCTTATGGGAAAATTTTTAAATAGGGCACCAGGTACTCTTATAGGTCCAAATTTATAGGATCTTTCATTTACATCCCTTTACTATTCTTCTTTTATCCTATTTTGCATTCATTTCATCTTCCTTGTATTATTTATGCAACATCCGTACATGAAGCTATTGGTGAAAACAGAGTGCTTTCAAACTACTGAATTTAAAATAACATATTTCAAAAAAAAAAAAAAAAAAAAAAAAATTTTTTAATACAAAAAAAAAGTACCAATTATTTAAATTTTTTTTTTTTAATCATATTAATAATTTATTTTATTTCAAATTTTTTAACGTTAAAGAAAATCCATTTTTAGAGTTTAAGATACTCACCAAAATTGATATGATAATATTTTTTACATTTGTGTCAGTAATTATTTAAATTATTAAAATTAAAAAATTTCTTCAAACTATACTCCAGAAGGTAAAATTGCCAAAATGATTGCTAAATTTCTACACTGATTAGCCAAATTGATTCGTTGAATTAAACAGTGAAGTAAATCGTGTATCTTCTGAGGCAATTTGACCAAAATTAATAATATATTATTAAATATTAGACTAAAAATTTATACCAAAATATTAACCTCTCAAAATCTCCCGTTTACAATGAAAATGTCATAAGAATGGTAAAAGTCATGTGAAGCGAATCTTTCAAAATGAACAAGATTAGTTTCTAATAATAAAAAACCAAACAACTGACCCCTGACCCCCTTTTCAAGACATTCTCGTCCATTTTTTTTTCTTGTCTACTTTTCATCATATCCTTAGAGACTTGTTCTAAAAAACCAAAAAACCGAGAAACGTAAATTTGGTTTTTTTTTAGGACATAGAAAGTCACTAGAGTGTCTCCTTAGGAGAAGTTTGTTGGAGGGAAATTCGAATTTTCTGTTCCTTTCTTTCCAGAGAAAGTTTGTAGACGAAAACTTTAATTACAGGATCCAAGATCCGTGAAAAGGATCTACAAAACTTACACAAGGTTTTTTTTTTTCTTGCTAAAATCCTTCTGCTACTTTAATTGAGAGCATTTCCTTTCCACATTTTCTCAACAACCAATTTCAAAAAAAGAGAGGCTCAACAATAGATTCTCCTCACAACGGATATGGCGGTTCTTTCAAACAAATACGAACAATTTGCCCAAAAGACAATTCTAGTTTTTTTTCTCATTTCCGTTTCATTTAAAGGATACGACGTCTACCACCAAAGCACTATTTTTTTTTCTATTTAAATTAAATTTAAATGAAAACGTTTCATTTAAATTACGAACAACCTCCGGCTTTTTTTTTCCCTCAATAGAAACATTAACTTTTAGTTCTAACTTGATGACATTTTTTAAAAGATAGGAAATATTAAGATGTCATCTTCAATAAAATCTCCACTCCACTCCACCATGGCTGGATTTGGAAAGGAGTGAGCTTCTAAAACTATGATTGTAAGTTCGTCTCTCACTAAAGTTGTATCATAATTTTCAACTGTTGAGTCATTTTTGGGGTTAAGGAGTAAAGAAAAGTGAATGTTTGTAGAACATAAAGAGAATAGGAAGTGGTTCTGGTCCTAAGGTTATTCAAATAAAACAGAGGAAATTTTGAATAGTTTTCTAGAAACCTTTCAACTTGTCTCAGTGTGTTTACCGAGACTGAGAATTCATTTGATGCTCCACTTAAAACCAAAGACAGCGGTTAGATGCCCCAGCACGATCCAATCCTACATCCACACTTCTAATTTCTCTTCAAAAAACCACCAAGAATCCCGCCATTTTCAAATAGAAATCAAACCCATCACCTACACCACTAAAACCAGCAGAATTTCAAATAAACTCACACCATCCTAAGTTCCTAGCCATTTAGAGGAGACAAGAACACTCCTAAGCCCGCCAAAAAACTACAATATTCTCAAAAAGCTCCTTGTAAAATTATTCAGTCACATGCATAATATTTCAATCTAAAGTGCTCTACAATCCCTCAATATACTCCCTAACTTTCAATTGAAAAAAAAAAAAAAAAACCTGAATTTTTTTTCATTTCAATATCTTTAAAAGTCGAAATATACCTCACTGAGCACTGAGGAGTAAGTTCTTATAGTAGAGTTAACTTAAGTGCCAATTGGATATGAAATAATTTTTTACTATGTCTAATTTTCTTATGTAGTAATGGCAAGTTTTGATTTAAAAAAAAAATTGCGCTAAAAAAAAACTTTTATCAGTTGAAATATGGTTATCTTGTAGAGCTTAAGGTCTGGGTTTGAATGACTTTGTTCCTTAATGATTCGTCGAGGCTCCTGTGCCTTAATCGATCGGATATTTCGAATTGAGCTCCAAGATCTTTGCTTTCTCCAATGGAGAAAGATCATAAAGAGCCACATAACCATAACACTACGCCAACTTTACACATATAACATACATTTATATAGGTAGAATGGCTCAGAATTGTAATTCTACAGAATGTATACATATACTTCCATAGAATACATTTTCAGATAGCAACGCTTTGTCTAAAATGGGCCAGTAGATATTAGACAGTTTTCAATTCACTCACACTAACGTAAACGTATTACGTTCACCTCTAACCTTCCCACCTACCTTAACGTCTAACCTTTAGTTAACGTTAGTCTGAATTGAGTGAATCAAAATTTGTCTAACAAAAAAAAAAAATTTTTTTTTTAAGGTATTCTATCACTAGATGGAGCCTAAGGTAGTCAAATAAACAAGAAACAAGACATAACGTTAGGAATAATTGTTGGTATTTTTATGTTATAAAATACTTAAAACGTTATTATTTTGGTCATTTCTGGTGTGAATGTATCCACGTGGTTAGTACAAGACTTTGTGGGTCATCGATTTCACCATAAACATAAAAGAAACAGTTGGATAAGTGTAAGTTGATAGTAGGTGGGTCTAGATTTTCTTTTCTTAATAATAATAAGTTCTTTCCTCACTACCCACCAACCAATCCCTCATCGATTTATGTCAGTTGAGATAGGCTCTGACGGAGTCTGATGTACCGCTCTGTATGGGACACTTTCACCAAATTTATCATCACCGTTGAGAGTTTTGGCAGTTCTTATCATCGCCCCACCACCAACACCATATCTCTAACTTCACAAACTAGACTAGTACGAAATTTTTTTTATTTTCTTAAAAAAAAAATAAATATCCTCACCGTGCTTGGCTAGGTAAGGTAGAAAGTGTGGAATTTGAGTCCGCTGTCTCATTTTGAAGATTGTCACTTTGGAATAGTTTCTTGGCAGTTGCCAAGGATGTCCCTATCGGAAGAGGTGACTTTGGCTGATATCCTGAAGACATGAGATACTCTGAAAATTAGAAGAAGAATAAAAAAAAATTAATTAATAATATTGTAGAAATTTATATTATTATTATATAAAGAATAATTTTGATATTTTTTTTTTTCGAAAATAAGATTTTCAAATACAGTGTTTCCGAAATGGGATTTTAAATTGATAAAATCGGATTTACTATATTCGACAAGAGTTGGTTTATAACTCATAGTAGGATCCAAAAGTATGAATTTATTGGTAAAGTCTAATGTTTATTTAAAGTAGGTTGTAAGGAGTGAATGAATACTTGTGGAGGTGAATGACCTATCTGATTCCGTCATCTGATGAAGCGGCATGCCCTAGAGACTCCATTGATTTTGAGCGGTAAAATTCAAAGAGAAAGTAAATTGTTACGACGTCCGTTGGGTACGTAGGCAGAATTATGGAGAAGCTGGTTTTTCACACGTCTTGTCTTCAAAGGAAAACTCTGTAAGAAAGTTGTAGTTTTAGGGAAGTGGCTTCTATAGAAAATTAACTGTAAAAGTTTTGTGGAATCCTTTCATGTTAACTTGGAAAAAACGGCGTGGATTGGTTCTTAGGTCCGATTTACCTCACTTTCCCTGCCAATCCCAATGTTCGAAAAAAGAAGAAAAAAAAAACACTTGAGGAAAGAGTTGATGGGTAGAATTCCTTCAAAACTTTCTACTCTTTCCGATACTCAAATCAATCTCAACTTTCCCCATTTACGAGTGGAGAAAGGTTAGTCTTCCTCTCCATTTCCTTTCCCTAATGTTCTTAGCCAATCAGGTGAGAGGATCGGGATGGACACATTACATTGACAAATCGGCTCTTTTCTTTTGACAGGTCCATTGCATTAGTACTACCTTTCTATCACATCATGTCTTATGCATATATGTGTGGCTTCTTTTCGCTTCATTTATGTCAATACTCAACCTAACGATGTAGAAAGGAAACAATAGATGTTATATTTATCTATGAATACTTATACCTTACATATATATATATATTCCTTATGTATAAAGTATATTAGGTTGAAAAAAAAAAATTTTTTTTTAGAATACAAACTTTTAAGAATTGAGTCGGAGTTTAGATGCCGAATTATAGTAGGGTGTAGGGATATGTAAAATGTAGGTTTGAGTATGAGCAATTCCTCCTTTAAACCGGTGTGCAAAAAAAAAAAAAAAAAAATCTTTACAGTGTAAAATGAGCTTAAAGACTTTCTCTCTGTGCTGAGAAGAGCTTTCTTTAGAATACTTTCTCCTGTAAACAACTCATGGTCTCTGGGTATGCAAATTTTGAGCTTTTCGCCTCCGGTTTCCGTGCGGAAGGCTTTGAGCCAATAATATCTCTCGGCGGCAGGACACAAAAGACATAAATCAGATCTTCATAAAAAATGTAAGGAGGTGGAGGAGATTACGTGCAGTGGTTCTCACAAGTAAAAAGTACCAAGAGAAATTTGGGAAACCAAGAAAATCGGAGACGGGTTTTAAATACGACAGGAACAGGACAGAAGAAAATGACACGAATTTATCTCTCCGTTTTTCTTCAACTTTCTCTCCTTTCACTCTCAGAATACGAAAAAGTCATAAAAAAATAAGCCTTCTCAAAGAACCACTATGATACAAAATACATTACCACTCATTCCTCATCTCTGCCCAACTCTGCTACATTTTTTTATTTATGTAAATTATATACAAATGAAATCCATCAAGTTCTTATACTCTTTAATCATAAAGAATTATAGAAAAGAAATATTAAAAAAAAAAAAAAAAAAAAAAAATTTTTTTTAACTGATGTTAGTATTAGTTTACTCAAAATTTGGCACGTGTTGGATCACTTTTTGATTGATTTTTTTTAGAGTTATGAAACTTTTATTCCAAATTGTAGAGTTGGGCATATTTCTTATTTGTCAAACTTTTCAGACTTATAAAATTGAAGAAAAGGTATATGTTTACAGATTTGAAAAGGAAAGATGACTTTTTGAGTTTTCTATTCGTAGATTTAAGTGAGAGTTCAAGTAGGGATCAAAGAAGAGAACGTTTGAAGAAACTTTTTGAATTTTGGCGGGACTTTCCCTTTTAGTAATTAGAAACTTTCTCTCTTATCTTCGTCTCTGGGAGCTATAAATTCTCTTCGGAGGGAATATCCTTCTCTGATCTGGTCTCCATCTCTGTCTTAATTTTTCATTGCGACAGAATTCTTCTCTTGAATTCAAAGGAAGTGGCGGGAGAGATTAGAAGTTATTTGGGATTAAGGCAGGAGTGAAAGTTTGGAGGAATCTTAACACTTGTCTCTCAAAAACTAAAAAAAATAAAATAAAAAAAAAAATAAAAAAACTTTTCTTAAGGATGGCTTTTAAGAAAACTCTTCTCTCACGCCACCACACAAACCCTACCTTCCGTCACCTTTCGATTTTATAAAATTCACAACTTTACTTCAATAATTCCTACAATTCAAATAAACTCTCCTTCCAAAAAAAAAAACAATAATAAAAAAATAAAATTTCCCCTCTATTATTATTATCATGAATCAGAGTTCTGTAAAGTAAATTTTGAGATGGAGAAAGGTGAAAATATTAGCTGTGAATAAGAGGCGTGGTTTTGTTATAGATAGATTGAACTGTATAGTTTTTCTCTTGGCCTCAATTGCTCATTTTATGGGCTTTCATCTCCTCTCATTAGAAATTATTGTTTTTATTATTAGATTTTTGTGATAGGTTTTTATAGAGCGGAGACATGAGTCGTGTGTCGGTAAGTTCTGGAATCAATCCCATTTCTATTCTATTATTAATTCGTAGGTGGGCGTCGTGGTGGGAAATTCAAGTCTTGGCTCTCCCTATAATTAACTGTAATTAACTTTTTACGGCGGGTGGATAAAACCGTCGTATCGAGTCTAATAGACATAATTACGTATTTGGAGGAGTGGGTTATTACTGTCCGGAGACTATTCAATATCACTTCAGATGGACAAGGAACAGTTTCTGTGTTACACAAATTACAGGCTACAAGGCAAATCGACAGCTACACAACTCAACTAGAACGGATGTCAAGGAAATGTCCATTAAGACATACGAAATTCCGGTATTAGGGACAAGAAAATTATATTTTGAAAAAAAAAAAAAAAAATCTAAAAAAAAAAATAAAAAAAATATAGAAACTTTACCAAATGGAAATGTGTTTTTCTTTCATTTTGCCCATATTTGCAAATTCCAACATGAGTAAGTCATGCGGAATTCGGAAATATAATGTTACAAGTAAGTAAGCTTTTTTTAATGACCTCTTTACAACATCTGACTAACTGCCCTCATTCTTAGTAAGTTTGATACAGATTAGAAATAAATTTAGATTACAGATTAGACTCAAAACTCATCTTCAGTAATTAANAGGAAATGTCCATTAAGACATACGAAATTCCGGTATTAGGGACAAGAAAATTATATTTTGAAAAAAAAAAAAAATAAATAAAAATAAAAAAAATATAGAAACTTTACCAAATGGAAATGTGTTTTTCTTTCATTTTGCCCATATTTGCAAATTCCGACATGAGTAAGTCATGCGGAATTCGGAAATATAATGTTACTAGTAAGTAATCTTTTTTTAATGACCTCTTTACAACATCTGACTAACTGCCCTCATTTTTAGTAAGTTTGATACAGATTAGAAATAAATTTAGATTACAGATTAGACTCAAAACTCATCTTCAGTAATTAAATTAGACTAATGATTATAATTACATTTTTGAGTAATCATTAGAATANAATTAGACTAATGATTATAATTACATTTTTGAGTAATCATTAGAATACACTCTTTGATTAAATTTTATCTTATTAACCCTATGAATAAATAGAGTTGGAAAAGTTTATATGATTACTTGTCCGTCTGTCTGTCTGTCCTTTTCAAATTTCTTTGATTTTACAATAAATTTTTTATTAAAAATATAATTAATATATTTAATAAAGTTATGATAAAAATCAGTGAGTAGATGACACTTAATAATCAGTTCTTAACGTGACGACGACAACTTAAGTAAAAAAAAAAAAAAAAATAGAAAAAATGTATACTTTGTCTACAGTATACTACTACTTTTGTGGTATTTTCATTATGACAAGATATTTTCAATTCCGGTTGAAAATATGAGAAACATTTGTATAGAGAAAATTGAAATAGAAAAAAAAAAATATGAAATGAAAAATAGCTTGAGGACAAAGTCCTTATGAATGTGAAAGACTTAATAATATCTCCCGCATTCGTAAATCGTTTGAATTGGGAACTTGTTGAGACGGATTCTTCCTTGGAATTGGGGAAATGAACCTGATCTCCTTTCGCCCCTGTTGAGGGGTTTGAGTGGGGCTTAAGTTTTTTTTTTTTTTTTTTTTTTTTTTTTTTTTTTTTTTTTTTTTTTTTTATATATATATTTTTTTTTATATTTCCTAATGGCGTCTAAGCCCTCCGAATCCGAGAGATGTCTTCATTTCATAATACGGGTAGGAATCCCATCTCCTTTTTTACCCTGATCGATTCGAAAGACATTAGACGAGGGAACTTCCCTTGTTTTCTCTTCTTTTTTTTTTTTTATTTTTTTTTTTCTTCCCGCGATTCGGATTCGAATCTAAAGACATGGCCGAGAACTTAGGAAGGATTCTCTTCCATACATGAGTAAACAGAGTAGGATTTATAAATGGTTTTCAGGAAAAGGAATCCGAATAAGGTGTACTCTCCCTCAAGTGTCGTCCTTTGATAAAGTGGATACAACGACAGGGACATAATTTTAGACACAAGACCAGAGTACACACAAGACTCACTTCAAACAAACCTATTCCCTCGTTTTTATACTCAAGCTCAAAAAAGAAAAAAAAAACAGGTTTCCTTTTTATATACTCGAACTGGTGAAAGTAGAATGAGAGAAGAGATTGAGTAAAAAATTGAAATAACGGGAAAAAAGACATACAGGCAGATTTTGAGCAGAAAAAAATATTTTAGGTTTAGTAAGAGAAGTTACTCCGCTCTCATATCTAGAATCAATCAATTCCCATAGGTGGACAAATTATTTGTAATTAAATTATACAAAATGACATTACATAATTTAATATAAATTTTTTAATAGGAATTTATTATTGGAATTCACTGAATTTAGAAATTAATCCACATTTTCTGATTGAAATAATATAATAAAGAAATGAAATATAAGTTAAGTAATAAAAATACTATTTAAATTTACTATAATTTTTTTAATTCTATTGATTTTTCTCATCAATTCTTCCAATGTTCAACAAATTTTTATAAAATTTCTTTCATTTTTGTCAATAATTTAATAATTCCCATATCATTTTTCATTTTATTTTAATTGATGATTACATATATCGAGATGAGGGAGAAAGTTTATATAAATAGAAATATGAAAAATAGAATTTAAAATTACAATTTTTCTATTCATTTCAGACAAAAATTGTAATAAATTTTGTTCAAAATGTAATGAGATTACTGTAATTTCTGATACATATTTCTAAATATTAAAATTTATAAATTTTTATGTAGCGCAGTTTATTATTCTAATTTCGAATTGTCGAAAAATCAAACCCATAATAATGATTAATAAATTTGAATTTTGGGCCAACTAATCTGCCTATCTATGAAAAGAGAACAGGTTATAACAGGTATAAACTCTTAGATGAATTTTGACAGGAAATTTTTTTTTAATTTTTTTTTTGAAAATATTACATACGGAATTTGAAAATACATACATGAAATGTAACATTTTTTATACTTGGTAACTTTTTCTAATGGTAAAATCCCACATTTGGTAGGATTTTGAAAAGCTCTTCTTTTTTCTTCGCCTGAGCCACTCGACGGCCTCTCAACAACTTCCCCTTGATAATGGAGATACTCTTTCAATCACTCCAGAGGCTCAACAATGGCAAGAAAAAAAAAACCCGGCATGACCCGTCACACATCAATCGCATTAGAGCATTAGTCTCCGATTTTTTCGAAATCCGATTTTCTCTCTTTTTTTATAAAGAAGAGAATGGGATGGATTTCTTCTTAGCCATTCTTCTCATGCAATTCATTAGACGTCCCATTAAATATTAGCCAAAAGGATTAAGGAGTCCTCAAACCACCTCATCCTGAGCGGTTTAAAAAAAAATTTGAATTCTCCCGCTTCTCCGACTGTTATATTTCAAAGATGAGGAGTCGGACTTAATCAGGTTGAGATGATGGTAGGAGTGAGTGGTGGTGATAGAAGGAAATCCAGAAACATGGAGAAAGTGAGACTTTCTCATCTTTTCTCTACGAGGAGACCACTTGACTTTCCAAACACGTCCCCACGATATTTCATACTATTTGAAAAAGGAAGACTTTCCCGCCTTCCCTGTGAATTTGTTGTTTTCGACAGTTTCAACCTACATACGGTTCCTTTGGTAATAAATCAACATAAATGTTCGGAAACCAATTCCAACCGACGATTTGTCTCTCTAAAATTGACACCTTAAACTCCTTCTGTAAAGAGCAGGAGAGAGAGAGAGAGAGAGAGAGAGAGAAAGTTAAGGAAGACTTTGGCGGGAAAATATGACTCAAGCAATAGGAATAAACAGAATTTTATGAAGAAATTCAAAATGTACAACGATTCAGAGGAAATATTGGTCAATAAAATGACCAACTCAATTGACTTTGTTGGGAATAAAAAAAAATACTCTACAGTAAACGATAACCAAAAACGATAGCCCAATATAACTCCTTTATCGTATCTATCCCACACCGATAACATTCAAAGGTTATTTTTATTTTAATATTTTTATGAATACCAATTCATGCGCATGTCATTTATTATTATTATTACTATATACATAATAAATAATTCTTCATCTTATCTTTCTAATTTGAACCAACATTTTTATTATTGTCGCCGGGTGTGCGAGCGCAGCGAGAGTACGATAGCTAGACTAGTGTACTAGTACAGATATTACATTGTACATGTCTTAAATTCAGGAGACCATGACTATAGTAATAATTAATGATAAAAATTAGTCTAAAGAAGAAAAAAAAAAAAAAGATTGACGCTTTAGAATCATTATGTCTTTGACTGGAAAGTGATTTGATTTAGTGAGTAGAAAAGCGCATTAACAAAAGAAAGCTAAGCTTGCTAGGGGATAATGAGATTCGCGCGTTATTTAAACTTTGGTAGTGAGATTTTGATGGCTTCTGTCTCCAATCTTTTCTTCTAAAAAAAAAAGTTGAGAGAGAAAGTGAAGAAAGTGAGTGGAAATAATTAGAGTGAAAAGAAGACCGCTGAGGACAATTTCCGACTTCCATTCGAACCTTCCCGCTCTTAATTACTCTCTAACTTTTTCAATGATTAATAATTTACTCCCTGCCAGAGTGACGGCGGCGCTAGATTCCATTATTTTTTACTCATTTCAAAAAGAAAAAAAAATTTCTTTTTTTTTTGTTGTCAATTTCCAAAATGACTAAATAGGATAAAAAGTAATAGAAATTGTTTCATAATAAAGATTTCGTAAGGTTACTAAATGTTCTTTTTAACTTTGAGTAGTAGAGTGTGATTAGAATCAAACTATACATTCCAACACCACTTTCATCGAAAAAAGTAAAAGTGAGTTTACCACATGATATAAAACCATAACGGAACTAATACTCATTCAAATGTAAATTTCAAAATTCTCTCGTTTTGATTCTCGCGCTCATTAATTTCACTAGAGCAACATCATTCTATCAACATTAGCTCATTTTTACTACTTATTTCACATTTAAAAGTGGAAAAGCAGTATAGAGTTTTAGCCTGATTATGCTGTAGACTTGAAAATAACTAAATAACTTCTTAATAAGTAATATCTAACTCTGTTATATTTTTTGTTAAAATTTGATTCCATGTTTTAGTGATAAAGTGAGTGAGTTGATATTTGTAATAAAGAGTCTTATTTTTAAAGTCTAGAGACATAGTGAAATAAATTGGTAAAGTGAGTAGCTTAAGTTGGTGTCTTTGTAAAATAGAGAAAGTAGAATTTGAGGGAAGTGAAGTCGTTTCTTCCAGTCCATTAAGCGGGAATGTTTGAAAGAGAAAGTGCCAATATGAGTCCATTTTCTCTACTAAACTGAGAAAAGAGAGTCAGAAATACATGGAAACAAATGAGACTAAAACCAAAACATTTGTGTTTGAGCAGTAGAACTTTAGTCTAATGGGATTCAAATCAATAGTCTTCCCATGTCGTCTGGTGAATCTTTTGGAGCCAAAAATCAATTCAACAGAAGGAAAAGGAGCCAATGAGAAGCATTTAGAGAAAGTCAGACCATTACACGCCAAGGAATCACCACTCAACCAACAAAACCCATATCTAATGGCTCCATTTTATACAAATTCTTACAATTCTTTATAAATCTTTGGAAAACTCTCAACAAACAACTTTTCACTTAGAAACGCCTCTAAGTTTAAATATAACCGCTCTTCCTTTGAGTGGAGATAAAAGTGAGCATGTAAAAAGTTTAAGAATTCGTTTTTCAAAAAAAAAAAAAAAAAAAAAAAAAAAAAAAAAAAATCTTTTTTTATTACTAAACTCATTTTTTTAGAATCCTGCGCCGTCTAGTATCAAAAATCCATTGTTTACTTTATACCCATCAAGTTTAGTCATACTCTAACATAATATTGAAGCTTTTTTCTAAATTCGTTGACGTTCTAATGAATCACTATCACCACTAGCAAATGTTTAAAAAAAAATAAAAAAAAAAAAAAAAAACTAAGCGGGAAATATAAAAAAAAGAAAATGGGAACTGAAATGAATGAAGGTATGTCTAAGATGGTTGGGTAAGGATGAAGTAAACGAAGAGGGATTTTGTGTTCTTGAATCATTTTTCATAAATGCCCGCCTGTACTAGGCACAGAGGGTGGGGAATGGATTTTAGGTAATAATAAGGAAATAAAACACATGTGTTGAAGACTTGACAGTTAGCGTAAAACTCGAGAGCCAATAGGATGAGGCGTTGCCGGGGTGAGAAAACGGCGGAATAATTGAAAACGACTGTTTGTCGGTGACTCTAAGAGCTTATTCCCATTATTGAATCAGATCACACTCATCCATCAACCGTCGGGCACAGGGTGGGATTTTTCAAATACAGGACTCTATGCCTTAATTGAAAAAATATTAGACTCAAATCCTCTAACATAAAAATAGGAAATGAAATTTGGATTCATCTAGTTACTAAAACTATACATTTAGATCCTACTAATAATAATAATATCAGTGATATTACTATATTCAGTCAACTAGGTTTTAATTAGAAATATTTGGCATAAACTACTATCTAAAATTATCGTTTCATCTTACTTGTATTTGGCAGAGAAAAAAACCAAAGGAAAATAGACTACTGCACAAAATATCTACTAAATTGTGACTCTTGTTGTTTTTTGTATTCCTCAATGATACTTATTATTATGCAGGAGTAAACTTTTTATTTACATTATTTTTATGCAATTTTTTGGCCCCAAGCACAACTTGATAAGTTTGAAATGTAATACAGTGCAACTACAAATAACAAAGGCATTAGAAGAGACTTTTGTTCTATGCCCTTTGCTGGAGAAAGCAGTGCCTTTGAAATTGATGGTCACCAGTATTTTGACTGGAATTTTTTACAAGGAAACTATTAACAGTTTTAGAAAGACCATCCAAAAAGTAGTGGAAGACAGTAAAAAAATCAAGACTCTACGATCACTAAAACAAAAGTTATGATTTTTTGAAAATATAAATTTTTGGATGATCTTTTCAAACGCCCATCTCTTAGTACATTGTCTCAAAATAACATCAAAAAATTTCAATTTTCAAAAAATCATAACTTTTGTTTTAGTGATTGTAGAGTNCCAAAAATTTCAATTTTCTAAAAATCATAACTTTTGTTTTAGTGATTGTAGAGTCTTGATTTTTTTAATGTCTTCCACTACTTTTGGATGATCTTTCTGAAACTGGTAATAGTTCCCTGAAAAAAATTCCAGTCAAAATGCTGTTGACCATCAATTTCAAAGGCACTGCTTTCCCCAGGAAAGGGCNCAAAAAATTTCAATTTTCAAAAAATCATAACTTTTGTTTTAGTGATTGTAGAGTCTTGATTTTTTTAATGTCTTCCACTACTTTTGGATGATCTTTCTGAAACTGGTAATAGTTTCCCTGAAAAAAATTCCAGTCAAAATGCTGTTGACCATCAATTTCAAAGGCACTGCTTTCCCCAGGAAAGGGCATAGGACAAAAGTCTCTTCCTTTGCCTTTGTTATTTGTAGTTGCACTGTAATATTGCATTTGAAAAAAAAAAAAAAAAATTTTTTTACGTTTAGTAGTAAAGGAGTTAATATTTTTTTTTCTAAATCAAAATTTTTTCATTAAATCAAGTTAGAAGCTAAAATTAACAAAGAAAAAAAAGACTGTGAATAAGAAAGTGAGAGAATTGATTGAACTTTTTGGAGAAAAAGGGGTCGTGTTGATTGAGTTGTTGATACTGTCACCTGAAGAGTAACCAATCAATTCCATCCCCGCCTTTCCCCCCAACTAAATTCAAAATACACTAGTCTCCCGCTCTGAGTTGAATTAAGTTATTGGACTTACTAATTGGTGCATGCTTGTAGTCATGTGAACATAATGAAGCATTTCCTTTTTAGATAAAATATCACTTTCCTTTCTTTTGTATCATTGAGGGCTTAATCAGTCCCACTACTTTCTCAATTGACAAACAACACAAGGAACTTAGGTTCTTAGATTCTGTACTCTCCAAAAAAAAAAATATCATCAATCTTTTATCCTAAATTAAAGAAGACATTTATCTTTCCCCTGTCAATTAAACTAAAATTATTTAGCCATTCTTTCCTTACTTTTTTTTTGTCTCACTTTGACTCCTCGTCTTCTTCCCAATTAACCCAGATGTGTTGAGGACTTATCGTTCCAAAGGATCAAGGGGTCAAAGAGACGAGTTTCTCACATTACCCCACTAACGCCTTCCTCTACCAAACAAACAAGTCGACAACCTCATCTCTTTTTCGTCACATTCTTAAATCAAAAGGATAGTTTTAGGTGAGTTGATAATAACTTTAGATTAGTCGTTAACCCCTCTAGTAACTTGATTCCTTCAATTCTTAACAATTCAACCTTCTTCTAAGTTTTTAATGTCTAAAAACTAAGCACAATGGATTTGAAAATTACTATCTAACTTCTACTTACATATAAATTTTAACTCTAACCTTCTCTAACTTATTAAAACACGAACATAAACAATGGAATACATGATGAAATTATAGTAAACTTGTTTCCTAGTTTGTCCTAAGTAATTTGTAGTTGTGGAAAAAAAAAATTAGAAAAAAAACTTTTGAGTGAAAATTACCAGAGATTTATTAAAGTCTGGCACTCTTAAATAAAGTGCACAAATCTAAATTTAGACCAAATTAGCACCAAAGTAACTAAACAGACAAAGTTCATTAAGATAAAATTTCTAACAAATGTGATAGTTTTAGAAGATAACAAAAAAAAATATAAAAAAAAAAAGATAAAAACTAGCGGGAATTTGATAAGATTGAATTGAAATTGGAAACAAGAGAGGAAGAAAGTTAGCCAACAGTTTTCTAAATATGGACAAATGAATTATATATTATGAGATGGATGATTACAACTTTTGATTTTTTCTGAACGAATTACAGCGAATCCGTGGGTGTTTGGAAAGAAAAACTAATCAACTTCAAACAATCTGTGAATATTGAATGAAGTTTTTTCTTCTTTTTTTTCTTTTTATTTCATGAGAAAACGAGTCTGAATAGGAACATTTTGATCCTTCTCATTAATTCATTCCCAGGTGGGCTAGAATTTGGTTATAAAAACAGAAAATTGGATTTCTATCTTTAGAATTGATGAAAAAAAAAATTTAAATCTAATGATATCTATCTCAATGTCAAAGAAACTTTATATAATTTATGTCTATTATATAAAACTGGATTTACAGGATTGAATAATGTTTAACAACATATTGATTTAATACTGTTCTTTAGTTGTGTTTGGTTCCATTTATTTTTAGATTACTGCACACTGATTTTCATACCAATCATTGTAGTACCATTAATAATACATGAATCTGAAACACACACAAAAAAAAAAAAAAAAAATTAAAATACAAAAAAAAATACATTTATTTAAACTTATGAGGAGAAAGTTAGCTAACAGAAATAATAAAATAAGATAATAATATTTGTCAAATTCCATACTACCTATAATGATTTTGAGTTGGTGGAACATGGAAAACGTACCACCAACAGAAGAAATTCATAGTCAGAGAGACTCGTTAAGGTATACTTATATTATACTCCTACTAGTAGTAGTTATTTATAATATATTAAAACGGTGAATGTTTTAGCACATACATTTCAGCGCCAAATTATAAATTGAACTTTACTGGATGGGATTCTTTTACGACTCTGTTGTTGGTGAGTAATGGAAGAAATATGAAAAGAGGGGAGGGGGAATTTTAAAAGTTTAAATGCACCATTTAAATTCATAGGGTACTTTTGATAGGGATGATACAAGTCTGTAATTTGTAATTTCACCAAAGAGGGGTAGTTTCAAAAAAAAAAAAACTTGCCTCTTATGAGTGCCAATAAGTTTCTCTAGAATCTAATGTTTCATCATCTAAAAAAAAAAATAAATAAAAAAAAACTTTTCAGAATGTGTAAAGTGGAAATAAAACAAGAATCCCCTCTCCTAGGTATTATAACGCCGGTTCATTTAAAAAAAAAACATTCCCGCTGTAATAGGTTTTGATTTGCAAAGTATTAGATCTCATATATTTTCACTGCCTCAGAGGCATCATATTGACATGAACTGAGTTATAACATAGAGGGACTCAACACCATATGTCTTAACATATGTCGTAGACTATGTTATTATAATATACATATTATTTTTAGAATACTAAAACTTTTTTATTTCATTATTTTACACAGTCTGTATATTTTAGACGTTTGCACTTTAAGATTACATGCGCATCAACGTATCAACCTAAAAAAAAATTTTTTTTTTTCTCGACACTAATCTTAACCTATTTAGTACAGAGAGAAATAAAGATACTCCCACTTAAATTCAATTTTTGTTATGTCTCCCAATCGTCCTATAAACCTAATACAAAACCATTTCCTAGACATAGGTTAACTTTGTTCATTGGAGACTACGACATTATTAACTCCTGTCACACCAAATAAGTTAAAAAGGGAAAAGAAAATGACTACAAAAGGGAAAGTTGCTGAGTGCTGTTGATTTTTTTTTTTTTTTTTTTTTTTTTTTTTTTTGTGTGTGTTCATTTGACTACTAACTCTCGCTTCAAACCTATTTATTTTGCATCTCTCTGAAATGAGTCATTCGGTTATATTTGGAACTCCATAGAGACGAATTTCTCCATAAGCTCCCATGTTTTACAAGCTTTCTCTCATGATGAGGAAGATGATTCTGATTTGGGGCGAATTGAGTGATATGGTGTGTATGATTTCATTTTGAGTCACTCAACCCTTTCTGAACGTCTGATTAGATTTCACCATGGCTAAGTTAAATGAGTAGACTTGACAAGTTCTGTTTTTACCTCTCTCTCTCTCTCTGAAGAACAACAACAACCTATTGTTTTCATGGATTCTACTCTCCAAATGGTGGGAATCATGACAACATAATTAGAAAGTGAGGGAAATTTTAAACAGAGTGACAGAAACCAATAGAATTGAAGTTGACATTGATGTGAAGCGGCGCACAAATCTAAAATTTCATTAAATTCAATCCTAATTAAATCCAGAGATAAAGAGAATGACAACAGAGTGAATGGAATACATGTGGATGTGATTTTGAACTATGGAGTGGTGCAGGAGTCTATGGAACAAAAGGTCAATGACCTTATTTTTATTTTTTATTTATTTTTTATTTTTTTTTTATTTCAATCTACATCTGTCATAACAAGGTAGATTTGGCACAATTTTTTTGTATTTTTTTTTGTATTTGGGACTTTAGACTTTGAGATAGTAGAGATTTTTAGAGGCAATGTTGTCAACTTTTTGTAAGAATTTACAATGTTGCCAACTTTTTGTAAAAATTTATTAGATATAAAATTGAGTTTGTGTTAATCTTCTTTGGTATTTTGAAGAATAGAGTAAAATTGATTGGATATGAATTTATATTATAATTATAAAGAGAAAAGAAATAGATAAAAATTGGAGTGGAATTTGAGTAAAATGAGAGTTTTAGGGTTCTGAGCCTTGGTCACCGGGGAATCTTGAATTGAGTAAAATTCTGTATTTGGTTTTTCATTGTGGGGTTTTCACCCTTTGGGAGTGGGTTGATTGGTGGTAATAAAGCCAATGGATGCACAGAGGGAGTCTCGTTTATTAATTCTCGAGGAAAAGATGTTGAGAATAGAAGGAAATGAGAGAAAAGTGTGTAGAGAAAGTAGAGAATTTGGCTTATTCCTTGTCTGAGGAATCTGTCAATCTAATTCCTATTTATTCTCCTCAGCTTCCCAAATTACGCCTATCTCTCTTCATTCCTTCATTATTAGGCTCAAATTAAGCCCTGGCTTTTCTTTTCCAAATAAAATTTCCCGCCAAGTCCCCACCACCACAAACAAATTACCTCATACATCAACTCCCAACAAAAAGAAATACAACAATTACTTTCTCTATCACAACAAATTAACTACAATTTTTAATATACTCTCCTCCAGTCTTGTCTTTTCAACAGTATTCACAGGGTTAATTTTTTTTTTTAATAAATTTAACTTCACCAGAGATGAAATTCGGATTAAATTAAAGGCTTAATTTTTTATATTTGGATCCTCAGGGTTAAATTTTTAGACGTTTGCGTATATAAAGCATAAGAGAAGTGATGTTTGTAGAACGTAAAAGTCTGTTCTGCCGTCACATTTGTTGGAATTGAGCTTGAGTATGTATAAATATAAAAGTTTAGTTATTACTCAATTCATATGAAGAATAAGTGGTGGGACAGAGTCTGTCTGATACTCCAATAGTAAGGATATTTTGTAGACCCTTTGTCAATGTTTATGGCGTGAGAGGAGAGAGTTTTAAGGGCAGGGGTTTGTTAGAATTTACATCTTTTTCCAACCAAAACACGGACGTATTCTTGTTACCACTACTCAAAAGACCTCTCAGTATAAATCCGTTTATTCTGATTTTTTTGAAATAAGTGAGAGCAGCTGTCACGCCTTCCTTGTCAATTAACCCACCGAAGACCCATCCCAAAGTTCCCGGCTGTCTCTCAAGAGTCCCTATTCCTTCACAATTTCTGTCCCACCACTATAATTCATTTACCCAAAACATACGATTCGCCTTGTTTATTTTTTTTTTCTTCTCAGAGACAAATCCAAAAATTTGTACAAAACTTATGCTAGAATGGGGGCATCTGGTAGGTCTTTTCATGTGGTTTGTCATTTCAAGAGTCCATCTCACCCTCCATGGAGACAAAATTTTAGAATTTACGCGCCGAGTCACCCCGATGACTCATCAGTCAGATCCTGATCCAATCCACAAAAAAAAAAAAAAAAAAAAAAAAAAAAAAAAATCCTCCATCCAAATCGATCATATCTCACTCCTCTGACCACTTTCCCTAGTTACGAATTTAATCAAAAGTAGTCAAGCCGAAGAACCCGGGAAATATTATCCCGAGGAGATGATTCAAATGGAAGTCATAAAAATGAGAAAAAGTAAATGAGTCAAAATGAGGGAAGGACCCTTTTTCCTTTCATCTACCAAGCCTTTTGTTACAAATTATATTCTCCGGAAAACAAAATATATATATTTTGAAAATAATTACTATAAAAATTGGACAAAATTTATGTATTGGAGATTGGAGTCTAACTAGATGATCACTGTCTTGAGTCATTCAATTCCATATACTTAATGATACAAAAGAAATTATGTGAATGCATAGACGACATGACATGACACTTAATCCCAACTCCACCCTCTTTTCAACCCCAAGAAAATAACAACTACTAGGACTGATGAGATGACTTAATAAAAAAAAAAAAAAGTAACAAATTTTATAAACACGGATGAAGCAAAAGGTGTTTGGTTGAAGTATACAGGGCCGTAGCAAGAACGCTTTACAGAGTCCATTTGAAATTAGTATAATAAAAAATTTCGAGTGAGAAATGTATACAAGAGTAAGAAACACAGTGTAGTGTGGATAGAGCTTTTCTTCTATAGTTGACTAGGATGAATAATTTTGAGTCAAGAACCCTAACACATGGGATTTTGACTCATGGTATTTTTTTAGAATTACTTTGTATTAGTAATTCTGAGTGAGTTAGATAACTAAAAGAGTCACTGGGTAAAGATAACAACTAGAGTCACTGAAGATGATGACTCATGAATGATCCTATGTAACTCTCAAGATATGACTCTCTCAGTAATCCAGAGGTTGATAATTTCTCATCTGCTCTTTATAATGAAATTTAAAGTTTTGATTAACTTCGGAGTGACTAATGAGTTGTGACTCTAGGTCACCAACTCATTAGTCATGAAGTGCTACATGAAAACAAATCACCGAGTCATGAGTTTAACTCTCATCTTATTAAGATAAAAGGAGTGATTGAGGCATAAATATGAGTCACATAAGATCCTGAGAATAATGTAACTCATTGACAACCATACTCTAAAATCCAGATGGTCTAGATTGTAACTTTTTCTCTCTACCTGACCTGATATTCGGTTAATATTTGAGTGTAAATGAATAACTGGTTTTGAGGACAGAGTGAGATAAGGGTTTGAGCTATCCATAGGAAACGTAGGGTTAGGTTCTTAGGTTCTTAGGTTCTGAGGATTATAGAAAGATAGGGATATTTTGAATGAAAAGATGGATCTTTTTCCATGTTATACTAAACAAATTCATTTTTCTATACCCTGTCTCCCTTGAAAGAGAACAAAGGGAACTCAATAATAGAAAGATTTGACAGAATCTGATCTCAGAGTGCCTAAGTCCCTATCCCAAAGAAACCCAGGGATAAGGGCTATTTCGTTACCAAAAAAAACTCTTTTCTTCTCACTTAATGTATAAAAATTACATTTTGGACTAAAGAGTTTAAAAGCTTTCCAAAAGCCTCCTTGATAAATTAGATTCGACGAGGTCAGAAATGTAATTTCAAAACTTCTGACTCCATCACAACAGATCAGAGTTTTTTTTTTGACTACATACAAAAATCGACAGGGGTGGAACCATTTGTTGGTATTTTAGACCTCTCTAACCTAACATATGGATACATGTGTTCCATTTGTAGACAAAATCTTTTATTATTTCAAACAACTCGTCAAAAAAAAAAATTTTTTTTTTTCATCAGATAATTCCACACAGTAGGACAACCTTTTAGAATTTTTCCATTACTTTCTTACCTTATTCTTTTTACAAATGCTCCAGGGCATAGAGAATTGATTCAATTTTGTCAAAATTGAAACAAAAATTTTTTTTTATATACAGAGTTAATAAAACTTTTTGATTCCTTACACAAAGTTGACAAAGTGAAGAAGCCAATATACACGGACGGTAATGTATAATTTAAAAATAGTGAAGTTAGCTCATTAAATTAAATTTCCACTCCACCCATATACTTCCTCATTTAAGAATGAGTGGATGTAGTAATGTAAAACCAACTTTTCATTTGAAAGTATGCACGTTCAATTAACTACCCTTAGATATACAATGCGTTTAAATAAGAAGACAAACTTTTCTGAAAAATATATGATTTTGTGGAAAATCAAAATTTGAGTATATGTCAGACACTTTCACACATTAGGAATTTACTCAAGTTGTTGAAAATCATTGCTACGAAAGTTTAGTTAACTTTTCATAGGTTAAAAAGTCTCGTGCGAGTCTAATTTCTGAGAATTTTTAAAACGAGACAAGTCTATAGAGACGGATTTTTCCCTTCTCATCTCAACAAACTAATATATTCATTTTTGCAGAAAGTAAAGTTAGTTTGAGTGAAATTCAAAAGTTGTCAATAATAAAGCTAAAGAGGTTGTAAATTACCTTGTGGGAGGTAGACGCCTGAGCTGGGTTGAGTGTGGTAACCATGTTCAGAGTCCATATCCAGGTCACANCGACGAAAGTTTAGTTAACTTTTCATAGGTTAAAAAGTCTCGTACGAGTCTAATTTCTGAGAATTTTTAAAACGAGACAAGTCTATAGAGACGGATTTTTCCCTTCTCATCTCAACAAACTAATATATTCATTTTTGCAGAAAGTAAAGTTAGTTTGAGTGAAATTCAAAAGTTGTCAATAATAAAGCTAAAGAGGTTGTAAATTACCTTGTGGGAGGTAGACGCCTGAGCTGGGTTGAGTGTGGTAACCATGTTCAGAGTCCATATCCAGGTCACAACGGTCACGGTCACGCTCATAGGCAGGTTTGAGCGGTCGAAATCCACCGTTCATCCGCAACGGTAAGTCAGAAGGTGCAGGTTCAGGAGGGGAATCAATGCCATCTAAAGTTTAAAAAAAAATATTAAAAAATACAACATGTTTCAAATAATTCGGTATACAGTTTCTCCATTTTTTTTTGTAAACTGGCGTTGACCATTTGAGTAGATGGAAATACATACACTATAAAAGACTCAAATACAGCAAAAAAAAAAATTTTTTTTTTTTTTCACAAACTCAAGAAGAAAATGTAGAATAGTTTGTAAATGTTAAGAATTATAATTCCTACAGAAAAGAAAAGAGTAGAAAAGGTTTGTAAGATTGTAAAAAAAAAAACTTTAGGGGGAAGTGGTGTGGTAGTAGGGTTAAAGTGAAAGTTAGAATCTAAAAATACTGTCGATTTCTCTTGAACCAATTTCTCCTTAATAGAGCTACAAGGCAATGTATATTTATATATAAAGAGAAAGTTTTCGAATGTAAATCTGAGCTCTTTGGCTCAAGACGAGCTTAGAATTTATTGGCTGAGGATGAAAGAGAAAGAGTAGGACTAAAAAGAAGAGTTTTTGGAGGAATTAAAGAAGTTTTTATCTAAATGAACAAAAACGGCGGGGTAATCAAATTCAAATCAAAGGAAAAGAGACTGAGGACCATTTATCACTCTCTCGCAAAGCTCTTCTCTTTTCATTATCATTTCTTTCTCTAACTTTCACCAGCAGAGTGAGTCCATTCATACAGAGTGACTTTAATTTTTTTATACAAGAGAAAGTATAACTTGTTTTTATATTTCATAGGAATTTCAGATCGAAGATGAAATATGTCAGTTGAGTAGGATATAAATTATCTAAATTTCATATTATATTAACTAAGATTCAAATTTCCTGTGCTTTCCTTAGTCCAAATGAGCATGTGATGATTGAAAATAGTTGGGAAAGTAGGTAGTAAAAAAAATTTTAAACACTCTGTATAAGTCAGTCAGAGGGTTTCTCCTCTCCATTCCTATCACATATCTCATTAAAACTGTGAATAAATAAGGCTTCTCATCCATCCTATGGAAAATAGAGAGGGAAATGAGAAGAGATTCAAATGGAGGCAAGAAGACCAACTAACTTTCTCTCATTTTCCCCCAATTCGTATTCAAGAACTCTGGTTCTACTTACATACTTTTTTTTTCTTACCCTTATTACCTTCTTTTCTTAAAAATGAGATGAAAAGGAAACCAGAAAAAATATGAGCCCAACTATTTACATACGTCCAGATAGAAAATGGGAAATGCTACTCATAGGAATCATTTTTGATCAAAAATCTTCACTTAGGTATCATTTCCTCACAAAAAAAAAAAAAAAAAAAAAAAAAAAAAAAAAAATTATTATCAAACGTTGTGGTAGGAAATTTAAAAAGGTAATTTTTGATATAATCGATTCTGAGTGAGTATAAGTGGGATTGGTTGATAATTCAAGTTAGACATAATTTTGAAGAAGTGAATCTTGATGTGGAAAATTTCCCAATTTAAGTTTAAATTAAAGTTGTTGAATTAAATTTAAAAGTTTTACTGATATAAGAACTTTCTTCAAATTTCTTGAAATGGATTATGACTATATTGACAAAAATACTGAAATTGTAAGAAGGGAAATGAAGGGTTGAGGCGGTAAAATTTGAATTTATTGAAGAGGGAAAATGGAATTAGAGTAATTACAAGGACTGGGATTTCACGTGTGTCCCTTGGGTTTTTGGTAGGAAACAAAATTTCCATGTACTTTTTCTTCAAAGGATGACAAAAAAAAAAAATTTTTTTTTGAATATGATTTCCATTATTTTTCATTTTCATTTCTTCATACATAAGTTATAGTATAGTAGTCTATTGCCTAACTTTTAACATTTTCAACAGATCCTGTCAGCACATGACTCGAATTATCATCCTCCATGACTTTTTATTTCAATATTTTTATTCCCAAATATTTTTCACTAAAAAGTAGGAAAAAAAAAAAAGAAGAAAAAAACTTTTTTTTTTGTTTTGAATAAGTAAGATTGTAGTAGTAGGAGAAAAGAAAAACTTATCCACGTACTTGCATCTAAATAAATATTAGTTAACTTTGGTTAAGAAAAGTTACCTTCGTTTAACCAGGGTTAAGTTTGGTTACCTGAGGTTAAGTTAAGTTACCAGGGATTAAATTCACTCCAGAATTAAACTCTTTCTTAACTTAACTAAATTACCTTTATTATTATAAATTAAAGTTCAAATAACAAGTTTTTAGTTATATTATTTATCAAATGAGTAAATTGATGTATAGAATAAGTGGAATAAACTTACTATCCTGAAGGAGTAGTGGTGTGTTGGGGTTTAAAAGTTTATATTCCTGATGAAAAGTGATGAGAAGGAGGGGGTAGAGTGAGATTTTTAGTTATAGAAGTGAAAGAAGNTATATAATAAGTGGAATAAACTTACTATCCTGAAGGAGTAGTGGTGTGTTGGGGTTTAAAAGTTTATATTCCTGATGAAAAGTGATGAGAAGGAGGGGGTAGAGTGAGATTTTTAGTTATAGAAGTGAAAGAAGAGTAAATTGATTGTGTGTGGAATAGAGGAAGGAAAATACGTCTCAATTAGTGTGATTAATTTACTTCATAATTCAATTACCGGAAACTAAATGCACTTATCATCATTAGTATGTAAATTCTCTTGAGTCTCCAAAACTTTTTACTCTCAAAGAGCTAGAAACTCAGAGAAAGAGAAAGACTTTCACTACAACAATAAAAACTAAGAGAAAGTTTTCAACTTCTTACTAAATTTAAGAGAAGTTAGGAATAGAAAAAGGAATATACAAAAGTCAAGAAGTCACTATGAAATGAACATATTTGAAACTATGTTCACATCATACATAAATCACACTTACTAGTAGTATCTTTTAAAGGTTTATCATTACCACACGAGTTCACTCAATCCTCAAATTTTTACCTCAAATACTCAACTTTGTGGTGGAATTTTATTTATAATCAATAGAAATTATTATTATTTAATATTTAAATATTTTACCTAGGAATACTTTAAAACTTTGTAAAGTGAAAGCAAAACATGGGTAGGGGGAGAGGAAATAAGTACCTAAGAACCTAACTGTTACAATTTACGTAGGAAATATTTTAACATGGTGTTATATCGTTTTACGTACTGAAAATTTTTCAATGTCTGTGTATCCCTTGTCTCACATAAAATACTTTGCCCCAAAAAAAAAAAACTTCTCAGTGTACAAGAAAAGTTATTCAGTTTATTTTCAAACTCTGTCCTGTCACTTTAATTTTAGAAAAGGTTTAAGGTTTAAGGTTTAAGGTTTAAGGTTGAGTGGTTGAAGAGTTAAAAGGTCAATTCAAAACTAAATAACACATCCCTTAATATACTAATATATTATTTGAAGAGAGTAATACTACATAGTTGTAAGCTGTAGTTTGATCCATTTATTGTTATTCATATTTATGTTAATTAGTTTATTTGGAGGTCAACTCTTCTACTATGGAAGGTCATGGTGATATGAAGAATAAGAAAATTCAAACTTCTACAAATCGTTTCATCTGTTCTTACTGTCAAAAAACTTATAGTAAGTCTTACACGCTTAAAATACATTTGAAAGGTCACACAGGTCAAGAGATGAACGAATGTAGTCATTGTTGGAAGAAATTTAAAACAGGGACAGCACTCAAGAGTCATCTCATTACACATACACGTCTGAGCAAGCATATGTGTTCAATTTGTAATTATGCAGCAAATTCAAAAAATAATTTAAAAATTCATATCAGAAGTCATACATCTGAGAGACCACATAAATGTAATCAGTGTGAGAAATCCTTTGGAAAATCCAGTAATTTGAAGCGACATCTAGGAATTCATATGATTGATAAGAAATTTAAATGCACTTTTTGTGAATTTTCTACAGAACAACAGGAAACACTTGAACGACACATGCGTACTCATACCAAGGAACGCCCATTTACTTGTCCTTTCTGTACTGCAAGATTTACACAGAAATGGAGTGTTTGTAGACATTTGAGTATTCATACAAAAGAAAGACCTTTTAAATGTGTTACTTGTGGGGATACGTTTTCTAGACCATGGTCATTGAAACAACATGAGATGACACATACGGGAGAGCGAAAATTTAAATGTGACGTCTGCGCAAAAGGATTTATACAAAAAATTGATTTTATTACTCATAAACTAATTCACACTGGAGAAAAACCTTACAAGTGTACAATTTGTCCAGCTAAATTTGTTCGAAAATTAAGTTTGAATACTCATCATCTTGTTCACCATGTTAAAGAAAAGTCTTGGAAATGTATAAAATGTGATAAATTATTTTCTACAAAGACATATTTAAATAATCACAAAAAGTACACAGCATGTAAAGGAGAGAAAAAATCATCCTGATCATCACACAACTCGGATACGTACGTAAATTATTTATTTTTTTTTTGTCAGAAATAATGTTAAAATTTTTACAATTAATTTGGTTAAATTTGTTAATAAATAAATAAATACTATTTTATTAATATTAATCAAAAAATTAGTATAAAGAAATTTCAATTTAGTTTGCTTTAATCAGAATTCAATGTTTCCAAAATTACTATTTAATGACACTCTTAGAATGCTTTTTTTTTTAAATAAAAATAAATCGATATTCTTGGACAACTTTTTTCAAACTTTTGTAAGAAGAAATGTGATTTTATATATAAAAAAAAAAAAAAAAAAAATTGCAAGGAGTTGAAAAAGTTAAGCACATCAGAGTCGAACTTTGAAAGGAACAAAAAAAAAAAAAAAAAAAAAAAAAGTCTTCGGTTACAGTTTCATTTTTTAAGTGAAAGTCAAGGTGCTTTCTCTTTTTCTTTTTTCAATTTTCTCTAAAACTCAGGTAACAAGAAAGACACGGTTCACTCAGATTACTTTCATTTTTGTTGAAATTGATACAATAGTTAAACTTTATTTTATGAGAAAAAGGGAAATATGTGTAAACCGATTTCTTATGTTCATGTTCAAAATTACTTCAAAAGAGGGCTCTAAATTCAAACTTATTTAGGAGTAAGTTATTCTGATATTTTAAATTAAATTTAAGTTTTTCAAACTACTACTATTATTATCACTATTATTTAAAAAAAAAAACATTCTCATGAAAGGTAAAATATTTAATAATGAAAGTCTCACTTTGTCAGTTAAAGCAAAAGATGGGAAGTGTTTGAAAGAGATTTAAAAAATTTGATTAGAGAAATGGGCAAAGTACCTGAAGAAATATAAGAACTCTTATGTCAGAACTTGAGACTTAAGGATTGTAATTAATGAAAAAGAAAAGAGAACCCTTGGTTCCGTCTCGTCATCAACTATGAGATCTAATCATGTAAAAATGAAGATTATATGAGAAAATAAAAAAAAAAATAAAAAATTTTCACGTAAAAAGAGTAAAAAATTAAGGGAAGTTTAGGACTCGGCCCTGCGCCTCTGCGTCTCTACGAAATCATTATAAATTCTATCTTGTTAGGCACTTTCTCTTCTTCCTTTTTCCATCCTAATCTGTCCCTTGTAAGAGGGAAAGTTTGAATTTTAATATGCGTCTCAACCCAATTAGAGGCCTTATGATCCTCAAAATGACAAAGGAAGAGGAAGTGGGTTAAAAAGAAACGTCCAATTACCCACTCACGAGAACTTTATACCAGAAACCAAGACCTGGAATTTCAACGTTTCAAATTAGAGATCCAATTTCAAATGTTGGCGGGTGAGGGAGGGGAGAGGGGTTTCGGAAGTCATTAGTATAGTTATATCTCCGATAAGGATCTCCTCAGCTCTTCTACCAAAAGAGAAAGTACTAATCTTACAAGACTCCAATTATCTCCTACGGAGAATGGAATGAGAGGAATTTATGATTGGCAGGCGGGAACATTCAAAACGAAGAACTACGCTTTATACACAACTCTTAAAACAATGGAGAAAATATACTTAAAAAAAAAATATTTACGTTTTCCTCATAATAGTATAAAACCCGCTTGCTCTTTATCCTACAGTCATGGGCAACGAAATCGCCCACTCTGGAAAGAGAATTTTTTTTTTTACTCATATCTATTTTTAATAATAAATATAAAGAGAAAATGTAACTTATTGAAAGAGAATTCAACAAACAATGGAAAATCATTCATAACATTAGATATTTTTCAATTCGACAATGTTTTTGCCCATGACTGTATTGATTTTCTATGTGAATTGGTTGAAAATTTTAGGTTAATAATCAAAAATTTAGTAAGCCTATGTGAGAGACTGGTAAAATTGAATTGGATAGGTCATATAATAGAATTGATCACTTTTGGAATTGTTCTTGAAACATGAAGAAAATTGAAATTCCCTCCGACGTCTCTCTATATACTAATTTATGTATGAGTCTCATGTAATCAATCAGAGAGTGGATGAAGGGATTTCAAAAAGAGTACTCTCAATCAGACAAGCTCAGATCCAAAGGATTACGACCAATCACGAGAGAGTTTGGAAACCCCAGGAAATTCCATCCATCTTTTAATATTGGGAGAGCCTCATTCCGATTGACAAGGCTTAAGTCAAGAAATCAGGAATCCTTGGAATGAGACGGAAAATTTATAACGGTAAAATTCAATTCTTGGAAAAAATTTTATTTTATTTATTTTTTTTTTTTTTAATTACAAAGTTTTCACGGCTAACACAGTATTAGTGTAATTGAAAAGGAGTATAGGAGATAGGAAGATAGAAATGGGGGAGGTCTTTCCAAAAAATAAATAAATAAATAAATATTCTTACTAAATTCTGTAAATTAGTTTGTTTGGTTCAAAATTTTTTTATAATATGATTGTTTGAATTATGAAATTTTAAAATCAAACTCTTTTTAGACCAAAGGAGTGGGCTAAAATTTATTTTAGGTTCAGAAATGCCCATCTATGAGACCTCTTTTAAATATAAAATTTTATATTTTACATTAAAGTTAGAGAAACTGAGGGAAGTAGTAGTAAATTTGAAAGATTTTGAATGGCGCTTGATTTAAAAGTGTGGTTGGACAGCGGTTGTGGTAAGGTAGTTTGAAGATTAGTAAAGAAAGTGAAAGTGAAGGGAATCAATTCCTGAGAAGAAAACGAAGAGATCGATGCGCTTGCTGTTTCTTCGTTGAAAATCTCATCGGATAAGTTTCTCCTGTTTTCTCTGGCCTAATGGGAGAAAACCGTGAAATTAGGGTCATATGAGACAACGCAAGAAGACATAAACCTTCTCTAAGGAGATAATACTCGATTCTCCTTCTGACCCGCTCAATAATTGCCTATAAAAACTTAAGGGCAAACCGACAGAGAAAAACGAAATCCTTTTTTTTTTATTGTAGGGCGTTGTCCATTGTGCACAACTCTAATCAGATAGAGCAGTAAAGAGGTATGTACTCAATGCAACAACGAATCATCCCTACTATTATGCTCTTACAGATGAGCCAATGTCTATATTCGTCTCGATGAAAAACAAATTAAAAAAAAAAATCCAACAGTGTTGGGCAAATTTTATATTCCTCCCCTTCCCTCCCCTAAAAATTATTCGTTTTTTAACTTACTGTTCTGTTGGTTGATGTTAATTCTATTTTGAAGTGTCATGCCCGTATGTGTCTCTGACTCTGCATATGGTCCGTCGGAAACTTCCGATGAGGAATCAACTTCCGACTCAAGCCCTGGATCATTCCGATGAACTGAACTCATATGAGAAGAATGAGTTTGTCCCGTTCGGCTATTTCCGCCACCATGTCTTGTATTTCTTCCAGTATGATGCGTCCTCATATTTTTGTTGGCGTGTTTCTTGGACGCATGTGTAGAATGAGTAGAAGGCGAGTAATGATGGTGTTGATGTGGAAGAGGGTTCGTATCGGGCTCACAGTAGATCCCATTAGATCGATTTCCACCGCCTTGGAACCGATACATCTCAAATTGCTCCAACTTCAGACTAGGAACTAAAAAAAAGAAAGAAATGAATGAGCCTTCATTAGGATTGATTTCTCATCGCTTTGTCTCCATGATGGACGCCACTGGAGAAACACTAATGCCCCACTTTGGTAATTACGACTCAACAAATGGGCATTTTATCAACAGTATCAACATTACCCTTAAAAAAATATAGACCAAGAAAAAGATCCAAGGAAAAGTCAAACTCTCATTTCCTCTTCTTTTTACTATTACTTTATAAACATGAGGAAATTAAAATAATATTTTTAATCTTGAATATAAAACTATCTTTAATAGTAAAGTTTTTATTCCTCTCTACACTGGCGTAGTGGTATTCAGACAGACGAAATTTATGATGGTTGTGGGTTCGATTCTTACAAAGTTTTAGTTTTTTAAATTTAAATTTTAACAAGAATTTCTCTTTGAAACACAAAACCAAATGTTGAAATCAAGTGAAAAGGAGTGAAGGATGAGAAGGAAGATTTGAATCGTTTGAAATCCTTTGGCGGGGAAACGTCTCTTTTATTTAATCTGATTGGTGTATAGAGATTAGAGAGGTTTTGAGTATTAGACATTGTTCTTTGATCCACTCACTTTCTCCTCATTATTGAACAAAGCTCTCTGTATCTCTGAGTATTGTCTCTTTCTCTCATTATTTTCCAGTAGAGGGAGTTGGATGGATGGTGGGCTTGTCTCATGGAATGAATGGAGTGTAGAGATTTCTGCTGTTGGTTTTTTAGACGAGTGAAAATAGAATCTGGAAGTGAAAGTCCCTCATCGCTTTCTCCTGGAGCGGAGAAAGTAACTGAATCCAATTTATTTCCGGATGTTCTGAGTTTAATCTCTCTCCGTCCGGGCGGGAGAGATGAATATATTGGCCCTGGGTCAAGAAAAGACCGCGAGACTCTCAAGATTAACGACTTTAATATACTGATCTCTTCGATACACACTCATCCAGAATAAAACGAAAACTCAAGAAATCAGAAACAGAAACTCCAAGAGACTTGAATCCAAAAGAATATTTATATATATGTATATTGCCCAACTCTGTTTTTATTTATTAAAATTGGTACTAGCAGGATGCTCGCTTCGCTCGCACAAACCTCCCTACAAACACAAATCAACATGGGTTTAAGATGTAAAAACCATCACTCTTCAGTTTACTGGCGGTAAATTCAAATTCATAATAAGACTACCAACAACAATTCCTTTACTTGAGCTTTCACATCTTTTGGGTTTTTTTTTTTTTTATTTTTTTTTTTCTGGTGAAAATTCCTTTTCTGTTTTCTCTTTGTTTCTCTCTCGGGAGCCTTTGGTCCACTCAAAGGGAAAAAGGCAATGAAGCCTGATTGGTGAATTTATGAGCGGTCGTTTGAATTCCTGTTATTGACCCCCTGGCCATTAGCTTTTAGCTCTAAGGGAGAGGGTCCATTTTCATAAAAACCCGCTCTCCCTCTCAAGTCAGAAGAGTAAACAAAACCAAGTAGAGAAAACACGGAGTTAAAAACTATAGATAAAAAATATATGGGATGAGGGTGAAAATTCCCGGTAGGAAAGTTGTGTGGTCCTTTTCTAAAAGTGCGCGAGATCTTAAATTGGCTTTCTCTATCGAGGGGAAAGTAAGGAGATTTTTACGGATTTTTCTCCGGTCAATTTCAGAGAACATGATTATACTTCTCGAGAGGAAGACGAGGAGATGAAAGAAAACTTTATGTACTTTCTTCAGTTTACTTGGTTTTTTTTTCTCTCTACATACAAGGTAAATAAAGTCCACTCCAGCAGGTGAGTTGGACTCGACCAATCACAAACCAACCTCAATGATTCTTTGAATGTTGGCGCAATTTCTAGATACTAGGTAAAAAACCATTTAAAAATAAGATGAAATCAATCTCACTAAATAATTTCAGTAAGGAAAGGAATATTACAAAGTGGTATAAGTTTTTACACAACTCGTTTTCACCGTAGTAAATTTTTGGTAATATGTAGTAGTAGTAGAAGGATTAGAAATGAAAAAATTTATTTTAATTTATGTAAAAACATGTTATTATGTAAATAAAAAATGATAAAAAAAATGAGTATGATTTTTAGGAGTATTGAAAAAGTCTAGCCACCCTGTATAACTAGGAATCCTTGGTTTTCTATTGGTGTTTAAGCGTAACTGGTATAAATCCCAAGAGTCTTGTCCATATTTCCTTGTTTTCTTGTGGGGGAAAAGATAAAACGGAAGGCCTAATAGGTTCTTAGCCCAGAACAAGTTTAAATCCAAGTACAAACATCTAAATTGAGAATAGAGATTTGGGGAAAGAGAGACATAAAGAGAATCATTGGCTTATCACCACAAAACGGAAACCAATCTCCGATTTCTCACTGCCTTTGTCTTTCTTAAAACAAGACAAAGGAAAATCCTTGATCTTAACTTGTCCCATTCACTTCTTATTTCATGAGTTTTAAAATTTTTAGACTTTTTTTTTGTTTCTGAGGTCATTGACCTTTGATAGAGGTCCTTTACATTTTCCACTCATTTTGACAGGTTATACAAACTTTTAATCACATTTTTTTAAGAAATTGATTTCATTAGTGTACATTCTTAAATAATAAGTACAAAAAAAAACTCCGTTTTGATTCCTCAGTTTTTGACTCTTTGATTTTTAATTAAGTTCAATTTTTGACCACCTTTTCCTAAACTTTTGGTAACAATTTATGACCACTTTTTGAAATACTTAATAAATTTTTTGGTCTATAATTATTAAACAAGTAATGAATTACTTTTATGTTGACACTTTTACTAGATCCTACCTTTCATCTACATCAAGACACCCTGAATTATGCCGCTCAAGTTGATTAAATCTAAAAATATACCAAGTATCTAGAATTTCTTGCCGGAAACTCAATTCACTGTCGTTTCTATTACCATTGAAATTAGTGGAGTTTGGGAACTTAATGTAAATTAAAATTAGTGGTTGTAATTTGTTAGTTTTAGAGATTTAATAAAATTATTTGCCCATCTATGTAAATACTTTATAAGTTTTCTAATTATTTATAACTATTATCAAATCCATCCATCTAAATCATCTTTGACTTCAATGTTCACTGAGCGAAAGGAAATGACAAGTCTAAAGTAATTGACAAAGTTGGCAAAATATCTAAAATTGAAAATTCTTTTCCACACCTCAACAACTAATCTATTTCATTAAATGTAGCTAGGAGTCATTATTGGACAAAGAATCCTTCAGCGTGACAAAGCCTCTGTCCAATCAGCTGTGTCCTGGACAGAGCATCTCTTTTGTTCTAGTGGCATGGTCATTTGTTGGAAAGTGTGGATTTTTTTTTTCCAAGACGGAGGTCATAAATCATTCTCTTCCAGAGGAAAATGTCCAAACTCTCCTTGGTCCACTTACTCCGAATTAGGTTCAACCGAGGACCAAGGGGACAACCAATGAACCAATCACAAGACTCCATGACCCATCCCTAACCAATCACCTTCATTTCCATTACCTGTCACCACCGACTCATTCCCTACACTCTACACTCTACACTCAACCTTTCTTTTTATATACCAGGTCAGAGAGCAAGGTTAGGAAATTGGTGATCAAGCCTTATTTTTTTTTTCAGACCATACAGTTTGACCTTTGTAGAATAGAAGAAGAAAGTGGCTCAGTGAGACATAAAATATGTATATACATTAATGGATTCTTGAATGGTTTTCGAAACTAAATAAATTTTTCCAAGAGAGAGAGAGAGAGTCAGAGAAATTAGGAAAATAAAATTGGGAGCAGAATTTAAAATGTTGATGAAACTGTCGGTGTGTGTGTATGTGTATCCATAGTGATGTAGCTGCATGCGGATGTTTCTCCGTTGCATTAGGACACTAGGTAGAATTCATGAGGTGACTAGCTCAGTATGAGTAAATCCTCATAAAAAATTCGTCTCAGGTGCACAATTGTTAGCTTTCCTTTCCTTTTGCGTCAGAGAAAGAGCCGCCAGCATTCAAAAACAGGGAAAAGTACAAGAGCTATACATGCACATTCAACTTCGATTGTTGTTCAACACGTTTTCCCTATCCAAGTTATTGAATACGTGAGTGGCTTGTTTTTCTCGCCCCGGATCAGTTTTTGGGTAAAAAATACACGTTCTTTCCAAATAATCCATCCAAGAGACATTTCACTCTCTTTTACGGGAGGGGGGGNTCAAAACAAGTAGTTTCAAAAAAAAACAATATGGAAATTGTATGTATTTATATCTCTTCACCTGGAAAATACTAGAATTTTCGTAAACTTGACCCTTTTGCATGATCCTTAAGGCTCATGCTCAATAGAATAGTGCGCCAATGTTAAAAATTTTTTTTTTGTTTCAGTCATACCCATAGTCATATATTAGTAACTAAAAAAGTTTTAATCATTTCAGTTTTAGAGTTAGATTTTTCTACCTTTGAACAATGAACAACGCCCTTAAAAAGATAATGTTTTCAAGAAATTTTACCCCTTTGTTGACTCAGACTCATGTTACCGAAATTAGAAAGAGAAAAAGAAAAAATATATATATATAAATTGTAATTATACTGTTTACTGTTTAGAATATTGTTTGTAAAAGGAAACGTCGAAATTTTGATGGAAGCAGATAATGCTTTCTCTTTCATCTTAAGCTTCTTCTATAAGATTTTGACAAGTAAGAAAATTCTGAAAAGTTTTTTTTTTTTTTTTTTTGGCATAATCTCGTTGCCTCTGGATGAAGAAAAGGATGACAGATTTGGAAATATGAGTTTTTTTTTTGTTGCACAAGAGAAAGACTAGAATAAGTTGTCAAGAAAGTTTTCCTTGGATTAAAAACCTTGGTGGATAGAAAAAAAAACGAAAGTGCTTTCTCTTTGGGTAGAGAAATGAGGCGAGGGAATTTTAAAATGAAACTCTTATTCTCTCCAAACTAAATTTTACCTCAACGACAGAAGAGAAAAAGGCGGGAATATTCAAATTTTCGTTGAGTCTGAACTCAAGATTAGAAAATCAAGGACACTCTTAACTTTCCAACTTTCTATCATCATATCTCATAATCAAGCATACGTAGACTAGATAACCAAAACATAAGGACTACCAATGAATCAAATTCTAGCGGGACAGTTTGAAATGTTTCATTTTACCCCTCAAATTCTACATTCTTTGAGAAGACGACTCACTGTCAAGAATGTAAAATAGTGAAAGAAAAATAAGCTCCTAGAGTTTTGTCTATATGAAGTTGCGGTGAAAGTGGATTGGTAAGGTATGCTCCTTTTTTTTTTTCTTTTTTTTTTCATAAAGAAGAGAAAGCGGAGAAAATTCGGATGCTTATTATTGTCTCGGGTGCCCCAAATTCTCCTCTCACCAATCTCCACTCGGCGCCAGAAATCGATGAGGACCAATCGATCTTCTACAATTTTACACGGGCTACATGTCCATTGNTCCTCTCACCAATCTCCACTCGGCGCCAGAAATCGATGAGGACCAATCGATCTTCTACAATTTTACACGGGCTACATGTCCATTGGGATTAAAAAAAAATACCAACACTATTCCTATTACACCTTACGCTTTTCAATTCTATTGTTTTTTCAAACATATCCACCCCTCTTTTACTTTTCAAATAAATTTTACAAAATGGTAATATTTTTTTACCCCACCCTACAAACTCTGCTTTCATTTAACCTTCTGTTTATGTCGTGGCGACTACTTTTCCCAACATATATTTCAATTGAACATTAAAATTTTATTTTAAGAAATTCTACACAAAAAAACAACAACAAAAAAAAACAACAAAAAAAAAAAACAGTACACAGTTCGACTACAAATCTTAAAAGGGAGGTAAGAATTTAGCATATTTCAATCCTACAGGAATTATTTTTAGTCTTTTTGGACACATTCCCTAATGAATGCTGTCTTGATTTCAAACCAATAANAATCCTACAGGAATTATTTTTAGTCTTTTTGGACACATTCCCTAATGAATGCTGTCTTGATTTCAAACCAATAAAAATTTAAAAGTTTAACCTCGAATTTTGAAATGGTTGGCGAATTATATACAGTGTATTTTAGATTCTTAAGAAACCTGGAAGCTACTTTTGCCCATATTCTTTGCAAAGGAAAGCAGCGTTCTTAAGAATTGAAGCCAGCTGTCTTGGAAAAAAACAACCTTTTCTTTTCTGGAAAAAATATTAAGATTCAAAAAGAGCATTGGAAAGTAGTGTTTTACGTTAAAATAACCTAGTTTAATACTATTACTGGGTGAGAAGTTATGATTTTTTTTGAAAATTAAAAAATTTTGAGTATTCTTTTCAAATGCCCAACTCTTAGAACACAACTTCTGATTCAGNAATCCTACAGGAATTATTTTTAGTCTTTTTGGACACATTCCCTAATGAATGCTGTCTTGATTTCAAACCAATAAGAATTTAAAAGTTTAACCTCGAATTTTGAAATGGTTGGCGAATTATATACAGTGTATTTTAGATTCTTAAGAAACCTGGAAGCTACTTTTGCCCATATCCTTTGCAAAGGAAAGCAGCGTTCTTAAGAATTGAAGCCAGCTGTCTTGGAAAAAAACAACCTTTTCTTTTCTGGAAAAAATGTTAGATTCAAAAAGAGCATTGAAAAGTAGTGTTTTACGTTAAAATAACCTAGTTTAATACTATTACTGGGTGAGAAGTTATGATTTTTTTGAAAATTAAAAAATTTTGAGTATTCTTTTCAAATGCCCAACTCTTAGAACACAACTTCTGATTCAGTAATAGATCGTAGAGATTTGATTATTTTGTTTTTGACGTCAAACGTTATTTTTTAATGTTTTTTTTTTTAAATGATTAATTTCTTACTTGTCCTTTAAGATTTAATAGTCGGACTGTATAATGAACATGGGTACCTTTCTGTAACCCAAATAAAAATAGGAAATAAATTTTTTAAATTAAAGTACTTTTTTCTTTAATTATAATCAGGAACAACCTTTAACATCATAATACCAGGAGAATAAGTGAAGGTGGAGAATGAAGAAAGACAAAAAAAATTGACAACTCTGTATATAAAAAATATAATTTTTTTTTTAAAGAAAAAGATTCCAGTGCTGTTTTCCAACTCTCTACTGTCGAATTGAAGTAAAAAGTGTCTGTTTATCTATACCTCGCGTACCTTGAGCTCAGTGAAGAAGAGAAAGTGGATAAGAGCCAGAATTATCTGAATGGAGATCTCACAGAGTGAAAGTTCTTGTCCTTCCCGCTCAACTTTTTAAACCGAGCTCTCAAGTTTTACTGGAAGTGATAGGACGATAGAAGATTTTTTTTTTTTTTTTTTTTTTTTTTTTTTTATTCTGTAAATGGAAGTGGAACATAACGAGAAGTTATCCCGTTGGAGTCTCCTGGGCAGAACAAAATTTGGTGAGATAAAAGGTTTCCCTTATATCCAAGTCCAGTCCTTCAGAAAAAGTGTTTTTTTTTTTCTCTTTTTCTCTCTTCTTAGAATTACTTTCAAACGTAGCGCCCTCAGATCCAACGGAAACGATCAAAATAAGGAATTAGGACTTTCTCTGTCAATAACACAACTCACGCCGAAATGTTAGAAAGAACAAAGAATTCCCGGCTAAAGTCAAAGTGACGAAAGTCCTTTCATTTTTACCACAACAAACTCTATGCTTTGGGGTCATTGACATTCTACTCAACTCAACATAGATTGTTCATAATATTAAATGCATTAGGGACCAAGTCTTGCGAATTTAATGCAAATTGTTAGCACAAGTTTATGGGAAAGAATAACAATAGGTTTGTTGACTTTTCATTCTTGTATATATTATTGATTCCATTCAGAACAAAGAATTTGCAAGGGAATAATATGCGAGCTCAAATCATCGTTTGTGTCAGGATAATGTTTACCCGGGAATTGTTTTTTTTTTTGAAAATAATGTTTACCCACGTGACACTACCTTTTTATGCATGAAGCGAGCGGTAGACTATAACATGGAATAGTTATACTATAAAAACAAATTTGGATATATTAGTGTATTGTGTCTGGAGATAAATGCCAGAGGGTTTTATGCTTGGAACTTGAATTGAGGAAGGATTTGGTTGTTGTTTATTGGAAAGTAGGACTTGGCGGGAGAATTGGATTTCTTTAGGTTTAAATTTGGACCAAAAGATACATATCTGGACAAGCTGTCTCTCAATGTAAATTCCTAATTCAAGAAGAGTTAGCTCTAGGCTATGAAAGAACAAAAACTTCCAGATGGAATCAAGGCAAAGACCCATTAACTTCTACTTTCTCTAGAAAGACTCAGATCCATGAAAACATACACCAAAAACCATATAAACAACAAACTACCTTCTAGACTACTGCACCTATAATAAAATTTTCACTTTTCTCCTAATAGCTCTTTGAATTTATAATAATTCATATCTTTTGAACCTCTAATCCTACTACTCATCTCATTTTTTTTGAACACATACAACCACTTTACAATGATCTTTTAGAAAAAATATCTTCGGGTTATAAAAAAATTTTTTCCAAGAGAGCTCATGTCAAACAATTTTTAGCCAACGTATTTTTACTAAGTAAAGTGCTAAAGTGAAACATAATTTCCATCTCGTTTATAAAAAAAAAATTTTTTTTTTTGATGCACTGTATTTTTTGTATGCACACCAGTATCAAATGTGAGATGTTGTTTTTTATTTTATTTAACTCTTAAACAAAACTTAATTTGATTTAAAATTTAGCACTGATAGAATGCACAGCGGCACTCATCTCTACAAGTTATTGGAAAAGTTTTATAATAATTGGAAGTATTATGAAATTGCGCACCTTTTTGCGCTCCTACGCACCTTATAGATGTACATTTTTGAACATGGTAAAATTTTTTTAGTGAAATTGTTTAACATTGAACGTTTATGATAGAAAAATATTCATCTATTAGATTGCGCAGGTGCAAAGTTTAGTAATAGACTAATAATTATGAGATGATTATCAACCACAACGGACCCATGACATGAATTGTTAGAATATAAATTATAATAAAAATCAAACCAGTAGTAGTGCAACCACCTCAGAGAAATTGTGAAAATCACATTAGTCTCCATTATCCAAGGAGCGGGAGATTCAAACCTTTCCTTCCCGCCTCCAGTCGACTCTAACGAATTTTCATTCTTTAAATTATCCGCCTTTTTTTTCTCTCTCTTGAACTAAGGAAAGGCTTCCGGATGTTTTTTCTTTCTCTCCGTCTCTTCGGATGAAGAAAATGAAAAGTCTCAAGAGAGCCAGACCATATTTTTATAGAATTGAAAGGAAAAGGAACTTGTTGCGGGAGAATTTAAAAATAATTCTTTCCTATTGGTTGACGTCAAGGGAGAGTAACTGGACAGGGGACGCACGTACGAGCCAAAATTTAGATGGACTATGAGCTCGTGAAGTTAGTTTGGTTCAATATGACTATTATAACTATACTGTATATTAGTTACTATGACATATGTCTCATCTATCCCCTACGTGAGTTTTCTTACTAATAAAACTTTTCTTGTCAAGCCAATTAATAGAAAAAAGTAAAAGTTGGCGGGTTGTTGTTTCCGTTGGACCATGGACTTCGTTACGTTTTTGGCTACATGGTCGGTCGGTGACAAGGACGTGGGTAGAATTTATGAGGACTGTACTGATGACACGTGCCCTGAGTCATTCCTGAGAGGCAATTTTCAAAAAAAAAAAAAAAAAAAAACATTCCCTAATGTTTTCTCTCGTTTTTCTGATGCTTCTTGGATTGTTGTTTCTGTAAGCGTCGTCTTTCAACAGAGTTGTTCGAGTTGGTCTCCATAGATTTGAAAAGGGCGGTTTCTTCTAGCAGGTCAATATTGATAGAATCTCCGAGCAGAGTGATGTATGGACGTCTGTAATTTCGTCCGGAAGCTCAAGAAAAGAGAAAAGTCACATATGGTGAACATCTTTTGTCCCTAATCAATGTCAATATTCCAGACTCCCCTTGTCCAATGGAAAACTCTCGTCTCCAAGACGACAAGTTGAGAAGAAAAGAGAAAAAAAAAAGTTTTTGGGGAAGATGAGACGAAACGGAGATAGGATTTGGTCTGAAAAAGAAAATGATGAAGAGTAGATGATGGGTAAGGAGCTCATCCAACATCTGACACACGCCCATCAACCACCCACACAGACACACACACTACTTGTATACATAACCATGCTGTACTTTTATATTCAAACTCAGTGAGGCGGGAATAAATTGTTTTCAAATCAACAACAGATATCTACTTAAAAAAATATATTTTTGTAAAATCACAGAAAATTTTGTAAAGAATTTTATAAGAAATGAAAATCAGGAAGTGAAATGAAAATAAAAAACTTAACTTGAAGAAAAAAAAATAATGAAATTTTAAGTCTGCTTAGTTCATCTTAGGACTTTGAAATGTGAATATTTTGTCAGTAGTAGTGTCAACGTGAGTTTGAAGGAAAGTGGTGAAATGATGAGTGGATGAGTGTGTAACAGACTGTACTGACAATGAGTACAATGTCTAAAGTTAAGACACAATCACACTAACACCTAACTCACTTGATGGCCAAATTTGAACTGAAGGAATTTTTAAATAAAAAAAGGGCAAAAAGAGTAAGCGAAAGATGTAAAAAATTTTGAATGAGGGAAATGGCGACCTTGTTGGAAGGAATTGAGAATAAAAATGAGAAAATGATGGATTGGATTCTGAGTCTAAGCTTCCTGGGATTTGCATATTCTGTCGTCGAATTGGAGCGAACGGATTACATCTCTAAAAGTTTAAATCTAAAATTTCCCGCCCTTCGTCTAATGGGTGGGGGAAAGAGAGGGAAAATTTAAAAATTCTACGGATATTCCTACCTCAATGGGATCCAGGGGAAGTAATGAAGTGCGAAGAAGAGAAAAGCCAATTTTCTACTTCAAGAAATAAACTGAATTTGATTTTGAAAATTCCTAAAATTCTTCCATCCCCTATTGTTCTGTCTNTTTTTTTTTTTTTTTTTTTTTTTTTTTTTTTTTTTTAAAAAAAAAAAAAAAAAAAAAAAAAAAGAGGGAAAATTTGAAATGGATCATCTCATCACATCCTCCTCCACCACCAACAACTTAAACAACATTGCCAAGAACGTGTAAAAATTCCTTCACTGATTTACGCAGTGTCAGGGAAAGATAATTAAAATACCCGTGAAAGCATTCGGATCACATTCAATGGAATTTCAAATCCTCCATTGTCTTGAGTGAAAGACAAAAGGGGCAATTTGAGACAGAGGAAACACGTGTATGGCTCCAGTTTATCCTCAATTACCATAATTTCCATTGGCTCAACAGGAACAATTAGAGTAGACTACAAACGACAATATACCCAGTAACTTCATGTTCAAATAAATAGTCAGGGAAATTTGAGACTTTTTTTTTTTGCAACATTTTCAATATAAACTATGTAAATAATTTTGATCATGAAAATCTGTCATTTTTTAAAAGCTTTTAAGAGCTACATGTAAGACAGGGTGTGTCATGTAATTTGCTTCATACTCAGCTTTTTTCTTGACGTTAGGTTAAGGGAACTTAACACAAGAACCAAAAATGAAAACATTAGAGGATAAAGTGAGCCAATCAAAATTGAGAAGAATAATTCTTGAAACAAATTTTTGAATTTCTTTACTTCATCCATAAGTTTTGTATAAGTAATTTTGTGTGTTAATTTTGTTAACCCCTCAACTTCAAGGTAGAAAATTATTCACACAAAATTTAGAACTGAAGTAAGCAAACTTTGAGAAATAAAACTAAGGATTATGATTTCTGTCTCCATGTTAGCTAACTCTACTTTCTAAATTTTTTAATTTTTCGCCTTACTGGCAGGTTCCCTATCCCTAATATCTAATTATCAAAAAAAAGTGGAGAAAGAATGAATCAAGTAATGTAGCTCATCCTGTAGAAATGAATAAAACTTACAAAGAACTAATTCTTTTTTTATAAATTATCGATAGTTTAAAAAATTTAATTGAAACTTTAAATTTTTTTAACGTCTTAACACTACTTTAACTTAAAGTTATGTGGTTCAAATTTGAACTTTTTTTGAGTTGATTTTNTTTTTTTAACGTCTTAACACTACTTTAACTTAAAGTTATGTGGTTCAAATTTGAACTTTTTTTGAGTTGATTTTTTTTTATAGAATAAGTCCGTTCTTTAAAGAATGAGTTATGGCTTATCGAAATTATTTAGTGTAACGAATCATGGGGACGTGCTGGCATTGGTCCATTTGGAAAGGAACCTGACGAATCCTACTAAAGAGACCTTTGTGGGCCGTGTTTGAAAATGGGTAATAAATTCTAGCGTTAATCGTCAACTTATCAACAAATGAATTTGGCAACTGTTCAGACACCCATTGTCATCACCTCCAAATCCCAAACATACAGACATACGCTAGCTACTCGGAACTGATTAGACTTTCTTAACTCTATCATCACACCGAATACGTTTTCCACACTACTTCTGGATTAGTCAAATTTTTACGCTTCATGAGACTATGATTATATACTCTACTTATACACTTATACTTATATAAATCCTACTATTTTGCATTATTTTTTATCATAATTCCAATCACCAACTACCTCATATCCAATACACACCACTTTTATCTTCTCCAACCAACTTTGTTCAAATATAAGATAAAAGTGGTGATAATATTTACTAAAAATACCGAACTTCTGGAAGAATTACGTTGGCAAACTTTGATACACAAATATTTGAAAATACTAAATTCTAGAAACGGTAAAAGAACCCGTAGACTCAAACCGTTACTCGTTTGAGTAGTCTATACATTTAGTATTGTGTTCGTAATGTATGTCTGTCTGTATGTTCGTACTATCTAGATTATATTAGAGTCAATTTATAAATGGGCTATTTATGCTAAAATTATACAAATTTTGATAAATTTGAATAGGTATTGGAATATACTTTCTAGAATATAAAGTATTTCACAAGTTTTGAAAAATAAATAGCTGTAGTAAGAGTAGGGATGTCTCATCTGGATATTGAGTTCCGTTAGGTTCTTTTGCTCCTTTGGGTGATGATAGAGAGAAAGATGAAGACAGAAGTAAATCAAAGGCGGGAGAGTTTGAATTCCCTGTAGTGCTAAGTAGCCATTTTGAGAGTTTCGTCTCTCCCCACCTGATTTATACGAGGGAGATGATGAGGGTAATAAAGAGAAGATTCTCAGCAGAATTCTGCCATGGGGAGACTCATTAACTCAAATCCACGAATATTCATTATCTCATCCTCCCCAAATCTACGAAAAACGAGAGGAAAGTAACTAAGCATTCATCTCTTCATTCCTTTGGGAAATACATACAAACTCACAACTTTTAACCGCCAAGTTCAAAAAAGTCAAACTCAACCATGTTGAATCTATATGATGGTCAAATATGACCTGGGTCATCTCTCACCTTCATCAAATCTTGTCTGACTTAAATGTGACAAAAATCATATATGACCTTGACAAAACCTGGTCGAGCATGAAGGGTTAATGAACCAACGGAATAGTGTGTTTCAATGAACTGACTATTTAACTATTTACATGCTACTTAAGAATTATTTATATGCTGACCTATGGAACATTAGGGTATGACCTCCATAGGTCAAAATGTAAAAATGTGAAAATTAACTCCTTTTGTCAATATCATTGACCTCTGCTCAAGATGTACACACATTTGTAACAGAAACGATTCTGATTTTTTGGTATTAAAATTTTTTTTCTCCCAAGTTCTCTGACTTGTCTGATAGTTTTTAATTGAGTGATGTTTTAAAATCTCATAAATTCAATTGGAGTATCTTCTGTCTCATGAGTATACATACGCAGGGGTCAAGAACCAATCAGAATTCAAAGAATAACCTTGGCCAAATGTTTGGAAGCCATATTCACTCTTTTCTGTAGTTTCTAGTGTCTGCAATTATTTAAAAGATAAAAAAAATTTTGACTGCTTGCGTAATGTACAGTGGAAGTCGGTTATTTTGACTCTTATTAAAATAAAACTCATGATAGAAAGAAAATGTTGAAAACTTTAGTTAAAGTAAACATCATCTACCATCAACCAAATCTCCCGGTCCCTGAGGGTTTACTATATTCTAGATACATTCTCTTCATTCGTTCATATGAATTGAATAGAGAGAAAAGAGACTCGGAAGAAATCCTCATAAATTCATAAAAGAACCGGAAGTTGAGGAAGGAAGTACAAATTCTCCCTCTTGTCAATGGACTCTCTGACTCATCTCGTCAAAATGAGAACTGGATTAAAATAGCTACTATTCTATAAAAATTTTCATGTAGAGCCAAAAAAAAAAGAGGAGAAAAAAAGAAAAAATTTTCGCAAATCCAAACATTGTGAACATGAGTCTCGTCTTGTTTACACCATTTTTCGCCTACAAGTCATGCAATTTCTTTAGGGAAATGCTAAGCAAATAACACTCCTTTCCATAACTCTCTCACTACTGTGCAAAAACAGGATTTGCAAATTTTCTCGTTTCCTGGGAAGGAGTCAGGTGTTTTTTTTTTTACTAATTGGTAACGCGAGTTTTTCCCTTTTTTAAGCCACGTTTCACATGTTTGTTCCATATTAAGATCCCAATCTCATGGCATGAGAAAAACAACTCTTCTACTACTACTCTTGTCCTACATCCAACATGGGAAAGGACAATAGTGGCAAAAAAAAAAACAAAAAAAAAAGAAACTGAAATACAGACAACGACATACCGATAGGTACTTAAATTATGCATAAGACAGTGAACCTTGGCTATATTATAATTATAAGGTTCGGAAAAAAATTTTAGCTCTAGTTGATAGTAAAAATTTTAACATTGTGTTTTGAATTTACCAAGAAAAATGAGTTGTAATTTTCTTTAAAAATTTTATAGCCGAGTTCTACTGTAATAATAATAAAATTTATTTACAAAGTCCCGTCTAATATTCAAAATTTTATCAAGTTGTATAAAACAAGTAAAGAAATTTTTTCAAAAATTATAGTCTAAATCGATAAGCAGAATATTTGTTTTATAAAAAATAAAACCCTAAAAACCATAAACTTGTTTCCTTTCTCTGATAATATCACATTTTGTTTTGAAAACCACAAGTTTTTGAAACTTGTAGTAATTTTCCCACCACTATACAAATGTAATAATTTTAAGTTATCAACTGTAGAGTAAAGAAGGAATTAAGAAGTTTTTGTAGACCTGCCTGTAAAAAATTCTTTGGTTGAAAATTCATATTCAACTTTACTGGTTGAAGGAAGGAGACAAATAGTCCGTCTCTATACTTGTAATAAATAAAAGTTTAAATTTTCCCTCTCAAAAAGTTTTTCGAGGAGAAAGTAATAGACAAAAGGATATGGAGTAAGTTTCCTATTGTTATAAAAAACGGAAGTTGGTTCTATTATTCACTGACATGTTTTCTACATAAATACAGTCTCTAATTTTATATTCTTCCATATTATGTAACTATATTTCTCAAAAGACGTTCTCTAGAGTAACAATTTTTTTATTTTTTTTTACTTTTTTTTTTACTTTTTTTTTACTTTTTTTTTACTTTTTTTTACTTTTTTTTTACTTTTTTTTTACTTTTTTTTACTTTTTTTTACTAACTTTGATAAAATATTTTATACAATTTTTATAAGCGAATTTGACTGTTGTTTTGAAATATCAAATAATACAGAGTAATCAACTTACCATTTAGTCCAATGTTGTTGGAGTAAAGTCCATTTTGTTTAGACGACGTACCAGTCAGTTCACTCTTTCCGTTATACAGTTTTTTTTTCGTCTATTGTTTTGAGATTCGTGTGTCGTGTATATTTGGACGTTCATCCGTATTTCCTAATTAACTCACACGCAGGGGAAAGCAGAAATATACGGATTTATGTACAGTAAGGCAAATATACTTCACTTAAGTTGTAAAAAAAATTTTTTTTTTTTCTTTTTTTGTTGTGTACGAAGAGGCACGAAAGTGAAACTGTCACTTTCTGAGCATATACTTTTGACACAACTCGGGTGTCCCTAGACTAACAAAAATCCTTGACACTGTGTCATGTCATATTATTTTAATTGTCTACAGGATACATTCGGAGCTCTAAAAGTCAAGTTTTTCTGTTTTTAAATCTTGTTGACAAGAGTTGTATTTTTTTTCTTCTTCTTTTCAATTCTGCATGAATTTCAAAATGAGATTCTATTGGTTGATTTGATTGATGACGGCCCTGCCACCACCAACTGGAGCGTCAAAAAAATCACCAAAAAATTATGACTCCAAAAATCCGTCACTTTTACTATGAAGCAGATGGTGAAAATCGGTAGAGTTCTTCTTTTTTTTTTATTTTTTTTTTTTTCAAAAATTTACTCTAACCGGTAGTCTGTAGACTCTGTTTTTACAAGTGAAGCAGCTTGCATTTTTCATTGCATTGAGATTGGAAAGTGTTCAGATTTTATACTTTCACTTCACGTCCGGAGTTGTGGTATGCAAAATTCAATGAAAAATTTCAATCATTGTCCAGTTCTTTTTTACAACTTTTTGAAAAATGTCTATTTTATGAATAGACCCTTTCCCTCCAAATTTCACCATGCTGACTTTCACTTTTGGAGAAAAAAAAATATTTTTTTTTGTCAATTTTTAGCAGGTTGAAGATAGGAGAGATGAAAAGGATAAATTACAAAAAAGAAAAGTTTAAAATTGTGTTTTTTGTTTTTGTGTATGTGTGTGCGTGTGCGTGTGTTTTCTTTATTTAGCACATTAGCAGGAAATTCTATACAAATTTTTTATTATTTAAAAAAAAACTTTCACTTCTGACTGTCACTTTTGGGAATTCCTGTCCGGAAATGTTAATTTTGATCAAGACAATTGAATTTTGATAAATTTCTTTAAAAAAAAAATTACTTTCACTTTTACAATTTTGTTTAAGAATTTAAAAATTATTTATATTTCAAATATTAAATCCTATGTTTATTAACTCTTCTCCCAAGTCCCAATTTCTCAAAAAAATTTTTTAATAACAATAGGAAGAGAAAAGAGTTGCATATGACTGGTCGTAATTTTTACAACTTTCACTTCCGGTTCCTTTCACTTTCTACCAACTGTTCCATTGCGTGTTACTCAAGGATATTGTTTTTTTTTTGTTCATTAGCATGAAAAATCCATTTGGGTTCTGTCTCACACTACTTACTCAGATGTTCCTTTGAGTTTTTATATTTTATTTATTTTATTTTTATATTTGACAACTAAAATTTCAAACAAGACCGCTAATAATCCTCTCTGTTCCTGTCCATTCAACTGTCGAGTGGAAGCGATGCAGCAGAAGATTCTGATTGGCCACTGGAAAACCCAAAACTGATGTTATATATTTGAGTTACTGGAACGAATTTTCAAAAAAGAAAACAAGAATGAAAACCTGACGTTTTGGTATGGAATTTAGGATTTTTTTTTTCTTTCCTATAAGTTCAACACTGTCAGAACTGTCAAGAAAGTGTGTGAAGATGGAGAATTTGGAACTTAATTCGATAGGATTTTTGTTTTCGAAATGGGTGAATGGGGTAACTTGAGACTCGACTATTGTTCTATAATTTTTGAGATTCAGTTTTTGTTCCTTTTTTTTTTACTTTCTCAGTCCTGTGGATACGGAAGTGAGGATTGAACTGAGGATTCTCAAACTACCGTTTCCAACAAGGCTCCCCCGTCTCTCGCTGCAGAGAAGTGAACCTCTGCGCATGGAATTTAGTCTTTAGAAAATTTACCAAAGTTCCGTTATGCTAAAAAAAAAAAAAAAAAAAAAAAAAACAGCAAGGAAAAAAAAAAGTTTTAAAAGTTTACAAGAAACCTAAGAGTGGCCTCTAGAACAGGGACAAAAACTGACCAAAAAGAAACAAAAACTAATAAAGACACGGAACAATTCGACTTATTTCTTTAGAAATTAGATACAAACTTATCAACTTACGAGAACAAACTTTTTTAAACTTCTTCCCAATGTATCTTTTATCCTGTTTCTGATGACAATAGAGAAACTCTCTCAGAGAATTCAATTAACCCAAAGTTGAAAATGAAAATTTAATTTTTTTTTTCTTCTTTAAAAGCCAATGTTCTCAACAACAACATAAGAGTTTGAGAATATAATATTAGTTTCATAATTACGTAATCAATATTTTCAAAATTTAAATCTTCCCTCCCTCTCTTGTTAATCATCTTGAAAGTTGTCTAGTAATCAAATCTGGCTGATGACGTTAGTCTATTGTCTTATTTTTATTGCTCCTTAGAACTAATTATGCGTGATGTTTGTCAAATTCCANCTGATGACGTTAGTCTATTGTCTTATTTTTATTGCTCCTTAGAACTAATTATGCGTGATGTTTGTCAAATTCCATGTTAGTGATGTATGGTCGATGATTCAATGGGTAATTATACAGTCTGACTAACCAAGAAAAAATAAGACTTATTAGTAAGTTATTAGAATATTTTTTTTTATAACATTAGAGATGAGGTGTCTCAAAGTGCCCCTATTGTCACAAAAAAAGAAAAAAAAAAGAAAAGGAAATTGAGTAAATTCAAAAATGAATCGTTTCCTTTATTGTTAGACTTTGAGTGCCATCTGGAAATGTTTTTTTTTCTTATTGTTTTAAAAACTTTTTCTCTATTGTTTCCAAATAAAATTATTATCATAGATTGTTAGATAAGATCTGGAAACGACGACCCTTGTTGATCTCTACCTGTATAAGGAGTGTGAGTTTATTGAATTTATAAATCTCATTATTGGTTTTACCAGGGGAGAATTGAGACGGAATTAGGTTGTGGATTAGGAATCCAAGTCTTTTAATTACATTTTAGAGGCAGAAATTCCCGCAATTAATTTGAATTCATTTCTAGGTTTTCTCTGTAACTCCATTATTACGAAACTCTCCGAATCCACATCTATATTAACACTCAAATGAGCCGAATTATGAGAAAGTAGTGGGAGATCTTGAATTAGGAAATATCTACACTATATGTCCTCTCCTTTTGTTTATTATTATTCAATTTAAACACTACTCCAATCCTACTATGCAAATATAAACAACTAAATCTAAAAGTCCTGTATTTGGTACACAAAACAAAAAAAAAATTCAAAAAAAAAAAAAACAGACTACTGCACAGCAGGCTGTACGAATACAGGGTGTTTAGAGTCTTTAGGTAGCATAAAAATTTTGTATAGGGATTAAGGTAGTGGTTACCAATGTTGTCTATGTTGTTTCTGTGTAAATACCTAAGATTTATTAGGTTTGAAAAACATGCTATAAAAATATTTCTTCTGATTTAGAAAGTATGATTTTTTTTATCTACTTCATTGTTTATGTCGGAGTCAGTGGACGACATTGGAGTTGATTCAAGTTAACTGGTGACGACATAAATTATCATTTTGTATTTTTTTTTATGTTTTAATTAAAAAATTTTCTCACATTTGTTTGCACTACTCTAACCCGTACTATGTAAGAAATTACGAGGTTTGGGGCAAGCAGGGGAAAAGTTGGTACAAAAAAACTTAAGACATCTTGTACATATATATATATATATTTTTTAGATATTTGTGCAGTAGTCTAAGTTTTCTTAGAAAAAAAATTTTTTTTTTCTTTTTCAAATGTAGATTATTTAAAAAATTAATTTAAAAAAATTCTTTTATTTTTATTGAAAATGACTCCTGTTGAGTCATTGTGGTTGTATTTTGAAAGTGTGAATGATTGTTTTTTGTTTCATTTTAAGGGAGGTCGGTCCTAAATCAAGTTTGACAGTTTGTTAATCCTCAGAAATGGAATTGGAAACAAAGGACTCTCATATCTCTTTCTTGAGATAGGAAAAATTCAAATTGGAACTGACATTGGGGAATATGAAACTTTCCTTGAGGAAATTTGAACAAGGGGATCAATGTTTCCTTAATATTCAGACAAACTCTCCTTTTCTATTTCCCACTGTTACCATGACTACCAATCACCTACCCTCTATCATACATACCAATATAGTTTTTATATTTTTCAAATCCATATCTATCCAACCTTAAGGTTTATTATTAGACACTTTGAGTTGAAATTTTAGAAAAAAATATATAACATTTATAGAGTTAAAGCTAATTGTAAATAGAGTTCATTATCAAGGTCATATAAAATAACCTCAAGGTTATCATTTCTAACCATTAACCCTCTATAAACTTTATAACAAAAAATAACAGTCATTACCAAACTGCCGACCTTTGTATAGCCTCATAGATGGGCATTTTTTGATTCTCAAAAAATTTACTAACCCTTACAAAGGTCCAAGTGGAGTATAAATGTAGAGTGTCTTATTATAATAGTGAAAAGAATCCTAATTAAAGGGAAATATACAAATTGTAATGTACAAGGAGGACTTTATAATCACCCTTACTTACTATCAAAGAATATTACTAAAAAGCGATATTACTAAATATTACTGAATCATGTATAGGATTTCATGTAGACATAGCTTAAGAAAACCTTTAGGAATTGTAAGTCTTGTGAGAAAGAATTGATAAGGATTTGTAGGCAAAGTTTTGTGTGAGTCTGTAGTGATTTGGAGGGAAGTCTTGAATGTATGTCATAATTTATGCCTAACTAATTGCTCTCTTGGTGTTTGTGACTGATAATTTGAGAGTTTCTGTTATGTTGATAGGAAGAAATGGTAGTTTAGAAGGGTTTCATTAGAAAAGAAGAGTCTCATCTTACCCCTATGTCCTCATGTCACCAAGACTCTTCCCACATAAAATTTAATTTTTGAATTTCCCTCCTTCGACATGTTGACTCAAGTGGCTGATTAATACAGAGGGTTTTGGAGCGAGTTGTAGTTATAAGCCTACTTGACAGGCAGTCTTCTTCATTTTAATTATTAATTCACTCATTAGCATAATAATTTATTCATTTAATTACTAGATGGTTCATTCTCAGTTGTCACTCAAGACCCAAGGCGCCGGATTTCAAAACCAAATGCATAGTAATGAAATAAAACTATTAATGTATATTCTGCGTGAGTCTATTTTAGCAGATAAATTTTTTTAACTAAAACACCCTGTGTAACATGTCTAATGTCTGGAAATTAAAAATTACAGAAAAAAAAAAGAAAAAAAAACCTAACGAAAATGTAAAATTTACAACAAAAAATAAACCCATCTTCTGTGCAGAAGTCGTATTTTTTTAGTATTTTTTTTTTTTTTTTTTTTTTGAAAAACTTTTTTTTATTCCTGAGGAAATTATTTATTTTAACCCTATGGATCCTAGAAGCGATGATTGATTTGGTCTGTATTACTTTAATATTAGAAATTTAAAAGTTTTCTCTGTGATAAATTCAGTGACGAATTGTTCAGACAAGGGTTATGTTTTGTGTCATGTTGTTACTCACAGAGGTCATTGGTCAAATTTTTGTACTGTGATAGTAGAAAAAGTTGAGTTATTCAGTGTCAAGGTTCATATTATTTTCTTTTCTGTCTTTTCTACAATGTTTTGAAGGTCAGAGTTTATCCAAGGGACCCCTTGGATGTGTTTTTTTATCTCAATTTTTAAAGGGAAAAAAATTTTTTTTTTTTTTTTTTGAAGAGAAAATTTAAAATTTTGAATTTTTCTCTTATGTAATTTAGTGACATGTTCTGATTTTTCATTCACATGATTAATAGTTATTTCCGTTCAAAGTCCGTATACATTTGAGATTAGTCGGAGCAAGAAACCTCTTCTTATTTCTAAGAATTGTATCTCATTTCATATACAGTTGATCATGGTTAGTAAACATTTTAGTTTGATAGAGAACAAGTTTCTTCAGTATTTAGTTTAGAGTATAAGGTCAAATATCCTGACCTATGGAGTAGGTACATGGCTACACTGCAATGAAATCATCTAAAAATAATATTTCCCACTGATAGTTAGTTAAAAATTTCTTAGAAATATTTTCAATCATTAACTTATTGTATTTTTTTTTTTTTGGTAAAGTTTAAACTTTCTGTCCATTTTCTATATAGTAGAGTATATAAATATTAGAACGTGCCAGAGTACTGTGAGTACAAGATTTGGCGGGTGTTTTTAAACTTTGAAGAGATTAGAGTCCAGACTTGTTCGTAAAAGTTGAGATTTACAATTTCTTTTGTTCGGCGTGTGAATTTCGTAGAAACGTGTCGATGAGACAATGCGTCAAGTGAACTTTACACTAACAAAAACCCCTTGGTAGACTCACATCTCGAGAATTCGGGTTTTACTATTGACTCACCGATACACCAATTTCCTTTTATTGTTATATTATCACCCTACAAAAATTTTTGTCAAGTGTATCACGCTTATAAGATATTTTTTACTAACACTTAATCCTAGTTGAGAAAAAAAAAAATTTTTTTTTTACGAAACAGTCTAGACTGACTCACAGTTTTCACTGTCCTGGTACGGGCTTTTTAAGTAACAAAAAAAAAATTAATTTTTATTTTTGGTGATTACAAGACTAAAGATATTTTATTTTATTTTATTTTTTCTCATTGACACTTTTGGTGTCAACCAAGGTCTGTCCCCTTAGAAAAATGACCCAGATGTAGACTAAAGGGTCCAGATGTACCCAAGGTTTTCACGTGATATAAAAATTTGAACCTTCCTTCTTCTGTCGGTCGGAGTGAGTTGTGTGATGGGGTTTTTTCTCTAATGTTCACTGGAAAAGGTCTTAACTCTTTATTTTTTTGGAAATAAAAAAAGATTCATATTTCCCTCATAAACTGTCGGTGTGGTTGTTTGTAGACAAACGGACTCCATTTATAATAAACTCTCTCCGCTACATTAACCATCATAATCGTTTTTCATTTCAAAGTTTTTTGGCACTACTTGTGGGCGGGAGAGGAGTTACCAAGGATAATTCTCCTACCTTATCTCTCTACTTTTACTCATCTGGGGAGATATGAGAGAAAGAGCCAAGGTCCAATGACATCCGGCTAATCGGTCCCCGAATAATCATAAACTCCCCCTTATGACGGACTTAGTCCACGCAAAAACAAAAAAAAATATAAAAAAAAATAGACCCACTCTGCCCAAATATAATTAAATTATCCCGCTCCCAGCGAATCATCCAATGAACTCTTCAAATGAACCACCATGGGAAATCCTTAAAAGAAATAATATACTTTTCTCAAACCCAGATATGGGCAACTCAATAAAGTTCTACTAGTGGGAAATGAGATTAAGTATGGTGCTAGAAGATACTTATGGCTACTTATAAAACTATTTAATTCCTGATAATATCCAACTATAAAAATTATTAATTGTTCCAAAACTGTTCTAATTTAATTTAGAACTATTCTAATCAATCAAGATGTTTAGATACAGAGTGAATGTTTTGGGCTAAATTGGGTCTGGGTACCCATTACCAACTAACCGTCTGGAAAGTTTTGTAGATTTAGGATAAAAATAAACAAAAAAAAAAACCTACATAGAAGTGAACTCTATATTATATGTATATTAATGTTTAGGTACAGGTAAGACTAATCTAGGTCTAGAGACTGTTTATTTGAATCCATGTATTTGGAGGCTTAGACCTAATTCTGCTAAAATATTTTACCTAAATACGTCAAAGTCATATTTTGAAAGGATTGTTGGGCGGAAGTAATAAAGGTCTTGTAAAGTAGGACCTGTTCGGATCTCTTTGGCATGAGATCTCCCTAATGTGAGTCTGGGAAGGTTCAAATAATCTCCCGGGACATATGAGACGTTGATGAATTAGTGTAGGTAATCCTCTTCCACAGAGGGTCAGGCCTCTTTCGAGTAAATGGCCCAAGGAAATCCCCATTTATTCCTTCAAAGAAGAGCAGAAGCACACTTAATCTCCATAGAGACATACGCCCATTGCACTCCGTCAATGGGAAACGAATTAGGTAAATTCTCTATTCTCAGGCATTGTCCTTATTCATACCTTCATCATTTCATACCTTAAGCCTCTACTTTCACTCTAGTCAGCTTCTATCTAAAAACAAAAAAAATTTTTTTCATTAATTTATACAACTAATACTTAAATTAAACACAAATACCAACAAATTTTATTTAATTTAATGAAACTCTTTCAGTCTGACGCTTTCAAAGGACATATATATTCAATATTAGTTCTGATTTATAGGAATTTATCATTAGGATTAATAATTTTCATCAAATTTTTTTATTTTTAGTCATAAAATGTATAAAAAAAAATTAAACCCGGATAAAACCCGGAAAACCCACCCAAGCTCAATAAACCCTAAGGTTTTGTTAACTCTGTTGTAATTTGAGTGAGATTAAATATTAAATTTTAATAAATTTTTTATTTAATATTCTCTTCTTATTTCTAAGGATAGGGGTTTGAGTATTGAAATGAGATGAGCGGGGGATTTGAAAAAGGCGTAGATGAGAGAAGTAAGGTGTGAAAGTGTGTGGTGGGGTCAAAGATCTTCAAAGAACGGAAGTGAAAGGTCCTAATTACTCTGAAAGTTGATCCTCCTGTGTTTAAGACTCTTCTAAAAGAGACTTCGAACCTCATTGAGCTTTCATTGGTTACTTTGAATAGATGAAAGAGCGGGAGTGAGAATAAACAAAATCAGTCGTGCGTCTTTAATTCACTCTTTCTCAGCTCTCTCATCAGCGCTAAATTTGAAATGGATCCATATGTATTTGCATATGTATGAGATTCAAATAACAACGCTCTTTCATCTTTTTTTTTTCTTTTTGTCTTTCCTTGGGCTCAAGTTACGAAAAGAGGGGGGCAATGTAAGACTTTTGCACTACAATTTCTAGATGAAAAGGTAAAATAGAATATAAGACTACTATGAGACTGTGACTCGTAGGGTGTACATTTGTAAATGAAAATTTACAAGGATAGAGGGATTGGGATTGGGATATGACGAGATTTATTATAAAGTTTAAAAAATTTTTTTGAAAAAATAAAATTCCCGCGATAAAATTTTGTACAGTGTGGTATTGTTGGAGCTTTTGTCATTGATTGGAGAAAGTAATAGATGTTGATGAGCGGGAGGTTTGAAAAGTTTGAGTTGGTTTCTGTTCCTTAGAGAATGCTGATACTAAGGAATTGAAGTTTTTGTCTCGTAATAGGTCAGAATTGGGGTAAGATGAGAAGAAAAAGAAACGAGCTAATAGCTGAGTTGACCTTTTCTGCTCATTTATTTAGAGAATTTCTGTTTCGAGTCGAGGAGGTGGGAAGTTTGAATCTTGGTTCTTCCTGAGTCAGGATAAAATCTTGAACTTACTCAATAGACTTTCTCAACTGGAGAAAGTAGAAAGTTCCCTTGTGAGCAGTAGAAAAAAAAAAAGAAAAAAAAAAGATTTTAGGTTACAATGTCTCTCTTTTCAAATTTCCCTCCCTCTTGCACTTGATATTCCAACTATCACTTCACCCCAGCACAAAGGAACCTAGACACTAACTTAATTGACATGAATTTACCAAGAATTGAGAATATATCTGTAGGAGTGTGGAGTTTTTTTTTTATTTTGTTGGATATTCCTAAAAAGAAATCGACTCCATTCCTTCAAAAAAAAAGTCCCGGCGGGTTATTTTGAAAAAAAAAAACCCGAAGAAAACCGGAAGTGGATGTGGACTTTTTTCCTTTTTCCTTGTCGATGGGCGTTTTGATGAACAAGGGATACTTGGACATGACCTGTCAACTCCGTCCATTTTTTTTTGAATAATGATCCTAATTCGCGGTTTTTTTTTTTGCCGCTGGTTGTGACAGGATCTAATAAAAAGGGGAACTATGTACTTAAGAGACAAGACTTTTTCTTTAGAAAAATACGCCACGGGGGGAAATTTCAAATACTCAATTACATTAGCTATATACTCCTCTGCTCTTTATCATCTTTGGAGAGCAGGGTTGCAAAATGTAAGAGATTTGAACAACGTCAACAAAAAAGAAGCCAACTTGAAAAACTCATCAATAAATTTATTTTTTTGTACAGGTCTCTTCATATTTTTTTTTACATGGTTGGACAATTTAAGTAAAATCAAAAAAAAAAAAAAAAAAAAAAATTCAAAATTTTAATTTTCCGTCTTTTCTCTAATTAGAAAGAAATCTTGAAAAAAAAATGAGTTTTAGAAATAATTATTTTTAAAATGAAGAAAGAGAGTGTATGGTAAACAAAAAATTTGTTCAACTTGTACTACTACTCTCATTTTGTCGTCACTTTAAAAAAAATCATCTCATTCGACGAAGACTCATTCGTTTGTTATGCTCTTATTTTGAACACGAAAAACTCAAAATTTGAATTTTTATGGAATTGGATTATGAAAATGAAAGTGGGGATGATAAAAGGTTGTACAGTGGATGGTTTGGAGTATGGAGGGTAGGAGAGAGAAAGCAGAGTGTGTAATCCATTACGGAGATTTGGGATTGGAAACTATCCTGTATTATTATCTTCAGATTTATTTACTTTGAAAGTCCCTCTCTTTTTCTTTTATTTTTTTTTTTTTTGGATGTTATTGTGATGAGTTCTCATTGGGTGAAAGCTTTCTTCAGTAGTTCTTTATGTAGTTGGGATGACTTTATTGAGGAGAGATGAGATTAATCATCCATCCGCCTTGCTCCCTTCCTCCCACAACCAAGAAGAAACCAATTAATCTGGATTAGGCAAGACTCAGACAAGAGAGTGAGGGAAATTCAAAATCCCCGGGTTACTGACAGCACCCAATGACGGACAAGTGGCCCATTATACCCACATCACCCCTCATCACAGCCCATGTCAATCCGACTTAAAAATACACCAATCCATTTATCACATCAACCATTCACTTCCTTACCTTCTTTTAATCAAATTCAAAAAATTAAATAAATAAATATTTCCCTCCCTCTAAAAATAATATTACTTATTAGAAAAATCATATTAAGAAAAATATCTTAAATATTTAATCACTTTCATCAATTCAACCAATTTCCAATTTTCAAATTTACATTGGCGGGAAAATTATTTTTATTTATTTCCTCTCATTCAATAAATTTCATTTTTTTTTTTTGTTCCTTAAAATTTTAAATTAAAATTCTAAAAATCTGTAGACTAATAATATAAATTAGTTTACTTTTCTAATTTTCAGAAAAACTAGTGGAAATCCCACTCATTCTGAATAGTCACATGACTCCAATTACATTCTACTACATTTATATGAATATAGAACTTGTAAAATTTCATTTTCAATTATATAAAATATCCTTAAACTTAAGAATAAACAAAAAGTAGAGAAATTCTCCTCAAATATATTTTAAAATATCTTCAATTTCATATTATAAATTTATTTTTATTAATACTAAAAGTAAAATGTAGAAATTCTAAATTTCCTTCTGACTTTCTAGGAGAAGGATAATTTTTTTTTTTTTTTTTTTTTTTGTAAATTGATTCTTAAATATGACACCTCCTGCCTAATGAGTGAGAAAGTGGAGGATGTGTTTGTGGGATTATGAGATCTTTAGAGTATTTGTGTTTGACACTTGGATTTCATCTCTTATGAAAGTCTGTAGATGAAAGTCAGAGTGAATGTCTATGTCGGAGTCTGAGGAACCAATGAAAAGCTTCCGACAGAGATTTGAGAGAAAGGGTTAATGTAATAAGGAGGAAGGAATTATCCTGTACCCATTATTCACTTCCGCCATTATCCAAATTCTCTTTTTATTCCCTATCAACACCCTATTGTCTCAGTTTTAAACTCATTACCACTCATACGTGGAGTTGAGTAGAGAAAACTAATCCCAACCAATCCCAACCAATCCCACCCCCACACCCACCCCCACTCCACCTCTCATCCCTCCACACATTTCAGAACATAAGCCAGAGACCTATTCTTTGTTTATTGTCTCTCTCATGAATGTCTCATTTCCCCCATCCCATTCTCAAAGATGATAAGGAAGAGAAAAAAGATAAGGGGATTTACATTAAAATTTCCATCATCATCACCCCTTTTCTCTCCAGAGAGAAAGTCTTGGCGCTCAAGAATTCAAAAAACAAGACACGAAGAATTGGGGGAAATGGAAACTAAGAAGCCTCAATTCTTACAACTATGTCTCCTCATTACTTATTTTCTCTACCACATTCATTCACTTTATCCACTTTCCCCTCAACAAATACAACTAACACATCCAATGGATTAATATTACACATACATTTTTCATAGGATTTTCAAACAAACTTTAACAATTTACTTACTCATCGTCGTAGGTAAGATTTTTGATGACTTTGCTTTTGAGTAGAGTCAGTCGTCTCATATCTAAGGCTCATTACAATCTCATACTACATACAAATCTCAAAGATTATAGTAGGAAGAGACTTTTGGTCTATGCCCTTTTGCTGGAGAAAGCTTTCTTTGGTTTTTTTTTTTTTTTTGTAATTTCGATGGTAAAAGAGGATTTTTACTGGATTTTTTTTTCGGGGAAAGTTTTAATAGTTTCAGAAAGAATATTCAAAAGTAGTGAAAGAAAGTGAAAAAAAAATTGAGATTTTACGGCTATTAGAACAAAAGTTATGATTTTTTTGAAAATTGAAATTCTTGGATGTTATTTTGAGATAATATACAGTCCGTCTGAAAATAGTTTATCTTAGGGAAGAGATTTGTGGTCCATGCTCTTTTGCTGGAGAAAGAATGATAGTGTTTTATATTTGCAAGGAAAGTTGGTAAAAAAAAGTTTTTTTTTTGTCTGGAGAAACATTTAGTTTGAGAAAAACCTTTGAAAAGTAGGATACAAAGTTGAAAAAATCAAGTCTCTAAAATCATTATAAAAAAATTGACTAATTTTTTTTTAAGTTGAAATTTTTGGATGTTTTTTTGAAATCTTTATTTCTTAGTACATCGCCCGAAAATAAATTTCAAGAATCATAAGAAAGAAGAAAGATAAAAATAGATTCCATCGGTCTTAAGAACCCTGGTTGTACTGAATGTCTATTCTTTATTAAACATAATTTATAGTCGGATTGTATATGAGGCTCATTAGTGTCACAAGTTTCTACTATATCTCACACTGTCCTTTAAGTATGAAACTTACAGTATGTAGCAGAAAATATATAAAAAATTTTCCATGCTCTTTACTGGAGAAAGTAGTTTAATAAGTTGGTGGAACAATCCAGAAATTTTTTATCTGACCTTGAAACAATTGGCCGAGTACATATGGTAATTGAAAAAGTACCATATCATATAAGACCAATTTTTACTTTAAGGTTTACTATTAGTTAAAAAGTTAGAACTGTCTAAAAAAAATTTGAGTTTCACAGAGAAATTCTGAAAAACTCCATACCCCTCAAGGTATTTTTTTAGTTTTTTTTTTTACAAAACCGAAAATTTCAAATATAAGTTCTAACTTTGGAATGTATGGACCAAAAAAAAAATTTTTTATTTTTTGAACGTTCACCACTATTTTTCATTGTAGAACATTCTGCAAGTGGTTTCAAGGTCATAAAAAAAATTAACACCGGAAGCAATTGTTGAAAAAAAAACAGCTTTCTCCATCAAACAGCACGGAACAAAAGTAGGTTCTACTTCGATAGATATTATGTAACACACTGTACAATGTTTCTTATAAACATAATATACAGAGTTGTTCATATTTATTTTTTAAATTCGTATGTCATATAGAAACCAAAAAAATTTTTTTATTCAAAAACGACTTAACAAAGTATACTACTAAAAATTCCAATATAAAACTAATAATTTTTCAAATTAATTTAGAATATCTCTTCCATTATGAAACTGAAGGGATTGATTTCTAACCAATTTTCACCACTGTCATAATAATAATAATATTTATAATTTTTCCAATTCTTTTTTTTTTTTACCTACAACATAAAATTTATCCAAGCTTCTATAATAGTGAAAATCTCTCTAGAATTCTGATAATCTAAATAATCTAAATTGTAAATGTATCTATTCCGTCTAGTTTTGACTGTGTGAATGGTTTTGGAATGGTTGTTTTTAATATTATTGGAAGAGTGTAGTGAATTGTTTGTATTTTGTGTGGGATGCACTTAGGTAATTGTGGTAGGGATGGAGACATGTTTTTGTATAGTTTTCCACTGACTGAGACTCAAGTGGAGAGAAAGTATAATTTCCCAGGAAACTTGACGACACTTGAAACTCTTGGGAGAAAGTGTTTTTGAAGACGAGATCGATTTCCCCACTGGATTCCATAGCAATCCCCTCAAAATTTACTAAAAACAACTTTCTCCCAGATGAAAATCAGGTGAGAAATCTTTTAGCTTCAGAGTCCAACTACAAACAACTTTCCATACACACAAGACTCACTTTCATATCCTGTTACTTTGAATATCCCGCCTCATCTCTCCAACTCCCACTCCACCACCACCACCACTACAAAATATTAAAAATTATATTTTATCCCTCCAACTCACTCCCTAAAATAATATTTTCTGTATCAAAAAGTCAAAGAAAATGAAAACTTTTTTTTCTTCTCTTGTTTCAAATAATCTGCTTAGTGAAAGGTGGGAGAGAAAACTGCCTGAGGGAGAAAGAGAGAGAGAGAGAGAGCATTGATTCAATTTCCATTACGAAACATGTATTTTATATACTTTTTTCTTATGGTTCTTCTTGGACAAATAAGAGAAAGTGGAGGAACTCCTTGATTGAGCCACCTTACGAAAAACACGAAAAAAAAAAAATTTTTTTTTTGTTACTCACATAGAAACTACTCTTGTTTTCTTATCTAGAGGCAAATCAAATTACAGTTGTCCATTATGAGCTCTCTGAGTACTTAGGCTAAGGACATACCAAGAAACTGAGAGAGAGAAAAAAAAACGAATTTTGGTGAAAGGGTTTCATTTTCCTGGAAACAATTTTTACAGTCTTAACCTCATTTTTTGATACCCGTCTTTCAAACCTTTCTCTTACAATCATAAAAAAAAAAATATTTATATTAATCTTCAAATTGAACTTAAAAGATTAAAAAAAAAATCTTGATTTTTTGATCCAATTTTGAAAAATTAGGATTTTTTTTTTATATAAAATTAAAATTAACCACGAACGATGGTGGTGCTGGAGAGGTTTATGTGATTTTTGTATCCGTTTGTCTTCAATTTTGTTTTTTGTTTGTTCATTCACTGTAACATCTTTTATAGATTTGTAGGCTATAATTTTATGTTTTTTTTTTTTTTTTTTTTTTTTTTTTTTTTTTTTTTTTTTTTTATTATTTATTTTTTTTTGTTGAAAATCAAGGTTCGGAAATAAAAAAAAATTTTAACATTGATGAGTTTGTGATGTGGGTATTTTTTATTGGAAAGATAAAATTGCGGAAGTTTATACAAGAGAAATGTGAGAAGGAAAGTGAAAATAGGATAAAAAAAAGTAAAACGGAAGGTCATAAATGTGAAAAATGAAAGGAAAGGTTGGAGTGGGTCAATTTCATTGGTCCGGATATATGTGGCGGGAGTTTTGGAAATGAAATTGGCAGACGATGAGATCTTGTGAATTTGATGCTTCTGCCAAAGACGAAAGAACGGAAACAATTGCATGACGTGGAGTCCAACTTGATTTCCTTTTATTTCCTTTTATCCAATCCTCTCCTTTCTTTTTTTCTCATCTGACCCATCCCTTCTATTTGCTCAGAATGTCATTTCATTTTCATTGTTACCCAATATGACGACTACGAAACTCAAAATATCAAATCAAATTCGGAAGAGTCCTTAATGAAATTTACAGAGATCCTCTTACCAATTTACAAGAAACAAAATAAATACACACACACCCTCCTCATGTCCTTTCTCATTCTCACACATATGGACACATCTCTTCGTTTTCAATTTTTTATATTTTTACGCATGGGCAGATGAAACTTTTAAAGAGAATTTTTTCATTCCACCTCCATCTCTATAGTCGAAATATCTTCTTCTTCTCATTCACTGACTCAAAGTTATGAGATGACTCTGACTCATTGACTAAAACTAAGAGTTTTGACTCTTGAATACAAAGTGAGCATATTTCTCTAACCAGAGTTGGGCAAAAAAAAAATTGTTTTTTATTCTGTTTTTTTTTTATTTATTTTTTTTTTTAGTTTCCTGCCCTGTCTCGGAATGAAAGAATATGTCTCCTAGAGAATAAGGATGATGGAATGAATTTCAAATCTCCCGCGAATAGATTCCTTCTGGTTAGTGAATCCTTTGGCTCCATGTTCCTTGGATCCTGTCCAAACCCGCCCGCGCCGAGAGTCGTAATTTCGATGAAAGTACTTTGGACGATGGGAAGCGTCTGTGTCTCGTCTTTCCGGTTCTTGCACAATAGAAACTCCGGTGGAAAATGATCAATTGATTCTTGTCTTCTTTTTATGGGCCTTTGAATTTTAGGAATCCCGCGCCTTTCTCTTCCTTTTCTCCGGGGGAGAGAAAGTGTGAAATTCCAAATGGAATTCTTTCAATTTAATCTCCCGCTCTCATACTCTGCCAAAAGAGCAAACTCTTTCCTTTAACAACAGCCACAAAAATAAAAAAATAAAAAAAAAACAGTTACACTGTTCTTTCAATCTTAAACATAAAAAAAAATTCAAATTTTTCAATTTACCCGCTCCGAGGAATCATGCGAACAGTTTTAGATTGATTACCTAAATGATTTGTAAAGTTAATTTTTGGAATTGGAATCAATGATTTAACAAAAATTGGTTACATAACATATATTCCTTAATTTATCAATAAAATCTGATTCTTGATACATCAACGCTCAATAATTCTTGAGTTTAACAAAAAATTTTGAAATTTTAAACTTTTTTTTTTATTTTATTTGACTATACTTCTAAACTCAAAATACACTGACGTATAGTGGTTGTTTCCAGTGGCAGTTAGGCAGTCCTCCCTCATTTAATGTAACATTTTGTTGTGGGATTTTTGAACTGGTGGGTGAGTCTGATGTCTGGTCGCCTGTTGCAAACTCCTCTATATTTTATTCTTTCGAGTCTTCCGTATCGGGTTTTTTTTTTTTTTTTTTTTTTTTTAAAAAAAAAANAGCGGGATTTATCCATTTTTCTTCTTTAGTAGGAAGAATGATTTACATATGAATGATCAAAACGATTCTGAATCTTCTCGAGTCCTAGACGAACCATGGGGAGAAGAAAAGGATCCCAAGCAACGCCAAAGTGCAGAGCCAAGTTCCATCGTCCTTAGAAAAAGTACAAGAAAATTATTTCCGATTTACATTTTTCTTCTATTCACCTCCACTCACTTGGCATTCAAAACCTCCCTCCTTTTTTTTTTTTCATCCGAGAAAACCTAGAGAGAGAGGAAAACTAGCGAAGATTTTCCTTTTCATCGGATGACTGATAATGATGCGGGTGAAAAAGAAACTACACAGGGACGGATTATTACGATGAATTTACATCAATTTCTTCTCCTTGTGTTCCTTTCGCTTCAATTTTGAATTTTACCGCCTAGTTTTGGTAGATAATGATGGTGATTGAGGACGGATTCTCCTGATTGACCTCTAGACACAACGATATATCAAGGTTTGGTAAGCTAAGAATAGGGATAGATGTTTGTGGCTCAGTGGAGAGCGTGTCTAAGTGAGGGAATAGTGGTGTCGGGTTCAATTCTCACCCGTGTCAAATCGAAATTTTCTCTTTTTCTACTCCCTAACCAATCATAGTTGAATAAAAGTAGATATAAATTGTAATAGTAGTTTCATTTCAACAGTTTCATTGTAATTATACTGATACTTTCTATGTAATTTCAAACCATACAAGGATCTCAAAGCCTTTTTGAACTCTTTTGGGATAGCTAGCCCTGGTTTGAGACTACTGCATGGTTGAACATGAACCGGTAGATAAAGTTCATCGTAAATAGTTATGTGGATACAAGACAGAGTTTATACTATAATTAGTACAGGGGAGAACATTGGAATACGAGACTATTGGATGGTGATGATGATGAAAGAGGGTGAAAAAGCGCGGGAGTAATTGAGCTTGTGTTAATTAAAATGTAAATGTGTTTCCCAAACTCTAGAGAAACCCAATGAGTCGTGAAATGAGAGAGGATTCTTGTCTAATGTTTTGAGCTGGATTGGATCATATTATGTGAAATCATCAACGGAAACTTTCAAATTTCCCACTATTCTAAATTCCTGTACAGATGAAGGAACAGGAGGTTATAGTTGCCCAACTATGCACACAAATTAACTCAAATTGAAAGGGATATGATGAAAACTAATTTTTGTTAATTTTCAGACTCAAATGAAATTCTTTTGTTACTCATTTGAAATTTTTTTTCGTTTTTTTTTTTGTGGGAAATTTAATTTTAGCAAGATTAAATTTTGAAACACTCTGCATGGAAAGAACAGAGAAAAAAGAGAGTTATGTAAAAGTAGTTGTCATTTATCTTCTTACTTTGTAGCCCATTGGGTATTGGACATCCGTGTTAACTATTGCGGGAAATTTGATTTATGATTTGAAATGAAATATTGATCAGAATCAAGGATGACTAATGTACTATCGGTTGGTTTTCTGATTTCCTTTTTTCCAATTAATTCCTTTCATTTCATCTTTTGTAATTTAGGTGGCTTAATGTATCCCTTGACCCTTCCTTTCTATTGGTTCTCTCCTAAAATTTAATTCTACTGAAGGCAGAAGATAAATGGGCTCAGATGGACTTTTCTCCGAAATTAAGTTATGGGGAAAGTGATACTTTTCATCCTGACGGGAATGAATTGTCTCGCTTTGTACTCTCAAACACCTTTTTTACTTTACTAGAAACCAATTAGAGTCACTAGAATTATTATCCAGGGTCACAAGGTTTTTGGATTGGCTTAGAAACTTACAATGACAGGCATGGTGGGAATTTATGAAAGTCGATAGAGTGAAAGTGACGGAATTGATAAGAGTCGAGGTGTAAATTGACTCGATTGAACTTACACATGTTCAGCCAGGAGCTACAAACTCATGTCATCCCCAACCCTACCGAACCGCTTGAAAACTCTTACTATCGAAGAAAAAAAAAAAAAAAAAAAAAACTGGACCAATGAGAGAAGAGAACCAAAGTCTCCGACATTTCCACTCTACCAGTGCTTATACGTTGAGGAGAAAGAAAGTCATAGATTCTGGCCATAACAGAACCAATCATCATAGAATTCTGGATGAGAACTAATAAACTTTCTCCTGGGAAACTCAACCGACCAATCAGACCCAGTCTTCATTATATCACTTGGCTAAAATAAAATATACAGAGATTTCACTATTTTTTTTTACCCACTTTTTTTTCCTCCCTACCACTTTCTCAAAAAGTGGCAAAAAGTGAAACGAATAGAGTATAAAAAGAAATAGTATGGATTCTATCTCAGTAAAATTACTATTTCTGCCAAATGGGACTAATTGCTATTGTTTTTTTTTAAGAGTAGAAGGATATAATCCGTATGTTTAGAGATGTATGTTTTTGTGCTAATATATGAGTGCCAGGCTCAAGAAAATCTATACTAACTTACACATTTTGTCAATCTACGAGTTGGAAAATAAACATAAGTTGTCTAAACTATTAATAGAATTTTGTAGTACACTGAATATATTTTCTCTTACTTTTCTTAATAAAGACACAAGTTTAAAATAAAAAATTAGTCAAATGAAACAATGTATTTTGTGACTTAAATCATTTATTTTCATTAATAAATATGTAAATGTTGTATCCAACCAATCCTCTCTCATTAGACAAGATGAGAAATAGAGTGAAATTTTGAAGTGGGAAATTCAAATATTTGGAAAATGGAAACCAAACTATTTTGTCGCAGAGGGAGGGTGATTCAAACTCATTTCTATGTAAACTTGGAACCATGTATGAGAATTGTCTTTTTGTTTATTGTCATTTCCGCGGGAAGGGAGAAAGACTATCTTTTGCATACAGAGTGTCAATTTGCACCCCCCTCCCCGCCCCTCCCTTCCAAAAAAAAAAAAAAACCCTTTGAATACACTTCACTTTTACGACAGGACCTTCTGACAACTTATTAAACGCCACTATCCTTCCCTATGGATTCAAATCTAACCGCCACCCCCATTCACACCAAATTCAAACCAATCAACCAACGCCATTCACAATTTTGGACTCTTGAGTAACAAATCTATAGGAAATATATATAAAGGGTAAACCCTATCGATACATATCTACCCCAAAGAATTTGTTTCCTACTCTTACTGTACAGAATTCTTGGAAAATTTTTCCGTTTTTTTTTTTTTTTTTTTTTTTTTTTAAATTTCCCGCCAAGTATGAGAGGGAATTTGAACATTATGAGAGGGGTGGGAGAAGAATATATTCGAATTAGTTAGGTTTTAATGAGCCACTTTGTTCAAAATGTTAGAAAGTTATACTCTGAGGCACTCCCTTGGAGATAACGTGCGCATTGCAGAGAAGGGAAGAAAATTGTGATAAAAACTTTACCTGTTTTACAATTAACAGAATAATAAAATTGAAAACATTTTAAAATTTAAACCAATCAGATTCATATTTTATTTATTATTTTTTTTTTACTTGTTTGGGTTTCTATCAAAATGTCTTTAATAGGTTGAATAAATCTTATTAACCCTAATCAAAAAACCTAACTAACGAAATATACCATAAAAAAAAACTTAATTTGGTGCATTATTGATAAGATTTTGAACGTAAAAATTTATGTCTAGAATTACAGCTTTTATAGCGACAAGTTAAAAAATTATTGAAAAAAAAAAAAAAAAAATTTTTTTTAGATAAAATGTGTAGAATAATACGCGCCTTATAATAGAGAAAATACACTAGCGAGTATAAATTTTTGGCAATGGACTTTTCCCATAGAGTTTTAATGGAGAGAGGCGTTGAGTTGTATCTCCATATTTAAGATGGAGTGAATGGAAAGCGATGTTGCGATAAAGAGACAGCACACTCATTATCTCCTTTTCATTTCAAAAATACGCGCGTTTATTTAAATTTATTTTTTCAAAAACAAACTTCCATTTCATCTCTCTTCACAGGAAAAGATAAGGGAAAGCCGACTTTCCCCTTTTCTTTTAGTTCCTTTCTCTTTTTATCAAAATAACTGACAAACATCAGAAAACAAAAACAAAAAAAAAAAAAAGTAGACTTTTGATGCCTCAGTATCAGCCATTTGAGCTCAAAGAGTCATGACTGACTCGGAATAAGTAAAAAAGATGGAGTCATAGTATTAACACGTCACCTGCAATTAGTATAATTCAACCTACCTATCCTTTCTCCTCATATTTGTTAACTTGTGAAGTAAAAGGATCTAAATGTTCTTTGAATTATGATGCTTTCACATTAGAATTTTTATAAAGTAAGAAAAAGTTTGGACAGACTGTACTTTTGTCTATTTGTGACACTTCCACTTGACATTCTCATCAAGAGAGCTTTCTTTCGTAACTTTCACTTTGTGTCATCTCCAGGATATCTTGAGTCTCATAATCTTGTGAATTTCTCCCCTTTTTAGTCAAAAGAGCCACTTATTCTGTTCGTTTCCATGGAAATGGCACTTTACTCTTCCTACTCTTCGTATCTAAGGAACGGACTCTTCTTAATCAAGTACCTCCACTTTCACTCATGACTCCAACCTTTACTTCAAAAAAGGATACACCTGTACTTTTACATACAATCAGTCTACCGATGAGAGACAAGAACTCACTTTCATAACTTTCAAATAATGTTGTTGTTTTTTTTTTGCTCTTGGGAGAAGGGGCCTTGGGGAAAAAGGGTTTGGCGGACATTTTCAAAAATGAAAGAGAAGGATGAGACAATGGAAGACTAATTTGAGTCAAAATTCTTCCCCCTTTTCTCTTTGTTTATTTGTTTAGCTTCTGGTTTCTTGCCTTTCGAGGTTTTCATCAAAGCTAAGAAGAATCAACTACAAAATCAAAAGGAATGGAACCAATTTTAAATTTCGAAAGGCAAATTGAAATCAGTTTTGAAGAAAAAAATTTTTTTTTTTTTTTTTTGTTTTTAAATCTTTCAACAGTTTGTTTTGTCAAGATGGATTTGGCAGTTGCCCAACTCGGCTGTTGGGAATTTAATTTAAAATCATATTTTCCCGCCAGTGTACCCATATTTGAATTAGGAGAGAGAACTGTGGTTAGTTTTTAGTTATTTTTAAATTTGTAATGATCTTATTCTGATTTGTTGACCAGAGTTCGATAAGCACTTGGACATATCCATTTCCGTCATCCTTGGATTGAGAGACAGAAGACGAAGAGAAAGATGTAAGTATATTTAGGTAGTGACGAGACACGGGAGTTTTTTTTTAAATTTCCCTCTCATCCAGATGTATCGATTGTGACAGGGAAGGAAGTTAATGATTTTATGTGACTAAGATTTAAGGTTGACTGAAAACGAGACTTGTCGTTGTTGTCTCTCCCTTCTTAACTTCATTTGTGTATAGAAGGAGGGGAATAAGACCCAGGGTAACTTGAGACTATTTGTCAAGTTGGCTATTTATGCTCTAAGAATTGGAATGGATTTTGGTTTACTGAAATGGATCTTTTTAGACTTTTAGCCTAATTGCCAATTAGAACTGGAACGGAAATAATATACAGGAGTCAATAGGCCTACATGGCTCAATACACGTCTGTATGACTAATTTTTTGTATTTCCTTAATTTTTTTTTGTTTCTCAGACGCAGACGCAGTAGTTACGAGAAAGTGGACAAAATAACAGAAAGGTTCATAGATGGGCAAGAGAAACTGCTTTGGATCTTTGGCTCACCCTGCACCCTGCCCTGGTTGAAATATTTTTGAATCAGAGATGGGCGGATTGTTTTGAATCAAAGATGGGCGAAATATTTTAGAATCAGAGATTCGTTTGCAAACTCGAGTTTATTCAATTTAATTGAATACTTTTACTTTACCGAAGAACTGGGTAAAAAAAATCCAATTGAGGCGCGGTCCGAACCATTTAAGAACTAATAGTGAGCCGGTACGTCTCTTGAATCTGATGTGATGCTATCAAACTATCTAGATAAACTAAAGGTATGACGTACAGTGTGTCTAGTAATTTAAAGGCATACGGGAAGAGACTTTTAGCCTCATAACTCTTTGCTAGAGAAAGCATGTGTTTGAAAATTAATGGTCAAATTCAAATCACATCGTAGGGAAAATTTTTTTTGGGAGAAAGTTTTTAGTTTCGGAAAGACCATGCAAAAGTAGTGCAAAAAAGTAAAAAAATTAAGGTTGTATGAGTACTAGAAAAAAAGTTATGATTTTTTGAAAATTGAAAATTTTGGATGTTTTTTTTTTGAAACGCGCNTAGTTGGGAGAAAGTTTTTACAGTTTCGGAAAGACCATGCAAAAGTAGTGCAAAAAAGTAAAAAAATTAAGGTTGTGTGAGTACTAGAAAAAAAGTTATGATTTTTTGAAAATTGAAAATTTTGGATGTTTTTTTTTTGAAACGCGCATCTACATCGTCTCAAACATATTACATCCAAGAATTTTAATTTTCAAAAAATTATTCTAGTGATTGTAGTCTTGATGTTTTCACTTTGTTACACTACTTTTAGATGGTGTTTCCAAAACTATTAAAAAATTTCCTTTAAAAAATTTTCCCTATGGTGTAATTTGACCATTAATTTAAAGACACCTTCTTTCTCCAGTAAACAGCATGGGGCCAAAAGTCCCTTCTCTTATGCCTTTAAATTACTAGACACACTGTATGTACCAATTTCAACTGAGGTCTCATAATGAGATACCTTATGAGTTGGGTTTGATTAGTTTGCAGGAGAAACGGAGTCACCGATAATTAACATTTGTAGCGCGCAAATGCGGCGCCTAGACTTCAAAATTATACTTTATTTTAATTTTACAGTGAGCATTTTGTTTCCATTTGACGTTGTTTCTACAGAGTGTTACATTACGAACGATTTTTTTCTGCGCATGCCCTTAATTTGAGGTAATAACTCTGTTTCATCAAACTCCTCTTATAGGTAGCTTTTATTAAATGTTCTGCTGTGCAGAAATTTCTGGTATGCGCAGAAAAATAAATTCGTTTCGCAATCTCGCCTATTGTTAAGTTCATCCTTTAAGTTGGGTAAGCTATGAATCAAACGTCGTAAAATTGACATGAATCAGCTGTCAACCTCACAAGTACTACAGAAGTTCTATTTCATTTATGATTTCCCACCCCTTTGATTTTATTACAGGAAACATGAGAAAGAAATTTAAAAACTGAGAGTTTTAAGAGTTTACATTTTATGCTTTTCATTTCTTTACAACCACTAAACTCCATTTTGGTGCCCATAAATGACTATTTTGATTTTTGGAGGGTGATGTTGATGGGAAACTGTCTGCAAAAGATTAAAAGGAAACATCCGTTTTCTTTCGACCAATCAGAAGAAGGATAGAATCAACAGTTGGGATTTTGGTCACAACTCATGAACTTTTGGATCTCCACTTCACATGAAGACCCAGATGTCTCAGATGGAACTATTCCGTCCGCACTGAAGATGAGTTTAAATCAATGGCTAAGAAATTACATCAATCACGTTTGAATAGTGCGCACTTTTGTCTACTTAGACACAGAGGATTGGAGTAACACATTTACATGATGGTGATGGTGATAGTAAACAACTCATGGCAACCTAAACCCTAACGTTCACCCTCACTACCCTCTTCCAAACTAGGTGAGACTAGTCTAATAAGTTTGAGTTAACAAATTATTTTTTTTTACATTATTCTTTCTAATAATACTCGGGTATTGTAAGAGACAGTAGGGTAATATCCGAGAGTACTGCACTGAAAAGAAGGAAGAAGTGTATCCTTAAGAATATATAAGAGCATGATGAGAAAATAGTGTGAAAAGCAGAAGTTGACACTTCACACGTGTTTCTAAACCCTTGGAGTCAAAAGGGCAGAAACATCTCAACGACGAGGACTCCATTCCTTACAGTCTACACAGATCAAAGAGAATCCAGATAAAATTATTCAATTTTATTTTTAGAATTTACTATTCCAAATCCAAACAATATTTTCTTAAAAGTTTAAATCCATTCAACTCTGTTGGAAATAACGTTTCGGGAATACGTTCCACTAAAACGTTATGATATAACCAAAAAAAAAAAAAAACAACAACAAGGAACGATGAACCTAATCCAAGGTCTATTTTATTTGTTTCAAAACAAGTTACTACTACTAGCTGGTAAATCTAATCTAAAGTAAGTTAAGATATCAGGATATTTCAAGTATATTCTTAACTGGTATGAGTATACACCTAAATCAGGAATTAATAGACTCAATTCTGTAACACTTGAATTCAGTATTATAATATTTCCAAGTAGAATATCCTAAAAATATTTTGGGAAATCTAGAGTAAGTTGAGTTGAGATATCTGGATACACCAAGTGTATTCTTCACTGGCATGAGTATACTTGAGTAAGCAACTAATTTATGACCAATATTGTATTATAGTTCGAAACGTTATATAACCTCGGCACCACATAAAAAAAAGNTTCTATAAAATATTTTGGGAAATCTAGAGTTAGTTGAGTTGAGATATCTGGATACACCAAGTGTATTCTTCACTGGCATGAGTATACTTGAGTAAGCAACTAATTTATGACCAATATTTGCTAAATGGAATATTATAGTTCGAAACGTTATATAACCTCGGCACCACATAAAAAAAAGTATCACAGTAGTCTTTATTTTAAGACCTATTTTTTTTTTAATTTAGAAAAATCAGTTTAGACAAAGATTCATAGGAATCTGTATGCTTACATACAAGGAGGGACAAGTTAGAATAAAAATTTTAAACTGGCGCGCCGTATAATATTTTCTTTTGAAAAGTTCAGTGTGAATTTGACAAGAGAAATAATAAATCTCCCATTCCAACCTCCCGTCATTCCATTAGATTCAAATCTGTCTCGGAATTGGTCTTTTTCGTCTCGTTTGTCGGATCAAAGGATCTTGAATGCTATTAATCGAGAACTCTTCAACATCAGACCAATCGAAATGAAGGAATTAGCAATGGAAATAGGAACATTTGGGAAAATATTCTAAGACTATCAGTGAGAGAGAAAGGTCTAAATTACACTTTTTATAAGAAACCTTACATATATAATAATAAATCCTGAAAGACACAACAGATTTTTACATAGATAGGCATTCTAAATTGCTCCCAATCTTCCCAAATTTCAAAATCCTTAGGAGACTTTCTAAGTCAAGCGTCAATAACATTACTGATCAAAAGTTTAACAACTTTTGGCTCGAGTGAATTATTTANCTTCAATAACATTACTGATCAAAAGTTTAACAACTTTTGGCTCGAGTGAATTATTTATTTTACACCACCACCAAGTGATACCATCTTCTACTAAGCTCCAGTCTAGTCTTCTTCCAAATTGGCGCTCTAAAACGTCCATTAGCGCAAAATATTTAAATTTCNCTACTAAGCTCCAGTCTAGTCTTCTTCCAAATTGGCGCTCTAAAACGTCCATTAGCGCAAAATATTTAAATTTCAAGTATGTCGTCAATCTCTTTTCTATTTAATCTTGGTATTTATTATTTTATTATTTTATTATTTTTTTTTCTGCTACTTTGAGCGGTATTATTTAAAATTAGTTATGATTTAACTTAAAAATATTGATACTGTGTTAACGCAAGGAGACGGACGTATTTCGTCTCGGAACTTTGAATCCTTAATCCAATACAAATTTTTCATTCCAGAAACAATTATTTCTTCCTTGCAAAATTAACAACTGTCAGACTCTTTCAAAAACAAAATTCACAAACTATTAATTACTAAAGCTAAGGTAAAGAAGATTTTAGCACCATCCGAATCAACAAAATCAAACCATTCAAAATTTAAACTTATAAAAAAAAAAAAAAAATTAAAACTAACAAACAGACTTTAAAAAAAAAGGGATTGATAATACCGTTAATCTTTTAAAACTTTCAATACCGCTGATACAGTTACGAATACCTAACAAAAATCTATGTATCATGGTAATGGATTGAGTTTCTTAATCTCTACTTAATTTGTTATAAGTTCTTACTTACTATTACCACTACTATTGCGAGTGTTCTAATGAGGATGCGCGAAATAGTTCAAATTTAGCTAATCATATTGGAATAAACTTTGAACATTCCAATATGACACACTAAATTTGAATTCTTATGGCGTATCCTTATTCAAATACTCGGTATATTAATATAATTTCCCTTAAAAACCCACAAACCTGTTTTAAACTGTTTTATAAAGCTATGGATTAAATTATAAACGAAAAGTCACCCTGATAATTTCGAAACCCAACCTGTCGAATCTAGTTTATCTCAATGATTGATAACTTATTGCTAGTGAGATTAATTGTAATACAGTTAATGCAAGCAAGACACTTTGAAAGGTTGTTTTTTTTTTACAAAAATTGATAAAGGCGTACAAAAGGCATCACACTCGTAGTAATCTTTAGTATATAAAAGGCACTATGGTTTTGTACCTGGTCCCTTAGTATTGTAAAAATTTCCACTCACCATCTCAAACTCGAGTATTATTGTGTTGAAATTACATTTTATATGTTAACACATTTGTTTAACAATTTTCATAGAAAATCAGTCTCAGGAACAGGACGAGGAATGGTAAGAGTTTCTCTTAAGTTTCTTACAATTTTTTTTTAATTGCATCAACACTCACACTTCTGCATATACAATATTAGAATGCTGATTTTCTTAGTTTGAGCCTTCTTACGTGTTTTTTTTTTAATTCAACGGACGGAATTTGATTTCCTTCCAAATTTATTTTTGGCACCGTTTAGAAGAGAACTGGTTCAATCATTGACGACGGTGCTGCTGACCTGGAGCTGAAATGAGAAATAAAGAAGAGAATTTGAATACATCAATGAAAAAAAAATTTTTTTTTTTTACAAATAATATTACATATTTTTTTTTATACAAATTCCAATACCTGGGATCAGCGAGGTTCGTGTGGGGCGTGAAGTGGTACTAGTGTTATTTCCTCTGCGCAGCTGAGGAATAGGGAGCCCCGATCCCAGCGGGACTTTGGAAATCGGCAAGCTCGTTCGGCCACTGGGATATCCATAGAGACGAGTATCTTCAAAATCGTTTGTATTTCCCTCCCCATCACCGGATTGGGTTGATTGGCGAGTAGTGAGCGGGTAAGACAACCGCGTGCGAATACCAGAGACGGCATTTGGTTGCTTCAGGAAAGACGAAGGTCGAACACTATGTTTCTGGTAGTCATCATTGCCATTCACGTGCCGCTGGGCTTCTTCTTCCAGTTGAAAGGTGTCACCTCGTGTCTAGAGAACAAAAAATTTCGTAACCACATGGTCGGAATTAGAAAATTAATTATTTTTTAGTATAATTATTGTTTTGTATGGCGCTCGACTAAAAATAACCCTCAGCATGACTTATCATTGCCTTACGAGTGCTTTCTTTAATGGCGCGATGTTCGGATTCGTCTTCGGCATATATCGTCTTTCCTGCTGAGATTCAGGTCTGTAAGGTGACTCTATGAATATATAAAAATTATGATTATTTACACCAGACCAGAAGTATAATGAAATTCATTTTGTTGAGAAGGTTCTCACGTAGTGACGTACGAGAATGTTCAAGTTCCACATCACTGTTGTATCGAGCCGACATCTGACCACGGGAAAGTGTTGGAGCCATAGCCAGTGTCTTTGGAGTCAAGTTTGGCATACTTCGCCGCAAGGATTCGGAATCTGAAAGAAATACCAATCTAATTCAAAACACTGATAACTAATAGTAAAATAAGGTCTAAAATTGCCAAGTTACCCATTTGGATATCTTCGTAGGATTGAGCGGCTGGAGGACTTGAAATTCCGGATGACGTTGTGCTAGCAGTGTTCGACTTTCCAACTGAGTAGGTATCATGCGACCATGTCCTGTTGTCTGTAGAACCTGAACCCTCTTCATCGTCAAGGCTACTGCGTTCAGAGAGTACTGGCAACGTAGGGCAAAATTGAAATTAGAAAATTCTCGTCTTACCATCGTTCGATAATGGTATCAAGCTTTAGTTTACCTTGTGTCCCTTTCCGCTGAATCATGCGTGCAGAGGCTCCGGCAAAGAGAGCTAAAATTAAATTTAAATCACAAGTTTTTATTACGTATAAATTATAAATAATATTGAAAAACCTTGAAGAATTCGATGTTTAATTATTAATGTTGAATTAATGTTCAATTGTTGGATCTTCTAAACTAATTATCATATTCTCTGTATTTGAGCCCCACTCTGAATTATAGCCCCACCCGCTAGACTTAAGGATTCAATAAAGCCCCACTATAGCTGCCGGGAAAGTATGAAGGTAGAAATTCATTGTAAATTTAACGATTTTCATATTTATAATAAAGCTTTCCCTCACTAAAAATTTTCTATTAAACTTTGGTTTAATAGAGCCCCCGTCTGAATTAAAGCTCCATCCTCAACACTGATAGTTTCAATACAGCCCCAGGGGCTCAAATACAGAAAACACTCGACTTTCATGTAGCCCACATGAATAAAAAAAATATAATCATTTAGGAAATCCGTTCACACTGACAATGAGAAATGAGAAAAGGGAAAAGCTCAAAAATTTCAAATTTTTGACTAAATGTGGAATTATTGATTCTTATAACCAAAATCGTGGCTTCCCATAAAGTAAAGTATAACAGTTGTTCATTTTAACGTTGAGAAACGAGAGAAGGAAAAAGAACAAAAATTTTTTGAGTTACTGTTGCCATCAAAAATTTTCATTAAGTTCAGATAGTAAATTAATTCGAATTTTGCCACGTATTCTCCTTGGAAATTTTCGTGGGGCAAGAAACATAATTTGAAATAAAAATGTCTTGAACTTATGCCAAAAAGTGGCTATCTTACACTCCTCTTGTTGACGCGCCAAGGAGTGTAGTTCCTCCATACTGCTAATGTGGCTCATACTGCCAGAACTGCCGCCTGAATGAGCAGAAGGTGTGAGACCAGAGTCCTCAGCAGAAGACACGACTGCAGGGTTCATGTTGGCACCAGTGATTCGAAGGGGGAATGTGGGAAGGCGGCTTGGTCGAGTAATCGTCCGGCTGTTCACATGAGACACGTTAATGTTCACATGAGGAGGCGTCGGATAAGAACTGTTCCCTGTCGCGCTCTCTTCATCACTCAAGTTACCGTTACTAGTAGGAAAGGCAGTCGCCGGATGTATACGAGGACTGGAAATTGCGAATGGAGAACTCTGCTTCGAATATGTCCCGTTACTCTTACTTGGAAATTTTCCTGTAAATAAAAATTCTTTTTGAAAAAATTTCAAAAGGGTTTGAGGCTCTACAACTCAGTTTTTAAAATATTCTATACAATCTTTCCCAACAGCCGATATGCCCATTTAGTTTCTATACGCTATTAATTTTGTCTTGATCGTCACCTGTTGGAAGAATTTTTGATTTGGTAATTGTCCGACTTCCGTCAGGAATCACAGGGAGATTCACTTCCAATCCATCTGCGAGCACCATCGTAGGACCTTCTGGGGATTGGACGCCATCCGATTCAATCCCGTACAACTTCGCAGTCTCGCCTCTAAATTCAATAGTGTCCATATGTCCAGGGCGAATCACATAGGAATTCTTCCTCACTACGGCCGGGGCAGGGCTCACGGGATGCTTCAGTTTGTTCATGGTCTCCAGTGCTCGTTTGTCTAAACAATCTCTCACTCTCCCCATTGCTTCTTCTGCAGACAATTAGGGAAAAAAATTTGAATATTTGTTGTTTAAAATTATAAGTAAACCGAGCATGCGCACTTTACTGAGCTCTAGAAGATAAAAAATTACCATGACGGACTCGACGTACGAATTCTATGAGATTGTGTTGTACTTGTCTGAGATGTGCATCGAGACAATCGACAGTAAAGTCTGATGGATATTCTTTCAGTGAACCCAGTCTACCAGGAAGAGCTAAGTATCTGCAAAATAAAAGTAGTTTTTTATGAATCCGTCAAATTATTCATTTGAAAATTGTTCGTTAGTTTCAATTCTTACGCCAAATCCTTGCAGTCGTTCCCTAACATTTCATCCTTAATAGGAGGGTTCATATCAGATATATCTAATAGACTTCCAGGTTCCAATGTTTCTGCATCACCGGTTTTTTTTCCACTCTGTCCTCTAGCCATCAAATTGGATCCCATCTGCTTCAACTCTTTCATCAAATCTTCTATCTAAAACCACGAAATTATGAAAAAAAAAATATTATTAAATTTTTCAAAGATAAGGATACTTTTCCAAATTGTTCAAATATTGCTGAACTACCTNTTTTCCACTCTGTCCTCTAGCCATCAAATTGGATCCCATCTGCTTCAACTCTTTCATCAAATCTTCTATCTAAAACCACGAAATTATGAAAAAAAAAAATATTATTAAATTTTTCAAAGATAAGGATACTTTTCCAAATTGTTCAAATATTGCTGAACTACCTCACTCAAACTTTTTACTTGCAGCAGCATAGTGCGACGACGCTCGCGATGATCCATAACTCTCACTTATTCTGACGATGAGAATGAGACTTCGAATTTGATTAGACAAATCTGAAATAAGAGTGATGATAGATGAAAATATAACCACAGTAACAATTAGTTTATCATCGTCTATTCTACCAGGCAATAAGTACTAACATTATTTCTTTTTGTCCATAACACATTATGTGCTTTTAATTAGTTAAAATGAATTAACTTTAGCTTAAGTACCTTTACCGTTTAGGAACAATTAGTTAGTACTGATTGTTAGTTGGTTAATGACTTCACGTTATACTTCTTGCTGAGATTCTTTGGTTAGTTAAACATTTGTTAATTTAAATTGGAAAATGACAAGTAAGGTAGTTTCACAACACAAGAACACAGGCAGTCAGGACTCATGAGTCTTTCGGCTGTTCCCAGACTTAGCGCAANGCTTAATGACTTCACGTTATACTTCTTGCTGAGATTCTTTGGTTAGTTAAACATTTGTTAATTTAAATTGGAAAATGACAAGTAGGTAGTTTCACAACACAAGAACACAGGCAGTCAGGACTCATGAGTCTTTCGGCTGTTCCCAGACTTAGCGCAAATGTTAGCGAAATACAAATACGAGTAAGGTAGCTGATTCACTCTGTGTTATTTCCCAAATGTAACTATCAAGGTTGCTATGAAAAATTTACAAAAAAACGTCTATCAAAGACGTCAAAATTTCTCATAGCAACCTTGGTAACTATCTTAGGTTTAAAAATCCTGCCAGATATTTTAAAAACTTGTCACATTTAGGCTTAAAAAGAGCATAAAAAGAGCAAAGAAAAGAAACGTAGCTCTGCCTTCTGTTTTTAAAAATTTATTCATAAAGAAACTAAAACTGAATAGGGAGTATAGGTAAAATAATAATTAAAGAAAAAATATTTCATCTAACTGTTTTCCTTTAGGCAACGTTCCCAATATAGCAGCTGCGTTCCCTCGTTGTAAGGCCAAACTAATGCGCTGAATCAAAAAGGAGGTAGAGCGAGGTTCACCAGTAGCTATTTGAATTAAATTTCCGATTTTCTTTATCAGGTTCAATCCTTTGGGTCCCCAAACTCCACTAGTCTCGACTGCTATTGGCACGAAAAGAAATTTGTTCTCAGGGATGAAAATATATTTTTTTATTTTCTTTGTTTCGGCGATGATAGCAGCGGCTCCGGGGTTTTGTTTAGTGGATGAGATGCATGAATGGGCAAAAGTGTCGACACAAGTGAAATCCCAAACCAATGATTTACCTCTGGACCAAGGGACGAGAGTCATTCCGTCAGGATGTTTTCCATCTTGTCTTGAAAGACCTGGGGGTTCTCTGATGCTTGGGATGCCGGCTGTTCGGAGGGACCTAAGAATGATTTCGTTAATCCCATCATGCCTAGAGAATCTTCCGGTTGCTTTCTTGCAAGAAAGTCCATGTCGTCCTGATTCTTCCACTTCTAAACCACAAGAACAAAAATGAGAGAAACAAATTAGAGAACCAAGACGGATTGCACAAGAGACTCTGAAAATTTCATCTGAAAGAAGTGTTCCAAGTTGGGGGGAAGGTAAAGCTTCTAACCAGGCTCCAGCTTCTTGATTGGTTGAGGATAAGATTCTAGCTTGGTCTTCATCTGAGGAGCTTGATGAAAGGATGGAGAGAAAGCTCTTTCTGTTTGAGGTTCTTCCCAAGACTTCTGAAATTTTCGGAGTGATTCTTCAGGAATGTTTTCGGAGTTTCTTAGAATCCAGAGATCTTCAGCTGACTTCACGGAAGGGTCGACTTGAACATTGTAAGGGAGCAAGGCTGATACGAGGGGTTCTACGCTGTTGAATGACGCTAGGAAACACGGAATCGCCAAATCAACAGAGTGTTTAATTCCAAGTCCACCTTGTCTTACGGGGAGTGATGACTGTAGCCAGGCTTGGTCTGAAAGGTTAGAATTAGTGATGTTTTCGAGAATTGATTTCAGTGTGTTGTCGTAAGATCTTAAACTATCTTCTTCTTTCCATGTTGGAGAGCTTCGGAGGAAAATATTAATCGTGGGATTGAAAAAGGCTTTTGTAGTAGAAAGAATGCAGAATGTTTGCAAATGTTCAGCAGGCGTTCACCAAAAGTTTTGAGTGTTTCAATTTTTTGTTGAAGACAATTCTGAATAGCTTCACTTGAAATTGGTGTTCCGAGAAGAGAAGCATTGGGAGATTGCATTATTTGGATTCCTGGAACTACTAATTCAAGATTAGAATAGATGTCATTAAGTTCTTCGGCTTCGCAGTTTCCAAGTATCGATGCTTCACATTTAGAGAAATTTGGAAAAAGTCCTATATCTTTTGCTGTGTTGAAAATTCTTTTCACCTCTTCGAGGACTTTGATTGGGCTATCTGCGATAGTACAGTCATCCAGGTATCAGATATTCAATTCGGTGGAAATTTGTTCGACTATAGGTTGGATAACAAGACAAAAAAGAGCTGGCCTAGGGGATCTCCTTGTTGGACTCCACGATCTGAGAGAATTGATGTTTCCCCATGAAAAATTTGGCTTGGAAGACGATAG